>CM053504.1:87393404-87435721 GCA_028627145.1 Eidolon dupreanum | reverse complement strand
TCGCCAACAGCGGACAATGAAAGGGCCTTAAACTTGGCGAGTTAGCGGGCGGGGGGAGGGTGGGGAATGAGCTGGGAATCTGAGTGTCCCCCGAGGCCAGCGTGACCGCACGCCCACGTTTCTCGCCCTTGGCGCTGTGACATTCTTCCCGGTGGGATGGTCCTGTGCATAGTAGGGTCTTTAGCAGCATCCCTGGCCTCCACTGTCCACTAGCACGCCCTCAGGACACTCATGTGCCCTGGTGGGGGGAGGGCAGGACTGTTCTGTCCAAGAAGCCCTGCTCTAACCTGCTCCAAAGAGGGCTCCGGCCAGCCCTGGGGCCACCCAGGCCACTGGACTCACATCTTACCCAGGCAGCTGGGTGCTGGGGTCTCTGCCTCCCCCTCGGCCATGGTCCCCCCTCCGCCACGGTCGTCCCCCCCATCATGGTTGTCCCCCTCTCTGCCACAGTCCCCTCTCCACCATTGGCATCAATAAGACCTTTTGATTCAGTGACTCATGTGAGGTTGTCATTTCTCTTCTCTATTATTTGGGTCATAAACATAGTTTACCTCTGTTTCATTATTAAATCCCGTTGTTGTTGTTGTTGTTGTTTTCCTGATGAAAACGCCCTTAGCCCCAGACGCGCACGAGTGTGAGATTCTAAGGCTCCTGCTGCTTCCGTTGAAGACACTGATGACCATAACGGCAAACCCAGGGCTTTGGGTTCCCTTTCTCCTGGGCCTACAACATGTTTCCTTAAGATCCTAGGGGCTCGGCCACAGGTTCTGGGGGGACTTGCGAAGTCAGAGATCTGAGGAGGGTTTGGCCCCAGTGCCTGGAGCCAGCACGGGCCCTGGGTGAACCGCGGAGGTGAGCTCGGCAGCCTCGGTGGCAGCGCCTCTGGCTGCTGTCCGTTCACCTCGAGGGCGGGGCGCCCACTCCTGGCACCCTCCCTGGGGAGGTGCGAGACCCCTCCAACCACTTGCAGGGAGCACTGTCACGGGTTCAGAGTGAAGCCGTGGCCGGGGCCAGGCGGTCCCCACAAAACCTTCGAGGGGAGCACCGCGGCGCCCACCTGGCGAATGAAAACCGGGGTCAGTTAGGTGACTTGTCCCAGTCCACCCGGGGCCAGGTCCTCCGTGGGATGCCCAGAACGCAAAGTGCACGTACAAACTCCCAACCCTTTCTGCTGAGCCTCCTCATTTAATTTCACCTACATCTTTGAATACCTCGCTCGGAGATAACTGACAGACAGCCATCAGCATGTGACCCGGCAGAGTGCGCACGGTTTCCGGCCCACCTGCCCTCCAGAGAGGGCCCACCGAGGCGCCGTCAGGCTCCTGCGCCCCACGCCCGGGGGCTGACCGCTGACCTGTGGAGAGCCTTGCGATCCTGCTGCGGGACTGTGAAGAAGCGTTTCCCGCAGAAGGCTCAGCTCAGCTCCGCCAGTCCTTGCTGTCTATACCCGACCACCCGCAGGCTCCAAGCCCTAAAGAGCCCTGTCTGCGTCTGGGCTGGGGACTCGGGCTCCACACGCTAACAGCCAGCTTTCCCGGCATTTCCTCCCGCCTATCGTGCCCATCAAGGACTGACCCGGCAGCAGATCACTGAGAAGAGGAGCGACCTGCCCAGGAGCCACTCGGGACCGCGTTCCAGCGCAGAGGCCCCTTCGGGCGCTGGGCGGGGAGTACCCGAGAGCGCCGGGCGGGGCGCGCGCTGCGGGCCCGGGCCACACTGTGCCGCGGGTGTGACACAAACCATCTCCCTCCATGAAGCCTGGAGTTGTGCGGCTTCCTGCCCTTCCTCCCACTCTTCCAGCCCCGAGCTTGCTTCCCCCTGCCCCCGAATTCAGTTCATGCCCCCTCAGGCCTCCTGCGGCCTGGCGCATGCCCCCAGCCTCTGCCCCCCACACTTCTCTCTCATTCGGTTCCGGAAGCGGCCCGCGGAGAGAAAGCCAGCCCCCCGTCCGCTGTGCTCTCTCTCAGCCCCCTGTGTCTCCTGGATATTTTTTTCTTCTACCTGGAATTTATTAACGACCCTCCCCGTGTCCCTTTCACTTTGACCTGTGCTGGACCGTGCCTTAGGAGTTTGCTTCCTGCAGAACTTTCGTTCAGACCACCCAGCACCTGGCAGGCAGTGCAGACAGGTGTGGTTCCCATATCATCCGAGACCACAGCAGAAGCGGCCCGAAGCCGCCGCCTTCCCGGCCGCGCGGCGGGAGCCGGCCGGGAGCGGGAGAGAAGGCGCGCGGCGGTGGGGATGAGGCGCCGTGGGCGACGCTCCTTTTTCGGGCTCGACTCGGGGTCGCGCAGACCGGAGCGCGCCCACGCCGCAGGCAGCGGCCTGGGGGCGGGCCCTCGGGGGCGCGTCCTCGGGGCGTGGGGCGGGGCGAGGTTTGGAGGAGGGTCCTCCGGGCACCCGGAGAGTGATATTCAGACGCAGGCCCTCAGGACGCGGGGGGGCGGGGGCAGGGACGGGAGCGGGGAGCAGTTCTCGGGGTGCGGGTCCCGGGGCGGGGCCGGTTCTCAGGGGGCGGGTCCCGGGGCGGGGGGGCGGGCCTCAGGGGCGGGTCCCGGGGCGGGGCCGGTTCTCGGGGGGCGGGTCCTGGGGCGGGGGCGGTTCTGGGGGGCGGGTCTCGGGGGCGGGTCCCAGGGGCGGGTCCCGGGGCGGGGGCGGGTCTCGGGGGCGGTTCTCTGGGGCGGGTCCCCGGGGCGGCGCGCGCCGGCGTCCTCCGCTCCTCCCGCGCGCGGCCGCTGAAGTCCCCGCGGCGCGCGGCCAGCCCAGCCCGGGCCGCCGCACTCGCAGCAGCCCCGCGGCGGGGAGCGCGGGCCGGGGCCGAGGCCGCGGCGGGGGGCGCCGCCCCCAGCGTCGTTCTGCAGCCCCCCGAGCGGAGGCGAGGCCGAAGACGGGACTGAGCGGGGCCGGAACCATGAACCGGAGTTTCCACAAGTCTCAGACCCTGCGCTTCTACGACTGCAGCGCGGTGGAAGTCAAGAGCAAGGTGAGCCGGGCCAGCGGCCTGCGCCCCCTGCGAATGAATGGGCGCCCCGCGGGGCACGGGGCGCTGCGGGCGACACCCGCGCCAGCCACCACTTCGGCGCGCGGCCGCCGTCTGGGATGTGGAGGGTCCGGCTGTCCTTCCCGCCCCCGTGCGGACACAAAGCCGCAGCCCGGCGTGGTCCAGCTGGAGCCCCGGCGCCTGAGGGCCGGAGCCGCGGGCCGGGCCGGGCGGACCCCGGACCCTCCGCGCGAGCGGCTCTTTTGTTCCGCGGGCGGGAGGCGCCCGGAGCGCCGCGCGGTGGAGGGGCCGCGGGGGCCCGGGCCGGGGAGGCCCCGACCGCGCTGCTGCCCTCGCGGCGGAGGTCCCGGAGCCCGGGAGGGGGAGCCGGCAGCCGCTCCCGACCCCCGGACCCGCGCCGGGCCCCGGCGCGCCCCAGGCCCCGCCGCGCTGGCGGCCCCTCCCGCCGCCCGCGCCCAGCCCGAGCGTGCCCGGACTTGCGGGCAGCTGTGCGCGCTGCGGGGACTGGCTGGCAGCATCTGGCGCTTCTCTCTGCGGGGGCTGCTCCTTCGCCCCAGACGCTTTTGTCTGCGGGGGTCTCTGTGGGGGACCCCGCGGGCAGAGGAGGAAGGAGGTCCAGAGAAGGGCGCCCCTCGGGCCTTGGGAGGCGGCCCTCCCACCCTTCCTCTCCGCGCCCCCTGCCCGCCGCAAAGCAAGGCGGAGCAGCCCAAGTGCTGGGGGCTCTGACCCCCACCTGCGCGCACCCCCGGGGCGCGGGGCGGACGTGCCCTGACAGGTCTCTGCGGAGGCCAGGCCAGCGGCCGCCCTGCCCGGGCCGCCCCTGCCGCCCCGCGGGGTCCCCTACTGTGGGGTTCCCCGACGTCGCGGAGGGCGGGGCTGGGGTGGGAGCTGCGCCCAGCTGCAGCACTTTAGGTTCATCTTCATGGCCACAGAGTTTTTACGAACCCCCAGTTTCTAGTCAGATCTCACCCCTCCCCAATGCTAATTCTATGACCCTCGCCCCCATGCACCCCCTCTTTAGCCGGGAGTGTTCCCACCCCGCAATTCGAACGTGGCGGCGGTGAGTCGCGGGGGGCCCGTCAGGCGTGGGCGCGAGTCCAGGCAGCGGGGTCCCTCCAGCCCCGGCGCGAGGATGCGGCTTCCGAGGGCTCGTCGCCCACTGGGACAGCCGCTGAGCACGTGCGGTGCTTCGTTATTTTAACTTTTTACTTTGAGATCATCATTGATCCCCTGGCAGTTATGGGGAAAATACAGACTTCTCAAAAGTGGCACCTCGTAGCCAGTGTCACGTCCTGGACCTCGGCGGACATGCTGGCGTGTGCTGAGGTCACCATTTCGGTCCTGGGAACATTCCTGCTCCCCCCGCGCCGTGGGGGTACAGGGCTCCCGTCACCGCCTGGCCGGCCGCACCTGATTCCCAGGGCACAGTGCGGCGCGAACACTGAAGCCCGTCCCGGGTCGCACTGGCAGCCTTCCTCAGCTCAGCCCCACGTGCACAGCCCCGGGGGACGTCCTGGACATGCCCTTCCGGGTCCGGACTGCGGGCACCATGCAGGCCGCTCCTGGGACTCGGGGCTGTGCCTCAGGCCACCCTGATCCTGGGTTCAAGGTCAGAGGCACTGAATGTACCCCGGAGGTGAGTGGCAGAGCCAGAGTTTTGGTTGACTTTGGGAGCGAGCCGGGAAGGGCCACACCGACCAGCTTTGCGGGCTGCTTCTGCCGCTGGCACGGGGTCGCCCCTCGGGTACTGTGCTGTGGCCGCGGCGATTCGGGGAGGAGACGACTGGCCGCTTTGGGAGGACGGGCTGCCCTACCGTCCGTGCAGAGGGTCCACGTGGCTCCTCCCTGTGCACATGCCCTCCGCTGACCCCTTTTGTGGTTGATGTTTGCTCCTAGTGTCCACCTCTGCAGGGAGCCTCTACCTCTCTGGTCATAATGCAGGAGGCAACACTTTATGACAGTGACGTCTTTATGCGACCGAAATGTAGCATCCTAACTCCTGGGTTGTAGGATGGGGAACTGGTGCCAGGCGCTGCGTCCAGACGGGTCTGCCACCTGCCGCCCTGCGAGCTTTCAGGCCGGTCGTCTCACCTTTCTGGGCCTCGGTTGCTCGGCTGTGAGATGGGCACCTGTTCTTACCTCCCAGCACCCACCGAGGGGTGGAGGTGGACGTGGACATGGACGTGGACGTGCGTAAAGCCGCACGCACCCACGTTGGAGGGCCGAGCGCTGCAGGTCAGGGTGCCGGGTCTGAAAACCATCTCTGACCCTCTCAGAGGATCAGACATCAGCCATCGGTCACAGCTGGTCAGTTTCCAAAGTCCCGGGGGCATTGTCTGGGCCTGGCAGCTCTCCCCCATCGTCTTGCCTCTTAAACTTCCCCAAATGTTTCTGCCTTAAAAACTGCGAGTGCCCCGTTCTGGTGGTGGGGCCACCGTTGTCCCACTGACTTCCACTTCTGTCTCTGTCCCCTGGGACCTGCAGGGGGAGGGAGGTGCTGGGGAGGTGTCTGGGAGCTCGCGTCATGAAGGCCCAGGGGAGCGCCAGTGCTGGGGCGGGTCTGCGGGGGCCGCAGTGGTTGGAGGCCGTCCTCCCTGCGAGGAGGCGGAGCACCGCGGTGCCGTGGCAACTCCCGCGCTTTCCCCGCGCCAATCCTCTGCCAGAGTCACCACGTGCCTGAACGTGCGAGGGACGCGGCCGCCGGCTCTGCGGCGCGCTCTGGCCAAACCTGGCCTCCTCCGGGCCCGGCTTCGAGCCGGTGCGCGTCTCATCCCCGCCCCCTGCCCGCCTGCTGTTTCCACCCTGCCCACCTCTCCTGCAGAGCAGGTGGGCTCCCTCTGCCCTCTGACCCTTCTCCCTCTGCCCCTCACGCGAGGGCCCTTGTCACGTGCTGCCACGGGTTGCTCCAGCGCAGGGCCCGAGGGCGGTGTTCGCACCCGCCGTGCTGGCGGGAGGAGCACGCGGCAGGGCCCACCGCTCCGTGCGATGCCGCTGGGCGCTTCTTTGGATGCTAAACAAATATGCTGCTGTTGTAGAAGATTTAGAAACCACGTCAGGCACAAAGGGCAGGAACTCTGCCGTCCAGGCGTCCATCTGTTTCACAGGATAAGGATCGTATTTTACAGGCATGTCATTCTGTAGCTGGCTTTACCCCTTCAACTTAGCAGTGGATTGCAAACGTTTTCTCCCGTCATAAATACTTGTAGAAAATGTTTTTAAGATGACTACATAGTATTCCATCTTATGTGTAAACCATAATTTAACCGATATTCTATTTTGGTTATTTCCAATTTTTTTCTATAACTAACAATGCTGTGAATGACATCTTTATATTTAAATCTTTAGATAAATATATAAAGTATATAAAGACTACTGATTCTATTAAATCCGTTATTTCTTCAGGACAGATTCCCAGAAGTAAAATTACTAGGTGAAAAGTGTGTGTGTGTATATATATATATGTATATATATATATATACATATATATATATATATATTAGATAAAATATGTAGATTTAAGGCTATGCATGCAGATTGCTGAATTTTCGCACAGTCTCTTCTGTGAGTTGGCAGGCCCCGCTTCCTGTCGGCCCTCCCGCCCTCGCCCTCCTTCCCGCGTTAGGTGTTTTCTTGTTCTTTCCCAATCAGGGCCGCGAAATGCTGCACCATTGTCTGAATCTGTGTTCTGGGGTCTTGGTGAACTAAACCTTACAACTGTCCCTTCCCTGTACCCTGCCCTCCGCTGCTGTTCTTGTTTTCACCACATTGTCGAGCTGCCTGTCCAGCGAGTGCCGATGGTGCTGAGTGACAGAGCTGTGAGTCCGCATGTCCCCCGGCCCCCACATCTCGTCTCTGGTCGCTGGCCGCTTGCCCTTCCACCCGTGGGGGGCTGGGCCCTTGCCTTCCATGGGCCAGTTGAGAACCGCCTGACACCGTTTGACTCACCTGTGTGTCAGCTGCACCCTGTTAAGGTTCTGGTTTTCTTGTACCTGTGCACGTCTGCGTTCAAACAGGTTCGGTGACTTCATTTGGGAAGTTGCACCTGTGGGAGACTTCTCAGGGATCCGGGTGGGAACAGCCTCTGTGGCCTGCCGGCAGGAGGAAGCTCTGTGTGCCTTCGGGGGTACCCGGCTAGCCAGGGGTTCAGGCCCTTCCTGGGCACCAGGGCATTTCAGGTAGAGGGTTCGCCAATTTTAGGGAAGGGCCCTCAGGGATTGGAAGATGCAGCCTTTCAAGGTGTCGTATTGCTAATGCTTACCACTCACATCTGGAATGAGTAAAAAGAAGGGTTACCCTTCCCCACAAAGGCCCCTGTCGAGGAAGCGAGGGGCTGGGTGGCGGCAGCGGGAGCACCCGGGCGGCGGTGTGGTGGGTGCCCGGGTCCAGGTGGCAAGGCTGTTCAGCGGGCTGCTTGCGGATTCTCCACTCCCCTTGGGCAGACTTTACTCCACTGTGGCCCTTCGTAGCCCCCACATACGCCATGTGTCCCCACTCTGAGACTGCCCCTGGGTGTACAGAAGGTCCTGGCTGGACACCACCCGCTGTATAGGCTGCGTTTACAGTATTTCTTAAAGTTTATCTGACCACCCATCCCAGTATATGTATTTCTGTGCCGGACACTGTTCTAAATACATTGCAGCTGCAAATAGTTGTCCACAAATCCCCATCTCAACGCTGCGACGTAGGTTCTGCGCTCACCCCATTCTGCAAGGCAGCCCCGAGGACCAGGGGCTCCTGAGCTGCCCAGGGCAGGGAGTGGAGGCTGGGCCTGCAGTCCGAGGCCTCACCACCCGTTCCGCCCCTGCTCAGTCCGCCCTGGGGCCTGGGTCCACACGGTGGTGTGGGCAGAATGCCAGACGCGCCGAGCGTCTGGGTCCGGAGCGGGAGGGTCAGGTCCCTGTGCCTTGGGGACATCTCCGTAGCTGCTTCTCGCCCCACGGCTTCGACAGAGGGTCCCGGCTCAGCAGTTAACCCTGAAGTCTAAACAGCGTTCGTTCGCTGGCCGAGCAGCCACTGCGTGCCAGGCAGGGCAGCAAGACCAACGCCTCCCGCCTGAGCCCACGAGGGCCCGGCCGGGCAGGCTGGGCGTGGCTGCTGCGCCCTGACCTCCAGCGAGTCACGGCTCAGGCCTGCCTGGGACCACCCCGCCGCCCAGCAGGACCCCGTGGTGCTTGAGATGAGCCGACGCGTCCCCTGGGATCTGGTCCCCACCAGGGCCATTGGGTCCACCCTCGACCTTGAGCGGTGGGGTCCAGGGAAGTGGGCATCTCGCGGTGCCCGGCACACGGCACCTGACAAATGGGTGAGGGAGCCAGGTGAGGAGGCGGCTTTCCTGACAGCTGCCGGCCGAGTGGCGCCGGGGATGGGGAAGGTGACTGAAGCTCCATCGCGGGGCATCTCTGAGAGGGGTCGTGGCCTTGTCATGTCCCCGCTAGCGCCCGGGAGGGAGGGAGGAGGAGAGAGAAGGCAAGCTAAACACAGAAGAGAAGCTTCGAGAGTTCAGAGGGGATCGGTGTGAACACTCTGCTGGCATTCCTGCCGCTGTCAGGGGCTCCTGCCACCTGCGTGCAGGGACACAGGCCGGCCTCCCACACCCCACAGGCTGCTGGGGGTCCTTAGTGGCCCAGCCGGAGCCCGTCCTCGGGCCCGCCCTGTGCTCTCCGCAGCTGGTAGCCCCATCGGCCCGACGTGCGTCTCCCTCCAGGGCACTTGGGCAGCCTGTGTCACCTGCAGGACACGCGGGCAGGACCAGCTGAGACACTGGTGACCCTCGATGCCTCAGTTCCCTGCCCCCTCCATCCGGTCCTGCCAGGCTGCAGGGTCCAGGGATGTGCCTCCAGCGCCCACACCCCGTCCTCCCGCAGCTCTCCTCAAGGCCGTGTTCTCCGCTGCATCTTGTCCGCAGAGGAGACCGAGCATCTCCCATCCCCAACCGAGCATCTGCTCTGTATTTTGGGGTCCACGTGTAGCATTTTACTTGGGGGAAGAAAAAAAGCCTCTGCTGCTAACAGAGTTTGTAAACCACCCAGATCCTTCCCCGTGGCCTGTGTCCCCTGCAGCTCACACCTGTACACACCTGAGGAGGCCTGGCCCTGTTAAACTCCGACTTTGTTTCCCTCCCTGGTCACAGGCTGACCTCTCAACAGCCCGACCCTCTCCTGCTCTTGCCCAGGGAAGCCGTGCAGACGCCGTCACCACACTGGGGCCCTTCCTGTGGGAGGCGCAGTGTGTGACAGAAACCACGCTGGCCTCAGGCATGCAGCGGGACCCAGCTGTGCGTTCACGCACCGGGGTGACCACCGTGCCGATCGAGGTCTGCAACATTCCAGTCCAGGAAGGGCCCCTGATGCCCTGCTTCGCCAGCACCCACCCTCTGTAACCACCGTCAGGGTCTCCGTCCCCAGAGACGAGTGTGCTGGTTCTCGGGCACGGCGTGGTGCCCCAGGGCCTACCCCTGGTGGGTGGGTCAGTAGCTGTTATTTTTTAGGGAAGCTGTGCGTCCATCTGTGTCATACCTGGGCTTCGGTGCCCAAAGCCGCGTGCACACCCTTGGGTGGCTGCGTGCACGAGCTCGGTTCTCAGGACGCTGGTGAGGCTGCCGTGCCTTCACGGCAGAGCTGGCCACAGGGTCCGGCCCAGCCCGACCCACGGCGTGGGCGGGGGTGTCAGCCCAGGCATGCGGACTGGGACCCTGGCCTGGGCAGGATGAGGGCGGGATGTGGGCAGGTGGCCGCCGCAGGAGGTCTGAGTGTTCGGGAGTTCCGGAAGGCCTCGACTGCAGCTCGTTGAGTATCTGTGGGTTCGGAATAAATCAGGAGGAGGTTCTTTGCCTGGCAGAGTTGGAGGGGCCCACCGCTGAGGGGCTCTCACAGCCCTCCGGGTGGTCTGAATGCTGCTCCCATGCCTCTCGGCCTCCCCTCCGTCCACATCGGCTTCCATGGGCCCCTCTGGTGGACCGGGCACTGAGGGAGAAGCCGAGGCTCTGGACAGACGAGATGGGCCTGAGCGCTCCGCGACAGGCCACAGCATCCCATGCCGCTGACCCTGCGGGGAACGTGCCTGCACCTCCCGTGTGCAGGGAAGACCCCAGCAGCCTCGGGCGTGGCCGGCCGTGCAAACCCGTGGCACCGGGGAGGCTGGCCTGTGTCCCCTGCAGCTCATACCTGCGCACACCTGAGGAGGTCGCAGGGTCACTGCGTGACTGCCTGTGGGATACTCCGCTCCCCTCAGGGTCCTGCCGGGTGAGAGGTGCCACACACAGGGAGACCACGTGCGAACCTTTGCGCCTTTGCTTCTGAGACAGGACGGGGTGCACTGATGTGCTTCCCCTGCACGTGACCTCCTTTGGGGGCATGTGCTGTGTGGAGGGCCCTCTGGTCCCTGGGCAAGGGCTGTGGAGAGAGCGGTGCGGCTGCCAGGCGCCGGCCGGAGGGGCTCAGCTGTGTGAGGGGCCGCTGGCGCCCCGTTCTCCACTGTGAGTGTCCTGCCGCCGGGTCCTGGCCTCGCTCCCCTCGCGTGTCTGCGGTGGTCGTGGGGTGTCACTCTCGGACAAAGCCACGTTCTCTGCCTGGAGGATGGCCCGTCACACGGAGGAGGAGGTGGCACCCAGCCCCTGGCCCGTGGTCACTACGGGCCCACAGCATCTGAGAAGGGCAAAGACCCCAACTTCCTAAGAATGTGCTGCTTTGGCCAGAAGGTGGCACAGGAGCTCTGGGTGTCCAGCAGACACTGGACGGACGCTCCAGATGCCACAGGTGCTGTCGTGAGGCCCGGTGCGTCAGGAGGCCCACTCCTGGTGGCCCTGGTCCTGCCCACCGCCCCCGAGCCGGGAGCAGCTCCCCCAGGATGAGGCCCCGCTGCTTGTTAGCGGCACTCACTCCCACCCAGGCAGTTGTGGTGTCTGGTCGCGGCCTGGCCGCACGTCAGCACCTGGCCCTTACGAGTGGACGGGCCATGGGGCTGCCCCGCCATCCCTCCTCGGGTGTGGTTCTGGGGGGCACACGGTCCCTGAGCGCCCTCCCTGCCCTGGAGCCCAGTCCGGCTGGGCGTCGCCTCTCGTGGGTCTCAGCGAAGTGTCATGGCTGCGACTTCATTTGCTGGAGCATCAGCCGTGTGCCAGCCTTCCCTTTGGGTGGGACACAGCACCGACGTCTTGATGCTCACGACCCCTCGTGCGTGGGCTGTGGCGAGGGGCCCTGGGGGCTGACCCAGCTGTCAGCTCGCCCGCCCGAGGTTCCAGCTGCAAGTGGCAGAACCAGGTCTTAACCCTCCTTTGCTGTACCTGCTGCCGTCTAGTCCCCTCGGCCCCAGCTTCCACCTCCGGGGCACTGAGCAGGGCCGGCCTGCTCCGGACGCGCTCTGACGTCCCGCCACGTGTCCCTCCAGCTCCCTCCCAGCGCCGGCGCAGGGCTGGGCTGCTTCCCGTGAGCCTGGCTGTGCACAGTCTGCTTGGTGGGAGGTGGGGTGGCCAAGAGGGAGCCTGTCCCACTCCTGTCACACAGCATAGGCTCTTTGTGGCTGTGTGACTACCACCGGTGACCGCCCAGGGCCCGGGCACACCTGGAGAAGGCGTTTAGCGAGGCCCCTTGAACTCCACGGCTGGGGGTGCAGCGCCGGCTGGGCTCTCAGTGGCCACCCAGCTGTGGGGTCGGGGCATGCTTGTGAGCACCACTTTTCTCTTGTGGACCTCGAAAAGCTTGTTTTAAAAAGGAGCCCCGAGAAATTACTGCCCACCAGCGATGGAAGGGGTGGGCAGTGACCCCTCCTCAGAAATACGGAGATGTCTCAGCTGAAGAGGGGGATCTGTAGCAACGTGCAGAAGGTGTCCCTGTTGTGTCTGCAAGTGCGGCTCCCTGAGGGGCTCTGCAGGCAGCCCCTGCGTGCCCGGGGCACACGCTTCACGGGCAGCTGGGGAAGCCCGAGGGCAGCCGCCAGAACCACTCAGCCCGTGCGCACACAGCGCTGCTCACGGCAACCCTCCGAGGAACGTGCTTTGTCCCTTTTTCACAGAGGCGGAAATTCACTCAGAGAAGTGTAAACACCCATACTCACGCAAGGTAAAGCCGAGTCCGAATCTGAGCCCGGGGCACCCATCCAAGCCTCTGCCCTTTGGGACTCTCTGCCTGTGGTCTGGATTGGTGATAACACCGCCCACCGGACAGCGTCATGCCTCAGCCGGTCCCCACCCCTGGCAACCGCCCCTTTTCCACACGTTGTGAGCTCACGTCGCATGTGGCATGCTCTCCTGTGCAGGCCGGGGTTCCAGGCACCCTCCCTGGGTGGGTGTCTGTCTCAGGGCTGTCCCATGAAGACAGCGAGCAGCCTCCAGGCCGCAACTCCACATCACGCACTGGGGTCTCCCTGTGCCTTCGCCCCCAGCTCTGGGTCCCACTGCTTCCCCAGCACCCGCCCCTCTTTGCCCATGCCGTCAGCTGTCCCTTCCAACCCGAGGCGGCCCTGGCCCTGCCTTCTCGCTTGGAATTTACGCCCCACCATCAGAGCCCTTCGGAGCATGTCTAAATTCCTGCCCCTATTAGCCTCAGTTCCTTGGTTTGCAAGCCTGTGACTGGGCAGCTTCCTGAGTCCTGGGCCTCGGGGTCCTGGGCTGTGCAGTGGGAACGGTGACACCGCGGATGCTGCTGAGGTTAAGACAGCAAACACCCCAGGCTGGGCTCTGGCCACGCACTCTCTCCTATGCAGGAGGTCCCTGCGGTGCAGAGGCCACAAGCCATGTTCCTGAACCTCCATCCTCCTCGCTCAGCCCCGCCCACGCCGCCAGCTAGCCGTGCTCTGTGCATGAGTGCGATCACACGCATGAGCTGCAGTGTACACGTGTGCTCACAAATGCAGTGGGTTCTCAGCGGAGGTCGCCGGGCAGCCCCGCGCGGAACCTGGGGCTCGTCCGGGCGGTTCTGCCGGTGCTGACGGCTGTGCTGTCATCGCTGTGGATCGCAGGGGGCGGATGGGGCGCAGGAGGGGGCCAGGCTCTGCCCTCAGCCCCACCCTGCCTGACTCACAGGTCTGTGGCCTGATTTCAAGCCGTCCTGATGTGTCCGCCGGGGAAATCGCCCAGCGGCGGGTCCCACAGGCGGACAGACACAGGTGCCAGTCAGGCGGCAGCCTGTGCTTCACGTGGCTCCCTAAAGGAAGGTCTTTCTGCAGCTTTCTGTTGACGTGCACGTGCACACATGCTCCTCCGCACGGTGCAGACGGCCCTGATGCTGTTTACCCACAAATTCATGCTCCTTGGCTCTTTCATGATTGACAGAAGCCTTGACCCTGCTCTGGGTGGGAAGGCTCCGATGGCCTCAGGCGACTCCTGCTGCCCTGCAGTTATTGGTTCAGAGAGAGGCATGTGACCCCCCCCCAAAAAAAAAATGAGACAGAGGATCCTCTTCCCCGGAGTGTTGCGTTGATTGTGACCCAGGGCCCACCTCAACCAAGAGGGGGACACGAGAGAGAGCAGCCCACAGGACGCGGCCGCAGCACCCTGCGGCGCGCCTCCCGCTCCCGCGGGCCTGGCCGCCGGCTGCGCTGCGGCTCCCGGGCTGCCCCGCTCCGCGCGCCAAATCCCGGCCTGCGACCGACCGTCTCTTCACTTGTTTCTTAGTTCGTCGTGGCACGTCTGCATGTCTGCACGTCTGATTATTGTTCACCGTGGGGCTTTCAGGCAAACCATCAGCCCCACGAAGACACTCAAACGCGCGCATGGCTCGGCCCGTTACTGGCTTCAGCAAACTTCTGCTGAATGATTGAACACTGAACGGCGGCCCATAGCGCTGCGAGCACTGTGCTTACCAGGTGCTTGCGACCCGCTTGTCAAACTGGGGTGCGCTCGGGGGTGCGCTCAGACAGACCACGGGCCTCAGCGCCCGGGGTGCTCCGCGGCTTAGGGCGGCCGGCCTTGGGCGGGAGCTGCGGTTTAGAGCAGAGCCCGGAGCCCTGACCGCTGGCCTCCAGCGCTGGCCCGTGCCCATCGTGCCCAAGTGATTTTCGACCTAAGTTGACCGCACTGCAGACTCAGCTCCGTGCTGTTTTCGTTCCCTTCCCAAACCTTAAAGGCGCCCTGACTCGTTAACTCAATTGACTTCGTTATGTTCCACCCTGGGAATGGGCTTCGCCCGTTTCACGAGCTTTCAGTTTCCATTTCTCACTGTTGTAAATATTTTGATGAATATTTTACATCGTAATCGGTCAGCGCTTCTGCGGACCTGACTGACCTTGGCCTCTGCGGGGCGGGGCTTCCGCGGGGCGGGGCGGAGCCTTCGTGGGGCGGGGCCTCAGTGGGTGGGGCCTCGGCGGGGCGGGGCCTCGGCGGGCGGGGCCTGGGCTGTCTTCTTGCAGCGAGGGGCTCAGAACTCTGCCCTGATACCCAGGGTCACGTGCGTGCATCATTTTTGGTCTGTGTTGTAGACATTTTTTATCTGAAATAAACACATCCTTTGACAACAGGAAAACGACCGCGGGACTCACGGGTGCTCCGGCCCAGGCCGCTGCCAGGGAGCTGTCGGCAAGTATTGGAACAGGAAGATTTTGTGTCCAGGACCCTCCTTTGTCCCTGAGATCGGGGCAGTTGCAGGATAGCTTCAAGGAGTCAGTCCAGCCCTGAGGCTTTTTAAGTAAAACACAGCGACCGCTGAACTGTATGGGGAGTGGAAGCGGTTGCTGCAGCCCCTCACCTGTGTGTGCGTGTGGCCTCATAGGCACAGTTTCAGGAAACCTCAGTCTTCGCCTACAGGTGGGATAACGGAGGCTTGCCCCATCCCCCAAACCCCAGAGCGGTAGGGGGGGCCGCCCGCCAGCCCAGGATGTGTGAAAGGGACCAGGTGGCCCTTGCGCGGGGCTGGTCTGTGCTCCCGCATTGTTTTCAGTGGATGGCGGAGGAGATGCGTCCCCGCCCTCGCCTCCATCTCCTCGCTATTCTCTCCTTTTTCCCCGTGGCACTTACCACCTTCCTACGTGCGGTGTGGTTTAGGTATTCATTACCTTCCCTGCTCACTGTCTCTCTTCCCCACTAGGATGTGTGTTTTGCTAGGACAGGTGTCTTTTCTGTCTTGTCCCATTGGTCCCCCAGTATGTAGAATACTACCTGGTGCCTAGAGCTCTTCCGTAAATGTGGGGACAGTGGGAGCAGGGCCGCACCTTGCACTGCGTATTCACTCAGTAGACGTCTTGCGAGCGCCGACTGTATGCCGAGGTCTGTGGGGGTGAGGTGAAGATCACACTTTTCTCTCACGACTGTAAAGCCCAGCACAAGTAAGTGTTCACGGAATAAGTTCCCACTTGGCAGTGTGGAGTTGAGTTCAAGTAAAGACATATGATGTCCCTTAAAATGGTGCTTTCGTAAGAGTATCCTGGTGGTTGGCCGGTTCTCTGTCGCTCTGGAGAACGGGAGCCGCCGAGAATGATGACTGAACCTCCTCCTTGGGAAGGTTGTTTGGAAACTAAGCCTTTTTTCAAGAAAACTTGTTACTTCAGTAGCCGCTGGGTGCAGCTGAGGCCCCAGGAGCCCCCGTGTCTTCCACGCTGGCACTTAACGCTCAGCTCTGACGCCTGTGAAATCCAGTCACAGCTCCCTGCAGAGTGTGTTTTATATCCTCAAAGACCCCCCAGGTCACCTGTTTACTCATCCGTTTGCAAATGTTCGTTGAAACATTGCCTTCTTGGTTGTGCCTGTGAAGACGTCTTCACTTTTGTGCTCACAGGGGGCATTTGCTTCAGATTGCTGGGGCTGTGGCAAATGTAACGTACACAGGGCCAGCCTGGTGCAGACAGGTCCCGGCTGCCTGCTCATGTCTGCCGACTTCCTGTTTTGTGGCTGTCAGTCAATGTTATCTTAATTAAAATTCTAGAATTTCATTTTGAACTGGCATACAGAAGTTTAATTGATGAGCTTATTGAAGATGTGAGTGCCTGCTGCACACCAGCTCCTGCCAAGCCGCAGCAGCCAGGCTTTGCTCTCAGGACTCATCCATGTGAGCTGTGGCACTTCCCTCCATCCGTCATTTGGTAATTAAACACGTGGCTGCCTGGGGTTTGGGAGGTGTCTTAGAATGACCCATTTACTAAGCAGATTTTAACTGGTAGAGCCTCCTTCTTAATGCCTGGCTCCCACAGCCTTGCCTGGTGAGTTTGATGACACCCCGTCATGCCCCTCTGGGTGCCTTACAAACCAGGATCTGGGTGACTTGACCTCAGGTTCAGAGCATCTGAGAGTCCAAGATACCTCCCCCATAGGACCACAGGCATCCAGAAAAAGAATGTTTTCAAAATATAGCAGATAAGTTAAAAACACTGAGTAGACCAGTGTTAGGATAGCATGTTAATTTAGGAAAGAGGGAATATAGGCACATGCACGATTCCCACCT
The DNA here is from genome assembly GCA_028627145.1 of Eidolon dupreanum. NCBI lineage: Eukaryota > Metazoa > Chordata > Mammalia > Chiroptera > Pteropodidae > Eidolon > Eidolon dupreanum. Next base: position 87,419,353 of record CM053504.1, on the reverse strand, counting down.
GTTTGACATGCAGCGTTGGCTCCTGTGGGGCGGAGGCTGGTCCCAGGAGATTCTTCACTCAAAGCCTTTTGAATTTCAAGCTGTGAGCTTCCCTCCCTGCACGGACCACAGAGATCTGACCCATGTAGGACCAACGCGGCCCCGGAACCGGTGAGCTCTGGGCCCCAGACGGCACCGGGAGCGCCACACCAGACAGCGCCACACCAGACAGCAGACCATGATTTTCTTCCTTTTTTAATTTTATCATGGATCTTCCTGGCTTCTGCAGTTTCTGCAGTCCGTGTTCACAGACACATGTGGTTTGTGTGCAGAAGAAGAAAGAATGTTTTCTTATAAAACAGGGAATTAAGGAAATGACATAGGGGGGTAGAGTTGGGGACCGTTGCCCCTCTGGTTCGATCGTCCTTGTGGAAACCGACCTGAACGGGGGTTGAGCTCGGGATGGAGAGCAGTTGCGTCTGACACTCTGGCACAGCTGGCTGAGCTGCCTCGTCTCTGGTTCTAGCTGCACACCTTTACGGAGAGGCAGTGCTTCCTTCCCGAGTGGTTCAGGATGAAAATCGTGTGTGTGCATCTCCTGCCCCAAAGCGGCTGTTAGAAATCCAACCACACGTGAGTCTCTGGCTCTAACCTTTTCCCTCAGTGATGGGAACGGTGATCGGTTGGCCCTCCCTGGCCCCCATGGGTTGTCAGGGGCGTCACATGGGGTTCAGGCCCCGTGCTTCCCAGGTAGAAAGACAGCAGTGCGGAAGGGTCTAAGTTAGAAGACAATGTCCTGTGTCATTGTCCTCCTCCTGCCTTTGACGTGAGTGCACAGGTTGGCGGCGGCTGCTTCACTTGGACACAGAAATGGTGCTGCAGTTTCTATGGGGATGGCACTGAGCTGTATCTTAATCACCAAGACGGTGCCATTTCAGTTGCTAAGTAAACAGGAACTGAGTGAGTTTGAACGAATCCTGGGACCATGTTTTCCGCTGTAAGAGAGAGCCTTTTGGTTGGCTTGGGGTGGCAGCAGCTTCGTACTGCAGATGGAGCCCAGGTCTTCTTCCCAGCCAGGAATCAGGCAGCTCTGGGACCCTGGGAGCACTTTACGGGGGGGGGGGGGCGGGCTTGGAAGGGCACTTCTGGCCGGGAAGCTTGTGATGTGGTGGTGACCACACTCTGGTGCACACTGAACAATCCTTGTAAGCTCTGGGTTCAATTTCATTTCTACACTAAATGAGTTTGTTTGAATGCACAGGTCAGTGCAGAGAGACCTCCTTAGGTATCAAGAAAAAGAAGATTTTACATTTTTACTGTTTTTAACCCGAGAAATAAGTAATCATGGTAACGGTAATGAATGACCTCTGGAGTCACATGACATTGAATGATGAAAACAGGGTTGTATTGCCAGAGCCTTATGGCTCCAGAAAGTCACATAAAGTCTTAGCTCCAGAACTGGGGGACGGGGACCGAGGGCCGTCCGCCGTCTGCGGCCAGGGTGGAGACAGGCGGGCGAGAGGTGGCAGGCTCTGCTCTGTTCGCAGTGCCCGCCCTCTGTCCTCCCTACCAGTTCAGCACCATCAGACCGATTCTAACTGGAAAAGCTCGCCCTGCCGGCTGGGGCCAGCCCCACACCCTGCTTCTCTGCAGGGCCCAGCGGAAGTGAGGGGCTCCGCCGAGTTAAGTCTTCACCTTCTGCACTGGTGTGCGCTGGCAGCAGGTGGGCGGACCCTTGGTCCCAGGGTTTCTGTCCCGGGGTTGCCTGCAGCAGAAGATGACCCTCCATTTGCACCTGCCCAGTGCCACCCTCTGGGTTTCCGTGTTTCTGACCATGGCTTTCAATCAGCCTTCAGTTTTGCTATTTAAAAAAGATGATTCTTTAAGGTAAAAAAAAACATTTTTAAATAGCTCTATGAGCTATAATAAACAAGATAAAAAACACTCTTTTAAAGTACGGGTTCACTATTTGTTAGTGCTCAGTTATGCAGCCATCACTACTCATTTCCCTCACCCCGCAAGGAAGCCCCGTTCCCGCTGGCCGGCACCCTCAGCTCCTCGTGCCGCCATTTACTCCCCGGCAGCCGGCAGCCGGCGTCCTGGGTGGCTGCGCCTCCCGCGGCCGTGGCGCGGGCTCGCACGGGCGCGACCCTCGCGTCTGGCGTCGCCCGCTCGGCGCAGCGGGGCTCAGGGCTCCGTTCTCGGCGGCGGCCGCCGCGCCGTGGACAGTCGTGTGCACGCGCTCGCGCGGACGTCCGTGTTCGGGACTCGCGGGTAAACTCCCAGGAGTGAAATTTTTGGGCCACGTGGCAGTGCTGGGGTCAGCACGGGGATACGGTCACTAACGCGGTGACGGAGGGGAGCCGGCCGCGCGCTCGGCTCCGGGGTCACTCTGCGCGCTCCGTCCACGCCAACCCCTGCGCGGCCCGCCTGAGGCGGACCCGATATTGAATGTCAACTGTAACTGAAAAATAAAAATTTTTTTTAAAAACAGTTGAAATGGTAAGTTTTATGTTATGTATATTTTGGCACAATAAAATATGGGGAAAAGTGCTTTTCTATATCACACTTCATATCACAGCTCTTTTTCGAAGCCTGGAGCTCCTTCAGCATCTGAGCCATGTTCGCCGTGTAACTTGGCGACAAAGCCTCGTTACCAAACACATCCAGCTCGCTTTCTGTCAGGAGAAAGTCTGGATTCGTTTTCATTTCAGATCACCATATTGTACATCTGGAACTAATATCACCAATATCAGATTGTATACCAACTACACTTAAACAAAAATAAATTAAAAATTAACATATTAAGACATACTTTGAGAAACTCATTAAAAGAACTGAGAAACAAATTGAGACGCACTTCGATCAAGTGCCAAACGCAGTTATGATGAAAACGTTGCAGGGCTGACTTGTCCAGCGTGTGCCGTTTCTCGCTGCGTAAGTGCCGGACGTGGCCCTGCTGGGCGTGAGAGGGATGACAGGCCGGAGTCTCTTAGATGGAAACGAGTGTGTCGTGTCCACTTTGGGGGAATATTTGACTGAATTATATATGAAAGTCAGAAATACTCTTACTAGTTTTATTATGCATGATTAAACTCTTTTTATATATTCAGTGGAAAAAGGCCTATCGCGATTAAAACCGATCGCTGTGGAAGTTAGCATATCTTAGAAGTATGAGATGGGAAAGATGACGGTTGTTATTGAAATAAGAATATGTGATGTGACTGGATAACCAAATACGGAAAAAATCACATTAAACATGTCGTAGGCTCCATCTCCTGTGTCTTGGAGTTTTCGGCTACTGTGTGTGCTTGGAATAAAATCGAGAAGAAAAATGCTGCTTACCTTGAAGTAGTGGGGGCTCTGCTCTGCTGCACAGGGCCCCCCTCAAGGGGAGGTGGCGCTGACCGCAGCAGGGTGGAGAGGCCTCTGCCCCACGCCGGGCCCTGGGACGCCACTGAGCGCTGGTTCTCAGGGACCTAAGGAGGCTGAGGTCTGGGGGCTCGCTCCCCTAAATCCAGGGGTTTTGAGCGTGCCGCCCCCAGATCCCCGGTCAGCAGCACCAGCTTCTCCGGAGCACGGCGCCTGAGGTGGCCGTGGCCTCTGCCCAGCCTGAGACCCCGGCAACTCGTGTGGTTTGAGCCGCTTTGCCCTTGACAAGCGGACATATGGTCTAGATGACAGTGACCGTGCAAACATTGGGCGTTTCATGTTCGTGTGTTTTGGAACCGGTACAGTTAGTTACTTTTCAGTCGTCTCGAGGGGCTCGGTTCTGTTCTGCCTGGTGAACAAGGTCCCTGCCGCCAAGCGAGGGATGACAGCCTGCCCTGAGCCAGGCAAAGAGGCGGCATCCTCGGGGCCTGGACAGTGCAGGGAGGGGACTCAGGGTCCTCTCCTGGCCGGTGGCCTAGAGCTCTTCAGCCATCCGTTTCCCAAGGCCGGGAGAGTGGGTGCCACCCTCCTGGGGGGAAGGCAGAACACGCTGTCCTTTGGGCCAATCCAGAGCCCGGGCCCTTTTCCTCCCGAGATTTGTGAGGCACCTGTTTTTTTTACCGGGTTCCTTCCTTCTTTCAATTTTGCTTCTGCTTGGATCCTTTTGAAGTGCAGCTATTTGATCTTTTTAACATGCAAACCATATCACCTCAGTTCCTTGCTTAAAATGGTCCCAGGACCCCGCCTCACCCTTAGGGAAAAGCCCAGGGTCCTCCTGCCTTTGAGGGTCTGGCCTGCGTTGTACACTGTTCCCTGGGCCCTCAGGCAGGTGAGGGACCTGGCCCAGGCCGACTCCCATGCCACTCTATCCTCCTGCTCCTAATTAATTTTGATGCTGCTTTTCCCCAGAACCCGAGCTCTGGCACCTGTCCCCTCCTCAGGACCTGCCGAGTGAGCTGTTCTCTCATGCTGGCCGCTCCCCCGAGTGCTGGCACACGCGCCACAACAGCGGGACACTGGCCCGCGGTGTCCTAGGCCTGTGGGGGCTCCAGGGACTCTACTCAGGGGACCAGCCGCGCGGTTTCCGGTGCGTCCCCTGCTGCTCACTCTGCCCCGTGTCTCACGTTGCAGTTTGGGGCTGAGTTCCGGAGGTTCTCCTTGGACCGGCAGAGGCCCGGGAAGTTCGAGGACTTCTACAAGCTGGTCGTGCACACTCACCACATCGCCAACACCGAGGTGACGATCGGCTACGCAGACGTGCACGGCGACCTGCTGCCCATCAACAACGACGACAACTTCTGCAAGGCGGTGTCCAGCGCGAACCCGCTACTCAGGGTCTTCATCCAGAAACGAGGTACGGGGTGCGTGGCTCAGGGTCTTTATCCAGAAACGAGGTACGGGGTGCGTGGCTCAGGGTCTTCATCCAGAAACGAGGTGCGGGGGGCGTGGCTCAGGGTCTTCATCCAGAAACGAGGTGCGGGGGGCGTGGCTCAGGGTCTTCATGCAGAGACGAGGGACAGGGCCGTGGCTCTCACTGACCATTCGTCGCAGGTGGACGCCGTGCTCGGTTCTGTCATCACAGGACCCTTGTTTTCCCGCCTGTGGTGAGAGATGAAAGAAATCGACACTTGTTTTGTCGACATTTATCAGCAAAGTGTAAAAATATCTAAACTGCATTTTCCACTTTAAATACTGTTGATTGCCGATGTTTAAATACTAAGAAAAAATAGCACCGATACATTCAGTATTTTAACTGTAAGCAAGTTGATTGGCTAACCCAGGAATGAGACTTAAGCCTGCTGGCGTCTGTTTCCCACTGTTTTTTATTGGAAAAAGACATTAGCTTCCAAGTATCACTTCGGTTAATGGGAGCCCGAAAGTCTAATTTTGCTGTAAGTAAAACATCCTATGCGAAAAGAAATTTCTCACATAGGCTAGGGGTCGAGTTGCAGCGGACTTCGTGTTGCTCCCCTCTCAGAGCTGCATTTTGGGTGCATTTTCTCATCTCTAAAATTGAGAGAACCTGAACATTTCAATGTAGTACACAGTTGACCCTTGAACAAAATGGGAGATAGGGTGCAAGCCCCCCAAAGTGGAAAACCTGTGCATAATGATTCCCCAAAAGCATTTCCACCCCTCGGCATCCACCGGTGTTTGTATGTCTGTGTGTATCTGTGTGTATCTGTGTCTGTGTGTGTGCCTGTGTCTATCTGTGTGTGTATCTGTGTCTATCTGTGTGTATCTGTGTGTATATGTATGTGTGTATATCTGTGTGTGTGTCTGCGTGTGTCTGTGTGTATCTGTGTGTATCTGTATGTGTATCTGTGTGTATCTGTGTGTGTATCTGTGTGTGTGTGTGTGTATATCTGTGTGTGTGTCTGCTTGTGGTGTCCAGGACACCCTGTGGACACCAGAATCCGGGGCCTCAGGTCCCCACGCGAGGGGTGCGCGCGCGGGGGGGGGGGGTGGCGGCGTGCGCGGACTCCCCACGCGCATCGGAAGCTGCGCAGGTGCCTGCTGCGCAGGTCACGCCCGTGACGTTGGCGGGTCGGCAGTACCCAAGGCAGGGGCCACCTGAGGGGAAGCCCGACCTTCGGAAAATGTCCCCCATGATTGGCCTGTCGCTGCTGTCCCGCGGGCTCCCAGGGAGGGTCTGTCCACAGCAGGTGCGCTTCCACTCGTGAGGGGCGTGGGCGCGGGGTGCACGTGAGGTGCACGCAGGGTGCACGTGGGATAAGCACGGAGTGCACGTAGGGTGCACGGCCTTGTCCGCTGTGGGGACCAGCCTCTGCGCTGCTGCGCGTGGAGCTGGCGTCAGGCCCTGCAGAAGGCGCCCTTGGCTCTAGCGGCTGGTCCTGGTGACGCTTGGCGCCTGCGCTGTTGCCTCGCTGGCGCTGAGGTGACACAGGCGGCCGCACGTCGTCCGGCTGGTGGCCGAAAGGCCGCATCCTGTCCGTTTGTCCCTGTCCGTTTGTCGCTCCTCCTCTCGTGCGGTCAGAGACGCAGCCGACGTCCCACGTCTGGCTTTGGCCAGAGCAGGTGGCCTGCAGCCCCTGCCTCTCTCTGTCCTGTGACAGCAGGGAGCTGGGGACACCTCCCTCCAGCCCCTTCTCAGTGCCTCTGACCGGCGAGCCCTCCCGGTCTCATCTGCGAAATGGGAGCCCAGCACCAGCTCGGCTGGTTTCAGGCTTAAATAGGAAGATGCAGCCCCTGGCCTCTCACTGGGGACGCTGAGGCCTCCCCGCACCCGTGTTGAGGACAGACGCTGGCCATGTGAATGGTGGTGTCCATCCCAGGGGACGCTCAAGGCCCACGTGCTTTTCCTACAGCAAGGGTGCCGAGATGTCAGTCACAGTCATGCCATTTTCACAATTTACACACCCACCCTCTCATTTACTCAGTAACTTCCTGTGCATTGATGTGCATTTTAAGAACAAACTATATTATCACAAATGAAAAGTCAGCATTCTTCTAACAGATGTTGAAATAAACCCACATTTAAGTTACATTTAAGAAAGTTACATTTAAGAAAATTAATTTGTTTGCCACTCCTTACTCTCTTTCCCCAAACCACACACAGACATCACAGTACAGCTACAGACCAACACCCTGTGTGAATGTAGGTGTGCAAGCCTCCGGGAAAACACTCGCGTGTGCAGAGCATGTTTCCACCCGAGACCGTGGACATGAATGTGCAGTGCAGTGCTACCCACCATCGCAGAAGGTGGAAACGCCAGGTGTCCGTTGGCGGAGGGTGGGTGAACACAGCGTGGTCTGTCCCTGCAGTGGGCGTTCCTCAGCCGTGACAAGGGGCGAGGCGCTGAAGGAATGCAGGACAGCAGCGGCCTCAAAAAGGGCGAGGAGAAGGAAGCCAGTCCCCGGGGGCCAGCATTCCGGGGTTACGTTCACCGTCTGTCGTTACACACAGATCCTGCACTGACGCACGCGCTAAAATTTCATTGCGACCCCAAAATCGACACTTCCACAGCCGCTGGCGGATGTGCCCAGCTCTTAACAGTTCGCGCTGTCTCCGGACGCTTCCCACTGTGAACGGGCACCCTTTCCGCAGTCTGTTTAGTGCCAGTTCTGCTTTTTCTTTGATGCAGTAAAACACATTTAACACAAACTTTACCACTGCGAGCATTTTGAAGTGGGCAGTTCAGTGGTATTGACACATTCATGGTTATGCAGCCGTCACTGGCGTCCATGCCCACAACGCTTTTCATCTCGTAGATGTGAATCACTCTACCTTAAAAAATCTCCCCCTCCCCACTCCCTCCAGCCCTGGCAACCACCTTTCTACTTCCTGTCTCTATGACTTTGCTACTCCACGTACTTACACTGTAATGTCCTACATGTTTGTCCATGTTGTAGCGGGTGTCAGGGTCTCCTTTTTAAGGCTGATTGACATTGCATTGTGGGGATGGACCACATTTTGCTTATCCACATTTTGCCTACCAATGGACACTTGGGTGTCTATAAAATTCTTAGAAGAAAACATAGGAAGATGCCTCACAACATTTTGGCTATTGAGAATAATGCTGCTGTGAACATGGGTGTGCAAATGTCTCTTTGAGCCCGTTTTCAGTTTTTTGGAGCATATACCCAGAAGTGAGATTGCTGCGTCATTTGGTAGTTCTATTTTCAGCTTTTCAAGGAAACACCACACCATTTTCCACAATGACCGCCCTGTTCTGCAGTCCCACCAACAGTACACAAGAGTTCCAATTTTCCACATCTACACCAACACTTGTTTTCTGGGGTTCTGTTGGGAGCCATCCTAAAGGGTGTGAGCTGGCACCTCAGTTGTCGTTTTTATCCGCGTTTCCTGAATGATTAGTGACGCTGAGCATCTTTTCCTGTGCTCGTTGGCCATTTGTGTGTTCTTTGGAGAAACGCCTATTCAAGTCTTTGCCCATTCTTGCACCATGTTGTTCTTTTCCCGTTGCTGAGTTTTAGGAGTTCTCTATTCTGGAGATTAATTCCTTATCAAATGTATGATTTGCAAGAATTTTCTCCCATTCTTTGGGTTGCCTTTTTACTCTCTGGATTGTGTCTCTTGATGTAAAATTTAAAAATTTTTTATTAAGTCCAATTTGTCTATTTTTCCTTTTGTCACCTGGGCCTTTGGTGTCATATCCAAGAAATCATTGTGAAATTCAATGTTGTGAGGCATCTTCCTATGTTTTCTTCTAAGAATTTTATAGTTTTAGGTCTTACATATAGGTCCTTGATCCGTTTTTAGTACTTTTAGTGTATGGAGTTAGACTGCATGTGGATATCCAGTTTTCCAGTACCATTTGGTGAAAAGATTGTCCTTTACCCACTGAACGCTCTTAGCACCCTTGTCAAAGATTTAACCATACGGGTGAGGGTTAATTCCTGGATTCTCTGTTCTATTCCATTGACCTCTACGTCTGTCTTCACTCTAGTGCCACACTGTTTTGATTACTGTAGCTTTGTAGTAAATGTTGAAATTAGGAAGTGTTAGGCTTCCACTTTTTTCTTCATTTTCAGGATTGTTTTGGCTGTTTGGGGTCCCTTAAGATTCCATATGAATTTTAGGAAGGTTTCAATAATTCTACAAAAAAGACATTGGGCTTTTAAAAGGGATTACATTGAATCTGTAGAGTGCTTAGGGTAATACTGACGTTTTAACAATATTAAGCCTTCCAATTCATGATAATGAGGTGTGTTTCCATTTATTTATGCCTTTAATTTCCTTCAGCAGTGTTTCATAGTTTTCATTGTACAAGTTTTTCACTTCTTTGGTTAATTCCTAAGTTTTTTTTTTTTTTTTTTTTTTTGCTACGACTGTAAATGGAATTGTTTTTTGTAATTTTATATTGCTCACAAGCACAAGTGGTTTTTGTGTGTTGACTTTGTATCTTGCTACTTTGCTAAAGTCATTTATCAGATCTAACAGCTTTTTTTATGGAATCTTTAGGATTTTCTATGTATAAGATCATTATCGTCTGCAAATAGAGATAATTCTATTTCTTTTTTCAAATGTGGATGATTTTTTATTTTTATTTTATTTTAGGATGTTCTTGTCTTATTCCCGATCCTAGAGGAAAAACTTTCAGTCTTTCACCATTGAGTGTGAGGTCCGTGGTGGGTTTTTCATACATGCCTGTTATTATATTGAAGTAGTCTCCTTCTATTCCTATTCTGTTGAATGTTTTTACAATCAAAGGGTCAAATGCTTTTTCTACACCAGTTGAGACAATCACGTGCTTTTCCCCTTCATTTTGTTGATGTGGCATACATACTACATTGATTTTTTGTATGTTGCGTGTTGCATTTCAGGGAAAATCCCACCTGGTTTTGGTATGTGATTCTTTTAATATGCTACTGAAATCTGTTTTCTAGAATGTTGAACAGTATTTTTGCATCAACATTCATAAAGATATTGGTCTGCAGTTTTTCTTCCCTTGTGACATCTTTGTCTGCCTTTGGTATCAAGGCAATGCTGGCCTAATAGAATGAGTTGGGAAGTGTTCTCTCCTCTTCGGTTTTGGGAGAAAGTTTGAGAAAGATTGATATTAGTTCTTATTTAAATGTTTGCTGGAATTGACTTTCTCCACATCTTCCTTTGGTTCTTTGAGCATCTTTAAGACCATTGCTTTTAAAGTCTTTGTTACTATATCTGCCACTAAGTCTTTTTTGGGGACAGATTTTGTTATTTCTTTGAATGGACCATACTCTCCTGTTCCTTTGTATGCGTTGTGATTCTTTGTTGAACACAGAACATTTGAATTTAATGTGGTAATTCTGGAAGATGGTCTCGCCCTTCCTCAGGGTTCGCTTTGCTTGTTTTAGTTGCTGCACACTCTCTGCTGTGTGCTGGCGTGAAGTATGAAATTAACGTCTTCTCGGGTCTTTCCTGAGCCTTTCCTTGGGCACACACAGTCAGTTTTCCCCTATGTGCAGTTGTTTTTTGTGTCCTAGTCTTTAATGTCTGACTTGCCAGAAAGGAAAATTTAAAAACTAAGGGGAGAACAAATGGGCATGTGCTCCTTAAATCCCCTTGAAGTCACTTGAGCCAGCGGGGAAGGGCCAAAACAGGGGGAGGTGCCAAAACAGGGGCCTCCTGTTCTTTGCACCTCCGTGATCAGAAGTAGCAAGCAGCGAACAGAGCATAGGTCTCTGATATTTGGAGGACAGAGTCCTGTTTGCGCCTCCTGCTCCTGCTCCAGAAACATATGGTAGTGGCTTTCCATGTGGCTGGGGTGGGGACAGGTAGCAGCCACTGTGGTAAGAGCTGAAACTGACCACAATTGACTGAAATTACCATCCACGTCTTTCCCTGGACATTGCAAGTCTTCACTGGATTCCAGAGTTTCAAAATGGTTATTTCAGACAGATTTGGCACCTGCAGGTATTTTCCGGGTAGGGAGAGGTTCCTGCTGCTGTCTGCTCTGCCGTCTTCTCAGAATTCTCCCTTGCTTTCCCGTGATCTCACTGTTTGGAATGACCCCCAAGCACAGCACTGGAGTCCTGTTTTCCCAAGCACAAGGTGGACGTGATGTGCTTTATGTAGAAAGTGCTCTTAGCCATGAGTCGGTGTTAATGAGTCGATAATACGGACTAAACAGCTTGTTGTCTTTAAACAGAAACACATGTGATACAGGGTTATGAATTCATCACACAGAGGCAGCCAGAGGCTCAAGGAAACCTGACACTTTCTTCCCCCGGAGCCGTGGTTCTGTGCTCTGTTATTCGGAGTTCGTGGCGTCTTTGTAGAATACTGTCGGCAACGATGAGAATCAACTGTGTGTGAAATGTGCAGAGTGGGCGAATGCATAGAGACAGAAAGTGGGTTCGGGGGTGCCGGGGGAGGGGGGGGTCAGGAGGCTTGCATTTCTTTACTAGATGTTGGAACTTGATAGTGGTGTTGGTCGCACAGCTCTGTAAATAAACTGACAACCACTGAATTATTCTCTTTAAATGGGTGAACTCTATGGTGTATAGACTGTATCTTAATAATGCTGCTAGCAAAGAAAAAGTGCAAGGTTCAGACCAGACTTCCGGGCCTGCGTGTGGGCTCTGGGTGAGCTCACCTGGGCTTGTCTCCAGCCTGTATTTCCAGAATTCAGCCATCCTTAATATGTATGAATACTTTGACTTTATAATTCATTTATCTGTTCTAAGGTGTTTAAAAATCATCTCCTCTGCTGGTAATAAGAAACTGTGTGTGCATCACGCGGCGACTCCACCCGTGAGCAGCACCTGGTGTCCTGAAGTGTTGAGATGGAAGCTCAGGACACCCCAGTTGGCTCCCGAGTGGGCAGTGACCATGGCGTCATCCTTTAGGACCGTAAGTGGCTCTGCAGTAGGATTAGCAGGGCCTGCGACTGTTACGGTTAGAAATCACAGGTATTTTCATATCCTGTGTTCATTGTGACTGTCATTTACAGTAAACTTATTTTGCAGTGATGATACAGATTAATATTTGACATGTCGGTAAGAAAGCACACAGTCAGCCCTCCATATCTGTGAGTTCCGCATCCACAGATTCCACCAACCACAGACTGAAAACATCTTTTTTAATGTTACATTGTTGCTGACCGGTGCTGTTCAGTTAGGCCCACAGTATTTGTGTGGGTGCTAAACAGGTAGACTTTTTTCCCATCATTTCCTCAACAATGCAACAACTGCTTACAGAGCATTTATTGTATTAGGTATTATAAGTCACTTAGACGTGATTTAAAGTAAATGGGAGGATGTGTATAGGTGACATGCAAACACTATGCCATTTCACATAAGGGGCCTGAGAATCCATAGATTTCGGTGTCCTGGGGTCTTGGAACCAGCCCTACATGGATACCAAGGGGCAAATGTGCAATATCGTGTTACGCATTTGCTTCAGTAGTTTGATAATTGTCTTCAGAGTGATTTATTCCCTGTGATCCCATCAGCTTCACTCTGTGCCTTTAAGAACGGCGCCCCACGAAGGGGTCCCCGAGTGCCCTCACGTTGCTGAGGCTTCCTGGGGCACTCGGGGTTTTAAGAGTCCAGGCCTGGACAGCTGCATCTGGGAGCTCAGACAACAGGCCAGGGATGACTGACGTTTCTTCCTCCAGGAGCCCAGGCAGGGGACTTTTCCAGAGTGACAGGGGATGGTGTTTCTGCCTGTAAAGGGGAGGGCCACACCTTTGGCCTTCACGGATGTGGGCTCTCTTCCGCAGCCCTCTGTCCAGGGCTGGGATACTGTCAGTCACTGTGGGGGTTTTCCCTTGGTTAAATAGCACATGTCATTATGCCTTTCGCTTTAATGCTTTGCCCATTTTAGTAAGAGAATGAAAGAGCCATAATGGCAGAATCTGGAGTCATATTTGCATATTTGGAGCACAGACTCAGCCAGTGTTCTCTCTGCCCCCTGCATGCTCCTGTCCTCCCCAAGGATGCAGGAATGTTTTGGGAAGCTGGCACAAGCCAGAGAGAAGGGAGGGGAGGACCAGCAAAGATGCTAGGAGTGTCTCTATTTTTAGCAGAATAAACAGGAAGTGCAAACACTTACTCATTAAATAATTACTTTAGATACTCTATAATCTCGTCACTTAAGAGATGAGCCTTTTTAAGGCCCAGACCCCAGCCCAGAACCCTACTTGAATTTCAGTTGTTCTTCTGTCCCTGGGGTTCAGGTCTGGCCAGAGTGTCAGAGGAGGCCAATGAAGGTCTCACCAAAAGACCTTTGGCACAAGTAGAGTGCGCTGAACTTTCCACTTTTAAACCAAACGTAAACATTGCACATCTGCATGTATCTGTAAACTGTTCCTGGCATTCTGGTGCCATGTGGGTCCCTAGAATGCAGAAGGCACATTTGCGGACTCTTCGATTTATCAGAAGTTGCATGATTGGGAGCTGGGGGTGGGGGAGAGTATTTGCTTGTGATTTCACTGGAGTTGCCAGAAAAAGTAATTAAGAGGCATTCTTTAAAGTGAAACGTGTAGAATTACTGAGCATTTGGTACACAATCAGCAGAACCTTAAGGTGTCAGGCATGTGACCTGGGTCGTGACTGCTTTTCTTGGACTCTTTGAAAGGAGCCAGAGCTGTGTTTGGTGTATGCTGGGATTTGCAGCATGTCTGACTTGAAGCTGACATGACTGATTTCCTGTTTTCCCCACTTCTCCTTCTTGAGATGCTGCCGTTTTGTGGGTTCAGGGTTCCGAGGCTGTGTGAGTCCAGGGCAGGGGAAGGTGTGGCTTTGCTGAATTAGCCTCATCTGTGTCTCCGTGCTCATGATCTGGGCCCTGGGGTTCTGGAGCTTTTTCATGAGACACATTTACTTCTTTAATTGCCACTGATTCCTGGAAATGTGTGTGTGTTTGGAAAATTTTCTTTTTTTTAATTGAAAAAAGCAAAACTCTCCCAGTGCTCCACCGTGGGAACATGCAGAAAACAAGATGCCTGCAGCCCGCGTCCCCCCTGGAGTGGGAGTGAGGGGAGGGAATGTGCTGATGCTGCTCGTTGAAAGGAAAACAAAAACAGAGCCGAGCTGCCCACCATCCAGAAGAATCCGCCGGGTCCCAGGCGGGCGGCCTGCAGTGGCCGCCCAGCAGCCCCAGCGGGCCCACCTGTGTCCCTGGTCCGCGTGAGCTCTGGCAGGCGGGTCACCTGACGGAACTGGTTCCGCTCTTTTCATATTTATCTTAGTCATGTGTACCTGACATATTTAAGCTCATAGTATATTTATCATTTGGATTCTTGCATTTTAAAAACCTAACATCATAACCATATGCTACATCGTTACGTTTTTTGTAAAACTTTGTGCTTTTAAAAAGCTTCTTCTTCTTATAACATATTTGTAAAGTAAAACTCAAACAACATGGAAACAAACGGGCCCACCGCCTGAGGTGGCCACTGTTAGCACGTTGGGGAGCCCCTTTCAGACCCGTCAGCACAGTTACCGGTTTCTTATTAATTTATATTTAAACTGTTCGGATTTTTCACTGTTATAAGCTGTATTGTCCATTCGGGGTAAGTTAGTAGACGTGTCCTGGATGGAGTCAAGGGCACACATACTTTGACCTGAGATGTGTATTTCCAGGGGTTCTCTCTGTAACAGGACACTAGAATGACATTAGACTTGCATCTTTTTAAAACTATGGAGACTGTCCTTGTATAGCATGGAAATGGGTGAGCTTTGAATCTGACCCCTTAAACACCGTGGTGAAGGCTAGTGTGGGTCTGGCCCAATGGGGGGGGCTGCCCTCTTGCTGGGACAGCCGCCCACGGGCCTGGGAGCCCAGCTGGCCGCCGTCCAGATGCTCCAGGCTCCTGGTGCTCAGTGAGCCGTGAGGTGGGTGGTTCTGCGTGTGCACAGCAGGCCACGGTCCGCGGGGCGCGGAGTGAGAATCTGCCCCATGTTTGAGGACGGGCAGGACACCGAGTGCCACCACGCTGTGGTGAACAAGGGCCACCTTTGAGCTTCCTGGCCCTCGCTGGGGATGGGTGGCCCCAGGTGTCAGCACAGAGGTTTTGGAGAAGGGACGTGGCCTCTGGTTCTTGCTTCGTTCCCCTTGGACCTGATGGTGGTCCTAGGTCAGCCAGCCTTGACTTTGTGCGGTAAACTATGCGGCCTTCACCGGAAAGGTGTTGCCTTGGGTTGAAACTTTTCAGCACGTTTACAAGGCGGCTAACACGTCTTTTGTGTGGGCGAGGAGCTGATGGGCATCCGTCTGCCCTGTGTTGTCTTAGGCATTCTGCACTCGAGGCCTCTTTGCTAGAAAAAAGCACCAGGACAGCCCAGGCCCGGGCTACTGGGAGTGCACCTAAGTGCCACTTACCTGCCTGGGGGGCGGTTTACATTCCGCCACTAGTCGTCGGGAGCCGAGTTAATGCCTCCCACTTGGGGGACGGCCTCTTCAGGAGAGGACAGGTCCTCCTGGAGGAGAGCCTGTGGCTGGCGTCGCCGCAGAAGGGCCGCGTGCCGGGCCGCGTGCCAGGCGTGCCTGCCGCGGATGCCGCTCAGACGGCTCCCCGGCGCGGAGACGGCTGCGGAGACCCAGGTGCTCGGCGAGGGCGCACGGGAAGGCAGCCACCGAGGCAAGGGGCCCTGTTTGGAAATACGGTTTGCGCCGGGCGAACGGCTCGCTGTGTCTTGTGCGGCGCCCGCAGCCCCGCAGGTGCCGCTCGCCCCTCGGCGCGGGTCTCGGTCCTTCTCTGGCGCCGCCCGTGCTGCCTACGGCCCTGGGCACGGCCACGGGGGCCGCAGGGGGTGCGCGGGGGCCGCAGGGGGAGCGCGGGGGCCGCAGCGGGAGCGCGGGGGCCGCAGGGGGAGCGCGGGGGCCGCAGCGGGAGCGCGGGGGCCGCAGCGGGAGCGCGGGGGCCGCAGGGGGAGCGCGGGGGCCGCAGGGGGTCCGCGGGGGCCGCAGGGGGTGTGCGGGGCCGAAGCGGGAGCGCGGGGGCCGCAGGGGGTGCGCGCGGCCGCCTCTCCCTCCTGCCCGCACCTCGTCCGGGCACGCGCGGCGCCCGCGTCTGCTGCCCGCGCCAGCCCCGCGCCCACCCCGCGCCGGCCTCTCGTCGGCCTTGGGCGCCCGCCGCTTCCTCTCACGGCTGTTAGACACCGGACTCCGGGAGCCCTGAGAAGTCGCTTCCACGTGGCCCCGGGAGCGAGGCCTGTGACACCTGGGGTCTGGGGCCCCCGACCTGGGACGGGACCGGGGGCCAGTCCAGCGACCCCTCGCAGGGTCACTGACCTCCCTGCGGGACACCCCAGCCGCGGGCCCCAAAAGCAGGTGCTCATGGCATTGTGCTGTTAGCCAAGGGCTTGGAAACATCTCGTGACTGTCGCGACAGACCAAGCTGTGTAATTATTCTCATTTTGCGCGTGATGAAACTGAAGCTTCGAGAAGCGTCCGGCCTCCCGGTACAGCTCGTCTGCCTAGATGCAGCTGTCCGCAGGGACCCCGGCGTGTCTCTGCGCTGGGTGCCAGGGTGGCGCACGCTCAGAGCCGGCTCGGGCGGGCCGGGGGCGCCCTGAGCCCCTGGCACCCCTGGTTACCCGCAAACAGCGGCGCCTCGCACGCGTGCGCCGTGCGTCAGCGCGGGGCCGGTCGCGGGGCCGCGGGCTTTTCCTGCGCCAGCCTGCAGTCCAGAGGTTCAAAAATTTCCACTGCGACCTTTTCTCTTTTCCAGAAGCGTAAGCGAGATGTGGATTTCCTGCTGCACCGTGTTTGTCTTCCTGTTTTTTTCCCTGTATCTCTGTACTTTCCATCCTCTCTTGTGGGAACGTGACTCACCCCAGGGCTCCCCCTGCACCCCAGATTCTCACAACCCTGAACCCAAAACATGCAGGAGAGACGACAGATTTGGAGCTGTTTACCCCTGAGCTGTCTGGTGGGGGCCCCGCTTCAGGGCATGCCCCCCCAACCCACAGACACCAGCGCCGGCGTCACTCAGGAAAGGGCGGTGTCAGTGCGATATGTATGATCAACCAATCACGAGGGCTGACTTTTCATCGTGGTAAAGCACAGGTAGCATAGAATCTGCCGTTTTGACCCTTTCAGCTATGCAGTTCCCTTGCACCACGCAGTCGCGCTGTTCACGTGCGCAAGCCCCAACCGTCTCCTGAGCATTTTCATTCTCCCAGTGGAAACTGTGTGCATTAAAATGTGACCCGTTTTGGGGAGTTGAAGCCAGACTCAAACAGGGTCTCTGTCCCTGTGAGTGAATTCCTGCGACACGCCCACGAGCACATCCACGGGTGATGTGTGTCCGCACTGTGGCCAGGCGTCCCCGGTGAAAGGGTGAGGAGTTAGGCCTTAGGAGGCGCCGTCGGCAGCAGACGGGGCCGTGCCTCTGCTCGCTCGCGCCACGCCTGCACCAGAGGCCGGCCGCGCTGCTGGCCTTCACACTGCACGCGGCGAGCCTCCCGTCCACTTTCCCAGGAAGGAGCCCCTCCCGGCTCCTCTGGACATTTTGGAGTGTCCACGGGGACTCGGGGCGGTCGCCCTGACCCTGTTTGCGCCTGCGTGGGACCCCTCTGAGCTGTACGGGCCCAGGTTGGGAAGGCCCTCGTCTCCCAGGATGCCGCTCTGGGCCGCTTGCGCTGGGAGGCAGAGCCTGACAACCCGTGGCTTCCTCTGCGGGTGCAGCTGTAGCTGCAGATCTGCTTCCCGCCAGACTCCTTTCCTTCCGCCTCCCAGACCCAGCTGAGGGGAACTGCTGACAGCCGAGCGCCCACGGTTCCCTGCCTGCAGTGGTCAAGCCCAGGAGGCTCTGTGCCGACGCAGCTGAGAGCAGGAAAATGGGGAGACGTGGGGCCTCCCTCCAGGGCGGTGTGTCGGTGGGGTCCCCCTCGTCCTCCCTCCACCAGCTGGTGGGCCACGCGTGGTGTGGGCCGCGTGCTCGCCCTCCGCTGCGTCCTGCGCGTGAGGCCTGCCATCCCCCGGCCTGGCTGCCCAGTCGGGCTGGACGGTTGGTCAAGGCCTTGGTCAAGGCCTCTCCGTGGTCTCCTGTGCACATCTGCCCCAGACGTCCCCTGCTCATCCCCTGTGCGGCCGCAGTGGCGAGGTCAGCTTCGGAGGCCAGCGAGGAGCGAGGGCCGATGCCACCTGCCTCTCGGGACCACGTGTCTGTGGGGTCTTCTGTGGACCAGTGTCTCTCTGGGCTTCTTTTTGGGGTAATGAAAATGTCTGCAATTAGGCAGTTGTGCTACTTTGTGCAGGCTCCAGGAAGCGCTGAGCCATGCACACCAACGTGAACCCGGGAAGCGAGTCCGCACCCCACGGCATCGCGGTCCAGCGGTCCAGATGTCCTCCTCACACCACGCCTCATGCGCCCTGAGCCCCGTCCAGTCTCTGGACATGAGTGGAGTCCGTGGCGCTTCGTCCCTTCTCTGGAAGGGCAGGTCCAGCCTGACGGAGATGAGAGAAGAGCCCGTGGCTGGAGGGACTCCCGGGAAGCCGGGTCTCCAGTCAGGGTCAAGGTCAGGGGAAGCACGGGCCGTCGTGGGGCGAGGCCCGCAGACCCCTGGGGACTTTCCCGGCTCTGGGGACTTTCTCTCGGGCGTTCGTGCTCAGGGGCTGGTGGTCCAGGCCCGGGGGCCGGCGGGATTGGGCTTCCCGGCAGCCTCGAGAGGAGACGTTGGCCTGTCCCGGCCGTCTTCTGCAGCTGCGTCTGTCACGTTTGTCACGGGCTCAGCTGCCGGGCGCCAGGGGAGGCCCAGCCGAGGGCGGGGCCTGGGTGAGTTCAGGAGGGACGCTACCTGCTGACTCTCTCCGGGCCTCTGTGTGGGGCTCCTGCGACCCACCCTGTGAAAGGGCAGGGTGGTCGGGATGGTCAGGGTGGTGCACGGCCAGGCTGGGGTGCAGTGCCAGCGTGGGGCTGCTGGGGCGCCTGCCCTAAGTGTGGGGTTCTCTGCCAGCAGCTATTTTCAGCTGCTTTGATTACAGTTGTCGTCTCTGGTGACCGCCGTAGCATCCTGTAAACACAGGCTGAGTCACAGCCCTGGGCCACGGGGTGGACACACGGCAGCCCCGCTCCTCTGGGGGATGGTGGTGGCCCCACGAGGCTTCAGTTAGCACCTGTGGGGGGGGGCAGAGCCCATGAGGCCACCCTTCCCGTCACCTCTGCGCAGCCACCGCAGCCACTCGTGTCACTGTGAGCCGGGGACGCGGGGCAGCGGAGGTCACACGCTGCCCGCCCGCCTGTGACCCCGAGTCTGCCCCCAGCCATCGCAGGACGGAACGACGGGGAGGGGTCCCGAGAGGCCACACAAAGTCCGACCTGCGTCTTCGTGGGAAATCGGGGTCCACGTTGCCTCCTTTTTTCCACCTCCCACTTCCTCAGCAGGTTCAGGTGCAGGAGAGCAGGGCCTGGGCCGCCCCCCCCCCCCGGGGGCCCCGCGGCCGGGCTGGGAGGTGGGAGCAGGCCCTTTCGCTGGCGCTGGCCTTGGGAAAGTCCCGTCCAGGCCACGGGCCAGCGGAGCAGGCCGTGTGGCTCGTCGAGTTCCAGGACCGACAGGGGAGCAGAGGAGCATCTGCCCCCGGGTCTGGGCGTCCGGGCCGGAGTGACAGCGCTCAGCGTCCCAGAGGGCAGGGGTCCCCACGATGACACGGCCCCCGGGAGCTCGCCCCACCTCTCAGACTGCCGAGGTGGGGGGGCGGGGGGGGCGGGGACCTGGTGTACGTCATTCTGTGCTGCGCAGGGGTGTGTGCGTGCCCCGCCCTGCCCCGCCCCGTCCCATCTTGTCCCAGGGTCTTCGGTTTTCGCCTGGGAATAGTTTCACCTCAGGGTGGTGTGACTCTGCCTTCGAGTGCAGCCACACAGGACACAGCGAAAGCGGTTACTTTTGTTAAAATCAGTTGTAAAATCACTTCTTCCTGGTGCATTAAAAGTTAAACCCCCTCTGAGGGTATAACTGGCCGTTCAGCGAGGACCCGGAAGGGCCCCTGTGGCTCAGAGCAGGTCACTGCGCCCGGCGGAGCACGGCGGGCGGTGCCGGGACTTCCGAGCCGGGCGTGACGCGGGCCGGGCGTGACCGTGGCCGGGGCGCAGGCAGACCAGCGTCGTCCGCTGGGTCTCGGCTCTGCCCCTGACACTGTGCTGCCCCTCAGCCAGCTCAGAGGACTGGCTGTCGGCAGTGGCCGCAGTGGCCGGGGGCGGCGCAGCGGCCAGGCGGAGCGGGCGCAGGCGCACGGGCATGCGCGGCTTCGTCCCCGACGCTGTCCCTGCTGCCTGCCGCCCTGATCGCTGGCCCCACGGGCGGGAGGTGCTCTGAGCTGCGGCCGCTCGTGTGGTCGGGGGCAGGCGCCGTGATGACAGGCCGCCCGTGCGTCACCGGAGCTGCCGTCGCTGGCAGGGTGGCCGGCCACTCACCCCGCTTTTGGTGGACTGAAGTGAGGGCAGGCCTTGGCACCACCCCTCGAACTGCTGCCCCTTCCTTCTGCCACGCTTGTGTCCTCACCATTGCCACCTCAGAGCCCTGCACAGCAGCCACATGGGACAGTCTGGAATGACCGAGTGCTCCAAGTTTGTCACAAAAACGAAAGCAATCCAAAGTAGGGAAAAAGAGCCTCCAACAAAAAGGGAAGCGTCGCGTGGCGGTTTGGCTGTGACGGGCGGCTCCTCCTGGGTCCGCAGTTGGCCAGGCCTCCAGGGCCGTGGCCCCCGTGTGGTGGCTCCTCGTCCCGGCCCCCGGGGCCAGCTGATCTGGAAGTGGAGGACTGAGCGGGCCCGCGACGAGGCGAGGCGTGTGCCGGGTGGCGTGGTAGCGGCAGACACGTGCAGGCTTCCACTCAGTGACAGGGACTTCGCCTTGCCGGGCAGGAGGGTGGATTAGCAGCGTGAGGCCATCGGTCACCTGTTCCTGATGGCCATCCGAGCGTGCAGTAGCTCGATTTGTCGTCGGGTCTGAGGCACCTGGGTTTTCTCAAATGGAAGGAGCCATTTTATTTATTTTAATGAAAACTTTGTCGAAATATAACTCACATATCACATAATGGACCCACTCGGAGCGTGTGGTTCGATGGCTTTTGAGGTGCTCACAGCCTCGAGCAGCCACGGTCAAGTTTGGAACACTTTCATCACCCCGGAAAGAGCCCCCGAGCCCCATAAGCCGTCTCTCCACGGCTCGCCACAGCCACCGGCCCGCGCCGCTCTGGGTCCGCCTCCTCTGGAACCACGCAGTGCGTGGCCTTTCTGACGGCTGACTGACCCTCCACCGCGCTGGGCCTCTGCCCGCCCCTGCCCCTCGGGGCGGGGGCCATGCTGCCCGGATGTTCTCGTGCGGGTTTGCGCTGGACGCCTGGTGCACTGCAGGAGAGTTACAGGGTTACACGTGACCCAGCACCCCAGCCCTGGGCGCGGCCTCGCGCCCCCTTTCCCCCGAGAAGCCGGCCTGCCTGCCTGCCTGCCTTCCTTCCTTCCTTCCTTCTTTTTTTGCCTAATGGCCAGAGGCACAGGTCTGCCCTCGTCCCCAGTGGGTGGGCACTGGTGGACAGCGGGAGCCACCCTCTGCTGGGCCGAGTTTTTACTGAGATGTTTTAAAGATGATTGCAGTTTTCAGAAATCGCTTCACGACACCGTCACCCGCCCAGTCACAGATGGGGGTGGCGCTGCCCAGGTGCTGCGTGCTCTCAGCTTCGTGCTGGTTTCTAGGGGTGAATCGTAGCGATTTCTGGTAAAACTGAGCACAGAGTAGTCACCGCTTTCTCTCTACGGCAAGACGTGTGAGAGTCCCCCTTCTGGGGAGCGGCCGTGGTGACCGCGTCCCGCCACACGCCCTCCAGGCCGTGGGGCGCCCTGGGCTCTCCCGCTGGCCATCCCCACGGCTGGGCCTTCTCTGCAGGCCGGTCTTGTTGTCTGCGGCTTTGGGGCACTTTTCTTTACAATTTTGCAGAAAGTAGAAAATGTACATTATAAGTAGGGTGAGCAGTTCTGAGAAAATTACCCTCTCAGTGTAAACTCTCCACCCGCACAGCCCTCATCCGTCCTGCGTGTCGGACTTCTCCCGGCGGAGACGCCGGGAAGCACAGACACGGCCAGGCACCCGCTCGGCTGCTGCCCCCACCCGTCCCTCGGCCACTGTTCCTCGTGCACACACTTCTGTCTGTGCTAATACTTTCCAGGTAAAACGTGAATCCCTACGGTTTCGAGATATGTCCTTCAGCCCCAAGCCCGTGACCTCCTCCCAGCCTTCACCCCCCTCACGGCTGGTAGCTCTCCCGTCCTCCGCCTTCACGGCCGGTCCTCACCACAGACCCTGCGCGTAACTCTGAAAACCTCCTCGCCTCCAGAGCGCCTCCTTCAGGAAGCCGCTCGGGGTTTACTGTCCTCTGACTGGAAGGACGGGCCGTCGGAGGCACGGGGTGTAGAGACGCCTGCAGAGCTTTCACGGAAACGGGCTTCGGACCATCTCGTCCTGCGTGTCAACTCAAAGCCAGCAGCCGCCCTCGGAAGAGTCCCCTCAGAACACAGTGACGGGTCCGCAGGTGTCCCCTGCAGGCCGGAAAATGGAGGCACAGTTGAAAATAGGCAAAGGGTATGAACAGACGTTTCTCCAAAGAAGATATGCAGATGGCCACGGTGACACAGACACGGAGGACGGACAACAGCAGATGCCGAGGATACGGAGAGGCTTCGGCCTCACCGCTGTGGCACAGGAAACAGGCGGCCGCTGTGGGGATGGGTGGGTGGTTCCTGAGACAGTCAGTTGCCAGCCACCGGGCTCCTTTACTCCTGGGTGTCAACCCGAGAGGTGAAGACGGACGTCCACACAGATACCTGTACACAAATGCTCACGGCAGCTTTACAGTAGCCAGAAGGTGGAAACAAGTCAAGTGTCGACCGAGCGTGGATGGGAAAACAAAATCTGGTCCGTCCACACAACGGAAAAACGCCTCAGCCATTAAAAAGTGGAACACCAGCACTTGCTACAACACGCATGAGCCGCGATGCTGTGCTGAGGAGTCTGAGCCCGCGTAGACGGGGTGGCCGGGCCTGTGTGGGAGGCCGTCAGTGTTTACGCAGCCTGCGGGGAGGACAGCACTGTGGGGCGCCCAGCCCCACCCGGCACCTGCTCAGCAGCCACCCCGATCAGCCGGCCACGGGGTGTCTGCGGGCGGAGCCCAGGGTGCAGCAGACTCACCGAAGGCTTGGGTGATCCGCCCAGCCCCGGAGCCTTCAGCCCAGGGCCACCCCTCACACCCTGTGTGCCAGGCCCTCGTGGGCCTGCCGCCCTGCGTCCACTCTGGGTCCACTCTGCGTCCACTCTGGGTCCACTCTGGGTCCTCTTGTAAAAGTGTTTGTCAAACTTCCTTTGCATCTGGGAGCAGCCAAAGTGGAAGGACGGACAGCGGTGTACACGTGGCTGCCAGCCGAGACGCGTGGGCTGTCGTGGGCCGTGCCCACCGCAGCGCCCCGGAACGGCCGTGCCCCCACCGCTGGGGACCCAGCCCAGCCGCTCCCATGAGCCTCCCGCGGGCGCTGGGGCCGCCGTTCCTCGGGGCAGCGCCCAAGCCCACAGGCGGGCGGGGCCGGCTCGCCGGGGCTACAGAGCCCCCCTGAGCCCGAGCCGGTTGGCGATGTGAGGAGACAGAACGGAGACAGGTCTCGAGGGCTGAAGACGGAGCCTGGGGAGAGGGAGCTGCTGGCGTTCTGGTCTCCTGGTGACACGTGGCTCGTCTCGTTTCCAGCATCTGTGGCTGGCCTGGCGATGCCGCTGTCTCTGGGAAAAGAGTCTTGCTCTGACTTGCTTCGGGCCCAGTGGCGTGGTTCTGCCGGGACTTCCCGTGCGCGCCTGCGTGTTTGCCCGGCCCCGGGGGCGGGTGGGGGGCTGCCGGGACTTCCCGTGCGCGCCTGCGTGTTTGCCCGACCCCGGGGGGGGGGCGGGGGGGGCTGCCGGGACGTTCCGTGTGCGCCTGCGTGTTTGCGCGGCCCCGGGGGCGCTGCTGGGTGTCCGCCGCCACCGCCGGACAGTCTGGGGCGGAAAGCGGGGCTCAGCGGCCGCTGTCCCGTGTGCTGTGCCTCGCGCGGCCTGCCTCCCTCCTTAGTTCTGGGATTCTTTTGCTTTGAGGCCAGCGGCCCCTCGCGCGCAGTTTCCTGGGGCTCTTGGCCCCAGGTGACCGGGGACGGACTCCCAGCGGCTCGTCTTGTGACCCTGGTGTCAAGTTTAGCTGATTAGTCACCTCTCCTCCTGGGTTCGCAAGTCCCTGCGTGTCCTGGGCGGGAAGGGGGCCGGCGCTGAGCCTGCTGGGCGGAGGCGGGCGCTGTGAGGCCCTCCTCTCTCAGCCTGGACCCTGCAGGGGTGCGGGGGTGGGGGGGCGGGGTCCCTGAGTGCCTGGCGGCCCTCCGCGCCCCAGCTTCTGCGAGTCTGGCTGCAAGAGCCAAGCGAGTGTGTGCAGCGAGTGTGCAACGCTGCGTGCGAGCAGCGCCCGGCCACCACCTCCACCCTGCACAGCCGACCTGGCCGAGGGCCGGCCCCCCCGCGCCACCCGGGCCCCGGGGCGGCTCCCGCTGCGCGTCCGCTCCCAGGCCGCTGCTCGGCAGTCGCGACACTGCTCTGTGCAGCCCGCGCGGCCGGCGTTCCGTCGTGTTTGTTTCGGTGTCGTCACGGTGACCCTGGTCTGGGAAGGACGGCGGCCACTTTGCAGCGGACGCGGAGCCCTGTGCTGTGCTCACCGCAGGCCGTGGCCCCGCTGCCGGCGCCTGCGGAGGGCTCGGCCGCGCTCACAGCGTGTCTGACGCACACACACGCGCCCCGTCGCCCCGTGTGACACAGGAAGCGAAGTCGAAGCGCATGTGCAGCTGCAGAGTTGAATAGATGCAGGCGAACCCACGCGTGGTCTCCGGCCGGGTCTCAGAGCGAATGTTCCTGACCTGCAGCACCAGGAAACGCATCGCAGCAGACACACTGGATGACTGTCACACGCTCACCCACACGTGTACAGACACACGAACGCCACGCCGACAGGTCGGGAAATCCGTCCCCAGTGGCGGGCAGATGGCCTTGTTCTGTTTGTGCACAGCTTGGAAAACAGCGATGAGCCTGGACTGCTCCTGAAATCAGAAGAGGAGGGTTTCCTCAGAGCACCGAGCACAGTGCGAGGAGGCAGACGCCTCCAGACGAGGCCGCCCCCCGCCCCCCGGCCCCCCGGCCCGCGGAGCCGCTCTGCCGGTCGCTCTCGGTGCCCAGTGCGGGCCGTCCCTCCCCGTGGCCCCGGCTCCGCCCCAGCCGCTGTGACCCGGACAGGCTGGGCCGTCCGCGGTTGTGTGGTCCTCCCGTGAGTGGACACGGCCGGGCACCTGCCCCCCTGACGGGGCACGGGCACCTGAAGCACAGGGAGCCCAGCTCCGCGGCCACCCCCCTTCTCCTGTGGGTGTCCTCGGGGCCGAGACGCAGGCGCAGGGGCTGCGGCCGAGCCCGACGAGCGCGGGTGGGGTGCGGCTCCAGGAGGCCGTTCGCAGCCGGTCGCAGCGACCGACGAGGGGCCGCGCTCTGCCTCGTCAGCGTGTGTGTCGTCCCCGGACGCGTGAGGGGCGGCGAGCGGGGCCCGCCCCGCCTCCCTGCCCGCCGCGCGCTTGTCCTCAGCCACCGCGTCCGACGCCCACGTGGGACCACGTGGGGCCCCTGGGAGCCTCCGCTGAGCCCCGTGTGGACTGGGTGGCGCGAGCGGCCAGGAGCGGAAGGCGAGCCCCGGGCCCGGGCCCCTCCGTGCGGTTCGCCGTCTCTGACGTCCGAGCCAGACGCTTGGGCTCCAGGAACTTCTGCGGGGGGCGGGTGAGCACAGTCCGTGGGTGCAGCGGCTGACTGTCGTCGAGGCCACGCGCGGGCGTGGCGACAGCCCGGAAACGCCGGGGCAGCTCCCCCTCAGCTCCCCCTCGGCCCCGCCATGCCGGCCGCACCCGAGGCAGCGTGCGGGGGGCACAGGCGGTGGCGGGACGTCTGCCTTGGTCACCGTCCCCAGGCGTCACGTCGAGCGGGCGTGCGCTTGCACTGTGTGTTGTGTCAGCGTGCCGGCAGATGTGACGCGAGGGAGCAGGGGCCGTGGCCGCCTGGGGCTGGCTAGGAGAGAGGCCACGGCGGAC
>CM053504.1:87321572-87383863 GCA_028627145.1 Eidolon dupreanum | reverse complement strand
CCCCCACCCCTGCCCCCGTAAGGAGCCGAAGGAAGAGCCCGGGGAGGTGGGGTTCGGGCCCAGCACCAGCGCACACGGTCGCTGCCCTGACTGGCGGCTCCCGGGCTCCCCCTGCCGTCAGGACGAGGGAGGGGGGGCAGGGGGAGGGGCGGGGGGGAAGGGCTGCACCCGGAGGTGTTTGAGGTTCTTTGTGTCCATCGCAGCTGCACGCGTTCACGGCGCCCGCGCACGACAAGGCGTTCGGCCCACGTGCGCGTGCTCCAGGCGCCCGCTCAGGTTTTGCTGGTGGCATTAATGGGGACAGCAATAACAGTAAGTTAACCATTTCGTTAATGGCTGCTTCTAGCAAGCAACTTCCATCAACTTAAAAACATAAGCATTCCACGTGAAAATAGTTTTGCTGTTCAAATTACTAAATTAATAACCAATGCTTTTTTCATTAAAAACTTTTTCTAAAATCTATTCATCAATTAAATGCACGTTAGTTAACCCCGAACTAAGATTGCTTTATTACAGCCCAAAGCTTTAGGCGTGAGTAGAAGACCTAATTCGTGTTGATGAGTTTGTGGGCACATTAGACACTACGATATAGTCATATATTTAAGTCAGCAAGATACTTGGATTTTTAACTAACTATCCAATTATTCAGATGCCAGCTGAATTTACAACAGAAAAAAAAATCTGTTCACCTATTTACCGTCTTCTCATTTCAGGTGATGATTTTATAATTAGCACTTGGTAAGGAATATCAAATGTTAAAATTAAAATTTTTAGGGCAGTTCATGCTTTGAGTCTATAGCAATGTAATACCAGCTCACACGTGAGAACTAGTGAAATATGAAAACGAAAGAGTTGGAGGGCCTGAAGCGACCAGAACACAGACCAGGTCACCCATGGGCCCCCCGGGACAAGACTCTGAGTCGTTGGAACCCTTCGGGTCCAGCATTAATGGCACGTGCATGTGGTTCCATGTAGGTGACACAGTCATGAAGGCCACGCATGTCCAACATGGACAGATTTCAAAGAGAGCACAGGTTCAGCTTCGGATCACTGCAAAACAGCGAGTGTCGCAGCAAAGCCACCGCACGCACTGTAGGTCCCCAGTGCGTGTAAAAGTTATGTCTGTGCTGCTGTGGAGTCCATTAAGTGTGCGCTAAGCAGAAACGGTGTACGTACCTTCATTTGAAACACTAGCCAGCATTGCAGCCTCAGCGAGTCGTCTTCCTGTTGGTGCAGGGTCTGCCTTGACGTTGATGAAAACGCAGCATCTACAGCGCACAACAGGGGGGCTCACCTGCAGTCGGAGTAACTCATTCTAGTCACACCCATTATTTTTAGATGTTTTAGATTCATGGTGACTCTGCACATCTGGTAGATTAAAGCCACTGAAATGAAGCAAGCTCAGTGAACTTGAGGTGTATAATCTCTCAGAATGGAAAATTCAAGTGATCTCAAGCTGATACAGACTCACAAGGAATGTGTTTATAGCTAAAGCAATTCGTCTTGTTTGACTGGGTCTCAAGCTGCCCTTTGTTTTCATCAGCATCTGTCTGTGACTGGACATGTCATCTAATTCGATCCGAGCTTCGATAGGCAGACAAACATAGATAGCACATTCCCAGGGAAATTTGGTGCAAAGATGCTTTACTGCTTTAGCAAGAAAAGTCAGTAGTATTATCTGTAAAGTGCACTTTTTATAAAATAATTTTGCTGATAATCTTGTATGCACAGAAATAGTGTTTTATTTTTAATGAGGAATGGGATATTTACATACTCTCAAAGCACCTTCCCACAGAGTTATTAATTAAAGGTGAAAAGAGTCATTTCACTGAGAAGCCAGGCAGACAGCATCTTAATCAAGTGATTGAAGTGAACATCAGTAATGGGACAAATCAAAATTATGGATCACCAGACTGGGTGCAACAAATAGTCTTTCAATGGTGAGAAAGCCTATTGGAAGAATATAACATTACCATATGTGGGTAGCAGCTTAATTTTTAAAACAAATGGATATTAAACTTTAAGTCAAAGGGAACGAACCATCTGGCATTGTCCTTCTGTGGTGTCTTCTCGTGGGCAGAGCGGCCTGGTATCGAGGTGCACAGGCAGCTGCAAGGAAAGATGTTCTTTCAAGACTTTCATGCTAATCTCAGGATTGAGGTAGACGTGAGATTAGAAAGTGAAAAGACTGTTATGGTTACCCTCGAAAACATACTGTGTTCTCCACTCTTCGAATCTGCCTGTCCAGCCTTTTTTTCGCAGTCACTTTGTGAAGCAGTGGGAGGGCAAGGTACAGACGCCGACTGCTCTCTCCTTACACAGGTCCCGGCAAGGACGCGGCTCGCTGAGTGACTTTCAGGAAGTGGCAAAGACCCGTCCTCCGTTTCCAGCGCATGGGAAATAAAACGCATGGTTACGCTGACACGCAGTCACCTCTTCCCCGCCAGTGTTAGTGGGAAAACAGGCCTGGAGAGGCAAGAGCTGGGTGTAGGTTCTCAGACGCGGGGTGGAGTAAGGTTAAGCAGCTCATATTCAGAACTTCTTACGTGTTGAGAAATTAGTTTGAAAGTATTGTTTAAATTACACGTATTATGGGTATTTTGATCCTAGAAACGAGATGTGTTTTATTTGGACAGCAGTGTGCAGTTCTCAGCATTATTTAAGGATTTATTTCCAAGTGGGACTCAAATAGATAAGAACTTATAGGTACGGTAATGTCCCCAGACAATCTAACTTTATTACTGAATAGGTCTCACACTGAATTTACCAAGTTTATCATTTTAGTTTGTAAAATACTGAACTGATACCATGTTTAAGATTTCTGTAGCAACACATCTATTTTTAGCATCTCAATTTTGACCTTTACACATCAAATCCACTAATACGGAATGGTATGCAGAAGCCAAAAACTTGACAATGTCAATAGCTAGAATCTGGCTAGATAAATTCGCAGTGCTGTGTCATATGTGCATTGTGCTTCTAAATTAGTAACGTGATAGATGAAGATGGTCACTACCCCACCTGAGAATAAAACAAAGTCAGCAAGAACTCGATGGAGGCCAGGAAACAAGGGCGCGAACCGCTGCCGTGGCAACGTGCAGCTCCAGCACGAGGTCCCTGATTCTCTCATTGAAGTTTTTGGAGGAGCACCCACAGGCCTGCGTCAGCACTGGGTCACGTGACCAGAGAGGGCGGGGGAGCCGCTGACTGGGACATCCCCAGGGCACTCCGAGGACCCCTGCGTCAGTTACTGGTGCATTCACTCGAGTTATCTGGAAGCACTTGTAAAGCCTGGGCAAAACTATTTTTAAAAAATAACCAAAAGTTACGATTCCTGCAAAATGCACAATTTCTTTAAAACGATCTCTGATGAATTTCCCATTGTTTTCAGAAGTCATCTTCCACAGGACAACAGACCCTGGGTGAATCTCGTTATGAGTGCACTTCCCTTGTAACGAGAAGACTTTAGACCCTCAAGCTGCCTGAAACTCTTTCCAGCATTTGTGGAAAAACTGTCTCAGGAAAAACTGCTAAAGCCTGAATATTTATTATTCATTGCTATTAGTATTCGATTTTCTCCAGTTTACTTTTAGGTAAATGGTAAATTACTTAACATTACATTAAACTTTCATACCGTGGATTATAAACTATAAGAAACTAATTTCTGAAAAACTATATTCATTCATGACAACCAATTCTGAATTTGTATTCGAAAGTATGGCCACACCGTGTTAGTTCATTGTCAACATGTCTTTGTGGCTGCTGAAGTTCAGTTTATAATTTAAATACTAATATACTTTAAATTGGAAAAGCTTCCCTTCTGAAAAGGACTTTGCATATAAATATTTTTGGTTTTTGGTTTAAAAATAATCATGTTGCTCATGATTTTATGAGTGGGTTAAAGAAAAGTGGTTTGAGGAGCACCTTCCTAAAAACTACCCTTAGCTTCTATTTAACAGTATTACATATTTTTTCCCTCTCAAAATGTGAGGCTAGATCATTTGTACAAATGACTAGTATTAGTATTTGTTTTCCACCTGACAACATGATGGATTCAGAGATCCCTATTAGATAGAACAGACTTTGATTTTAATCTATTTTATAAGGTTGCCCTTCTAGATAGCAGACCCCAAATACACATACAATTGTTCATGTGTTATTACCATAGGTCTTTGAGGTTGATAATGCAGGTAAATTCTCATTGTAGCTGTATACTGTGAAAAATCGGGCAATGTAACGTAGACTTAAACTTTCACTGACGTTTACACTTTTTACTGAGATGGTTCATGGATCACAAATTAAGACACTCTTGACTTTAGAGCCTGAAAGGAAGTTCTGGGCCTGCTGTTAGTACTATGTTCTAACGGCAGTCACTGAATATGAGAGGAGTTTCCTGTATAACATCTTCATTGCTAAAATTATTTTAGAACTTGTAGTTATTTTTAAAGACTCAATAGTAATAACTAGAACAAATTATCAAAAATTAGAAAAAATCTAAAGCAGAGATTTAATAACCACAGAACAGAAACCTAAATTCTAGAAGCCTAAGTTAACAAGTATGCTACAAAGTAAAGCTTCATATTAAGGAATGTGTCGTTTAGGTATTTTTTCTCACCACCTCTGAAAAGGAAACTGGCTTGAGTACATTCAAATTAGAATAACCAAGAAGAGAATAAAATTCAGCTTAAGTTTCAAAGCTGAAACAAGTTTTCTGGCAATACCTTGTAAACGGAATTTTTATTCCTTAGTTGACGTAAGTTCAGCAAGGATTCCATTTAGTAACGTGGGAAGACAGCGCAGTCTCTAAGCAGCAAAATTGTGCATTTCTTCTATCGTTGTTCTAACTCCACCAAAACTCCCCTCCTTGAACTCTTCATTAATGCAATGTCGCTGAGCTCATCGCACAAAGCACCTGGCACCTGGCACACAGGAAGCACCGTCGCTGTGACACCGCGAAGGGCTGTCCGGGGTGCTCTGCGCATCTTGATCCTCAGGAGCCACGCACAAGTCTGACAGTAGAGACAGCGCAGCATCGCCATGAAGTGTCCTGTCACCTCCAGGACTATGCCGACCTTTGAGAGGGCAGCCAACTTGCTCGGACGTATCATTTTGGCACTGAAAGTCCAGAGGAATTCCTCAAGTCCTGAGCGAACCGGGACACTAGCCACTCGACGTCCGAACCCATTTCTTCACCTGTACAAAGCAGACAAAGTAGCACCCAGAGCAGAGGTCGCACTGAGGGTGGAATGGGTTGTCCGCCAGGGGCCGGGCCCCCACACGTCGCCTAGGCACCCTAACTGCCTCCCCACTTCGGCGGCTTGTTTAACCGCCCTCTGCCTCAGGGTGGCGGTATGGAAAACGGGCTACCGCTTCCTCTGTAGGGCTGTTGCGGGGACAAAGTTCAAATGCACAGCTCCCTTGTGACAGTGCAGAGCACAGCCGGCACTCCATGCGCCATTATCATCATCACTGTTATCATGAAAGTATTTAGCCTATTTACCAGCAACAGTAAACAGCTGATAAATGTTTATTTACTAGGACACCCTGCTTAAAAACCAATGTAAAAGCTAGGTTAGAGTTTAGGGGATCACTTTTCTTAGGGTTATTTGGTCCTTTGTTTAGAAACTCTTAGGAAGTACAGAACTGCATGATAACCACCAGATTGGAAGCTGTCGGAAAGGGTGACGAGGTGGCCGCCCTCCGGGCACACAGGGTGGCTGGGCTGTGGGGCCCCCGCGGTGCGGGGCGGCGGGACGAGGCTCAGGCACAACTCGAATGTCGAGGGCCCCCGGCCCCCGCCCCGAGCTCAGGGGACGGGGTGCGCATGTGCGCCCAGCACCGCGGAGGCGCGCAGCAGGTCTCGGGGGAGCGGCGTCCTGTGTCCACGCGGCCCGCCGGTTCCTGGAGGAGCCCGGAGACGGCTGCGGGCCGTGGGCCGGCGGCAGGGCAGCTGGGCAGCGCGCCCCTGTGGTCACGTGGCGGCACGTGGCCGAGGCTCTTCCGCCCACTCGTGGCTTTTTGGGGCCAGCCCGGCTCCTCACTGGCTGAGCCCTGTGCGATCGCGTGGGTGGCAGTGCAGGCGGGAGGCGGGAGACCCCGGTGGGCTGACCTGAGGGGCGCCCCGGCCACCCGAGGTGAAGACCCTGACTGCGCCTGTGCACACTGACGCCGTCTGTGACACGTCACTCTTCATGCTTACGCCGCCTCATCTTCCACTGCGGCACCAATGCCACCAGTGTCCAGCAGCGTCCTTGCACATGGCCATCTTGGCTTCTGCCTGCCTTGCCTCAGGCCGGCCCTGATCCATGCATGCTTTCATCATGGCGACATTTACCAGTTTTGCCTGTGGCCCACGTCACCGAGACTGAAAGTGTACAGCCCCCACCGCTCCGTGGGAGTCACTCGCTGTTCGCTGGGCCCTCCACCCTTCCCCAGCCTGCAGCTTTTTAAGTGAAGCACTCACAGCTTAGGGCCAGGCCATGGTTAGCCCTGTCTGGTGCCTCAGGTGGGTTAGGGACCTCCACTGCGTTAGGGAGGCAAGCTGGCGGCCTGGCCTCCCGCCAGGGGCTCGCTCAGAGGCAGAGGTCCATTCTGCAAGCGGCATGCTGACGTGGGCAGGAAAACAGTGACAGAAAGGAAAGGCTGCCCAGAGCTGGGGGGGGGAAGGTGCTTCTCATCTGTTATTCTGTGGATGAAAACGCTTTCCGGGGCCCTCCTGAACTACTGCCTCGCGCGTCGTCGGTTAGCAAGTGAAGTGCCGTGGTGTCCCTCTGTTAAAAAAATAACAGCAGAACCAGGGCGAATCAATTCAGACGCTGAAGCACTACGCTACGTCACAAATGAACAGACTTCAAACACGTAGTATTTTAAAAGCTGATGCTACATAGGTAAAGAAGTATTTAAAGTATACAACTTTTCGTAACCATTGTATAAAAAGAACTGTCTACTTCCCTTGTTTCTAATCGTCTTTTAAGACAGTTTTAAAAAACTTCCACTACAAACTATTAAATCTGTTGTTTTTCCTTTTCAAATAAATGTACGCGTTTTTTACATTTGCAAGAATTCCCACACGTGCTCTTTGAAGCTTGGCTTGTATCAAATTTTGCCTACATTTATTAAGCCTAAAAAAATTAATAGCAGGTAACCAGCATAAGAATCAGTATCGAAAGCTAAGATACAATTAGAAATTAGAATTCCTTCATCAGTGACTCTAAACAATGACATTTCTTGTCAAGACCGAGGGGGTGGGGGGAGGTACAATGGACAGGACAGTCATCGCCCCCACAAGACTTATTGGGCCCAAAATACCACCAGAAACCCTGACTTCCATGAGTGAATGAAGGTGGCTGAAGCCCAACCTGCCCTCGCCCACACCTCCAAACTGGCCACCCCACCTGGGCACGAAGTGGGCAGCCTCCAGAGAGGCATATTCCGTTTGACAGTTTGGGGGCCACTGTTACAGATGCATCAAGACAATCCAGCCACATCTATTTTGTGACCCTGGTAATTAATTAGCCCTTTGAGGTTATGCTGTACAAATCACACTTTTTATAAAATAAATGCGGTATCTATTTCCACACAGATTATTCCTGAGTCACAGTAATGTTTTAACTATTAAAAGAATTAAACGGTTCTATTTGCAGTGGCATAACAAATTTTAATTCAAAATAGACACTCTGAAAATAGGTAAAAAAAAATAAAGTTTGACAAGCTCTTTTTGAATTGACCAGAGTACGCCACATGGACCACTTTCACGACTGCCTCGAACACGCACAGTGCAGCGACGTGCGGGTAGGCTTCTTAAACCCACGTAGTCACTTTCTCTTATTTCCCAGAAAATGCCATGTTCTCTGAATCTACTGGATAGGTACCTCTGCTGTGAACCACCAGCCACATGACGTAAGGTCTCCACTGGCTGGTCTCCATTACTGGTTCCGGTGCTTTAAATTTTTAAATTGTTATTATGTGGAATTAAAACAAACAAACAACAAAAAATAAACCGAGGTTTAACTGTCCCAGGGACAGCAACAGTGGCGTTCTTTAGCAACACCCACCCCGTTAGCCGACACTGGGCCAGGCGAACGCCCGTGTCCCGGGTCTGAACATGCCGACCCAGGAAACGTCAAAGGTTCATGGACCCGCCACGGAGGCTCTGCTCTCGGCCCACTGATTCGCCCTCTCCCTGAACATCCACGCTTAGGTTTCAGTGTTCACTCAGGGGTCGAGCTTCATTCCCGAGCAACGCAGTCCTTCCCTTCCCCTGGTTATGAAGAGTTAGGTTAGGAGAGTTTTGTGTGTCTGTTCAGTGTTTATTCTAAAGGCACTAAAGACTTGTCGTCTTACCTTTGAATGGAGAAATGACATTGCCATATCCAAACGAGGGGAGAGCCCACACTGAGAAGTTATTTCTGCACCTACAGAGTTACTTCATTTGTAAAATAACTCTTATGACCTAAATACCAGTCTTCGGGTTCGGTATAATTTTTAACAAATGAAAACATTTGGTTTTCTATGAGTTATGATCAAAAACAGCTGTTAAGACCAACTGGAAAAAGTATAAATGAAAACCACGACCTA
Source organism: Eidolon dupreanum (assembly GCA_028627145.1). Taxonomy (NCBI): domain Eukaryota; kingdom Metazoa; phylum Chordata; class Mammalia; order Chiroptera; family Pteropodidae; genus Eidolon; species Eidolon dupreanum. The sequence goes on along the minus strand of CM053504.1, from coordinate 87,375,286 downwards.
ATAAGCACATATCTTACAGAAAAGAAACTGCCGTGTGGCAATGCAGTGCGCCGTGCGCCCTCCTAAACATTTACCACATTGTTTATGGCTACGTGTGAAGCCGAGAGAGATCGAAGCTTTAATCTGCAGTTAATTAAGTATTCTGAAACAAGCTGACATTTCCTTAAATGAGAAAACCAACACGTGTAAGATTTCAATTTTTATCATACTGATACTGACACTACTGGAAAAACAAGGCGTGCGTGAAGTATCAAAGGATTTAATTTACTTGAGAGAAGAAAAAACTAATAATAATTGTGACAAAATCAAACTGCAGGAAACAATAACTCTGAAAGAACTACCGCGTCTTCATACGGAAGTCTCGCTGAGCACCTGAAATACGTCTAGAGAGCAGCATAAAGACCACTGAAATTGATTATTAGTTCAACATACAGTGAAAAAAATAACTTTTTAAATCTCAATTGAAAAAACTACTAATGTCCTAAATTTTTTCTTTACAAGGTTTGTGGTTCATACTCAAATTTCAATCTATGTTTAACATTTTTAAGTTCAGACATATCAAAGCCTAAAAGTACAGAAGGCTTGTGATTTTTTATTGCTTTCATGCAAATATATCTTCTTTTTCCAAAAAATGAAGCCACATCAATTTTCCACACCCATAAGAGTGAGGACAGTAGTTCTATTTCCTTTTTACTAGGATACGGTCTCTTGTGAAAATAATCTCTAAGGAATTGCTTTTTTTCTTCATAAGAGCGATCTTCATATTTTTTAGGGTTCAATGCTAAGATCTGAAGAGTGTCGTCACTGACCACCAGTGGTCCTTCCGTCCTGCTTTCACTCCTTTGCCTTTTAAAAGGCGTGACGCTGGTGACCTTTTCAGGGGCCGGGGCAGCTTCGGTGTTCACGACAGGAGGCCGTTCCTCCTCCTCTCTCTGGTCCTCTGCCCCGAAGTGGCCATCAGGCAGCTTTCTCTTCACAGAGAGGCCGGAGTCGTGCACCACCTCGCCGTTGACCAAAAGCAGCTCGCTGTTCTCAATGAAGTCCGGCTGGACCCGGAGGTCCGAGCTGCTGTCCTTCGGGGCGCTTCGGCAGCGCACCAGGTGAATGGCGATGGCCGCCAGCGTCATGTTGCCAGTGTAGACCCCACAGCAGTGGATGCACTTGAAGGCCGGCGATTTCAGAATCGTGTGCACCGTCGGCGTGATGTGGTGCCTGTCCTTCAGATGCAGCTCGTACGCCTCGGCCGTCATGAAGGTGCCGAAGCAGAAGGGGCAGGTCAGCGCCTGTTTGCCGGGCCTCCCGGGCACGCCCTCGGCCTGAGGCCTCACCTTGACGTACACGGGCACGAGCGACTTGGAGTGTATGCCGGCCAGCACCGCCAGGTACACCTCCCGCTCCCCGAGCTCCGCCCTGGGCAGCGCGGTCACGAAGTCCAGGTGGGGGAAGAGCAAGCTGCCGTTGGCATCGACGTCCAGCTGAAAGCCTTTGCTGCTGTAGTCCACCGGCAGCCTCTTGCGGCCGGGGTGCACCGCCCTGCTGTGCTCCGACAGGCCCCGGATGTCGTGGAACGTGCGCGGGCAGAACAGGCAGCCCAGGCCGTGCATGAGCAGGTGGCGGGCGAGCTCCTCCTCCGCCAGCAGGCACTTGCAGGAGAGGCAGCGCACCGTCTTCTCCCGCAGCCACTTCAGGAAGGGCGCGCACGCGGCCAGCTTCTCCGGCTCCAGCCTGTCGGCGGGCCGGGGCCCACCGTGCTTGTGCGCCACCTCCATGTGCACCTGGTACACGTTGGACGGGAAGAGCTCGTTGCACACGGGGCAGGTCTTCCACTGCTTCGCCTGCCGCAGCGCCTGGCCGGCCTCCGGCACGGCGGGAGCGGCCTGCACGAGCACGTGCGGGGCTGCGCCGGCCCCCGCCGGGGCAGACGCCGCACCGGCTGCCGCACCGGCCCCCTGCGTGGCCGCGCCGGTCGGCAGCAGCTGGATGGGCACCTGGGCGGGGGCGACGGTGGCGACGCCTCCGGGTGGCACGGGCAGCGTGACGGACACCGGGGCCAGGGTGTAGGTGGGGATCCCGTTCACCTGCTTCCCAGTCGGTATGAGCTGTCTGAGGATGGAACCCGAGGTCAGGAAGGTCGTGTTCTGGGACGTGCCAGCCCTCGCGGGCGGCCCCGCAGGCAGCAGGCCGGTGTTCACGGACTGGCTGAGCTGCAGGACGCCGGGCCGCACGGGCTGGTTCACGGGGAGCACCGCCGGCACCACGGGCTGGCCGAGCTGGAGCACGCCGGACGCGACGCCCTGGTTCACGGGGAGGATGCCGGACGGGGCCGTCTGGCTGGGGGAAAGGAGCGCGGACGGGACCACCTGGCCTGCCGGAAGCACCCTCAGCGGGACCGCCTGGCCAGGGGGCAGGACCCGTGATGGGACCGTCAGCCCTGGGGGCAGAGCTCCCGGCGGGGCCGTCTGGCCAATGGGGAGGACCCCCGACTGGACCATCTGGCCGGCAGGGAGAACCCCCGAAGTTGCCGCCTGTCCGGAAGGGATGACCCCAGCAGGCGTCATCTGGCCTGTAGGAAGAACACCTGATGGGACTGTCCGACTCACAGAGATCACTGCCGGTGAGACAGCCTGAAGAACCCCAGGGGGAACAGAGGGACTGACGGGAAGGACAGGAGGCCCAACAGGCCTGTTCACTGCAAGAACTCCAGACCCGGCTGGTCTGCTGGGGGGCCCGACAGGCGGGCTGAGGGGCAAGACCGTGGGGCGCAGGACCCCGGTCCCGGCGGGCTTGCTGACAGGTCCCCCTGGCCGGCTCAAGGGCAAGGCAGGAGCACTTGCTGACGGACGCAGCGGGGCTCCGCGGGTCAGGAAGAGCGGCCGGGGTGCGGAGGGTGGCAGGGCCAGGCCGGCTGGGGCCACCGGCAGAGGGCTGGGCACCAGAGTCACACGGGGCTGGGCAGCGGGTGGATGGGCGAGGCTTCCTGAAGGGCCGGAGGCGGCCGGGGCCGGCGGGGCGGGGCCCTGACTGCTGGGCGGCGCCGGCAAGGCCAGGCGGAAGCAGGGAGATGGGGCCGGGGCGCCAGGCGCACTGCTGGGTGGGGGTCTGGCCACGCCCACGGCTGGCTTGGGAGCGATGTGCATTTGCTTCAAAAGCCCAGTCTTCTTAATGTGCTCTGAGATCACGGACCTAAGCTTATTCTCCAAATCCCTGTGGATATCTGATGTCAAAATATGATACATTAAAGCATCCTGGCTGCTGGCATTGGCGTTGCACTTTTTACAGTAATACTTGTCAGGCGGGGGCATCTTCTCAGTAGAAGAGGTCTCGTCAGTTTTTGGCTGCTCACCCGTTTCCTCAGTTCTCAGGCCAAAGTAGGAGTTAATCAGGTAGTGAAAATGGGCTACCAGCACATGCTTCTTCATGCTGTAGTACAGAGTGTTTGAAAAGTTACACTTTAAACATGTAAAACTGATCACGTCGCTCCTTGAGGATCTGGCTTCGCCTAGGATGTTCACCGTGTAGTTCTGCACTTTCCGCACCGGCGCATGAAACATTCTGAAGTGCCTGCCCACCACTTTGGGCTGAGACGAAAACACACAGTTCGGGCAAGGGATCACCAGCTCCTGGTCAATCTCATCTTCGTGGTAGCGATGTAAGTGATTTTTGAACGAAGTAAGCACCTTTGTGGAGTACTTACAGAGGCCGCAACAGTAAGGCTTCGTGCGATACCTCTGTTAAAAGAAAGAAAAGCCAAGATGGTTAAAGAAAACCATCAGATGCTGCGCCTCCTAGAGTTCCTAGGGACGTGGTTCTCTGTCTTCTAACAAGCTGGATAACCTAGTAACACTGTCACTCCTCAGGGAACGTCTGTTCTAAGCCAGGGCAAGCTGTTTTAAAAAGGGCCAGAGAGGAAATATTTGAGACGTCGTGGGCCGCCCACCGCAGCTCCTGCGGCGGGGCCTGTGCCGCCACTGTGAAGCAGAGCACCCGCAGGCGACACTCCCGGCCGGGAGCGAGGTTTTGTGCTAATAACACTACAGAACACTCAAATTTCAGATAATTTTTACATCACAGAACAGTGTTCTTTTTCATTTTTCCTTTTCAAACACTTAGAGATTTAACAACTATTCTTAGCTTGTAGTCTGTACAAATACATGACGTGGCCCACAACTCAGTTTGTTGACCTGTTTCCAAACCATCTGCTACAACCTCAGAACTCATTACTTAGTCCTATATTTTTTAATTAACTCCATCCATTCAAATTAACTTAGTTTTCTGCAAGAGAAAGTTATTTTTACCCCTTCTCATCCTATTTCTCCAATGTTTTTGCTCCAGAACCTAAAACCTCTGGAATCTACAAAATACCTAACTTGCAAATTGTGAAACCCATCATGACTCTTTTATCCCCCGTTTCTATTCTTAGGGAAAGCAAGAGCCAAATGGACAGTGCTTTGCATGCGTAAGTATCCAACAAACTGTGACAAACAGTAAAGAAAGGGATGCCACTAACTCACTGTGAATGATCCTGAAGTAAGTTTCAGGCCACAGATCCAGCACTGACAATACGGAATTTCTCTTTAAGGCAAATACAGAGTTCAGCAAGCTGGGGGTGGAGCCCGTGGCTGCATGACAGTGTCCAGACCCCGGAGGCAGAGCCGCAAAGCAGCTGGCCCTCGCTGCACAGCAGAGGGTGAGACTGGCACAGACCAAACACGTCATCTGAGGTCGCACCGTGGGCTGTGAGGGGCTGGTCCCACGCCGGGACGCTGCTGCTTGCTACGCAACGGCCACGGGTTGACCCCTGCCCTTCCCAGATCCCGGCTGGTGATCACCACACACACATCTTCCCATCCTGTGACTCTGTCACCCTATCTCTCGCCTAGTCATGCAGTTTTTCCTCTTGGGTCACAGGTCGGAGAAATCACCCAAATTCATTCACCATGTTACCACCTGCAGCAATCAGCAAAGTCTCGGGTTCTGGCATTTCTGGTGGGACCTCTAAAACCAGCCCAGGGCGACAGCCAACCAGACACACACACAAAACAGATTTTAACGATCTGAGAGACACATTTTTTTTCATACTTTAATATCCCTGAAATTTGGGTATACTTTACAACTGATGGCTCGGTCACATAGTTTAAGTGAAGTACTGCTTTAGTTTTATTATGGGTTCATTAAAAAATGATGTGTCTTTTACTCAATGAAATATTGTATTGAAAAAACAAGATACTCAGTGAAAATTACACTCAATGAAAGAGCCAACAAAACTTACTAAGAGCTGCATGTTACTATCTGTTACTGTTTAATAGATACTTAGTTCGGCGGGAAAATTTTCTTAAAAATGACACCATAACGTGATCTATAAATGGTATGGCCACTTTGGAAAAGTTTGGCAGTTTGTTATAAAGATAAAGACATACTATTTACCTCACATGACCCAGCAATCTCACGCCTCGGCATTTACCCAAGAGAAAGGAAAGCAAAACCTGTGTGCGAGTGTTCTAGGACAGAGACCAATCAGAAACACGCTGAGCGGGAGGCCCTGCTCGCTGCGAAGAGAACAAGCGCATAACCAAGGAGAGAAGCAGAAGGAAGTGGAGTCAGGGTCCTGGGAGCTGGGAGAAATCCTGTCCCCGGAATGAACATCGTCCCCGCCAATCTAAGGCTAAGAACTTAGCTCCACCACCAAATAACGCAGCACATTATCTCTGTTCCCAAGACCCGAACGTCTAAAACATGTCGCTTCTGAGCCTGAGGACCTCCCTGCAGCACGAGCCATGCAACCCAGCACGGTTACACGTCGTTTCTGCTCTGCTGCCCCAAACTGTCTCTGCCATACATCGCTCTTCCCATTAAAGGAGCTACCTGAGGAATGGAGGGACATAAGGGACTAAACCTAGCAGACAACACAGTCTCGACCACGCCAGCCAACAGTGTTTTTCCACCTTCCCGAATATGGTACCTTAAATAAAAATTCAAATACACGTTCAATCTCTACTCTCTCTACTATTTCACAACATCATTTAACATTTTGTGCCTAGGCCCTATTCACCTCAACAAAAAACATAAACTCCTTGAAGAAAAGAACCCTAATTTTTATCTCTTTGTATCAGGCACTCAAAAAGTTTTATCTACTTTGTAGCAGGAATTCAAAAAAACATTTCTTGATTAAAAGCCTGTAATTACATATTATACCGCAAGATCTTTTAAGAATTGAGATGAGAAAAACCAGTGAGGACTAAAAAATATTCAAGAAGTCAAGGTCTTCAGTGTGAGGCCTCTTTGTACAGTCGTGAGCCATCCTGAGCAAGACAATAACCAAATCAAGGTGGTTGCAGAAACCTCACTTCTGATGTAGAGGTAAGTGTCAGGCTCAGGGAGCCAAGAGCCAAAAGGTGGGACACAAAACAGGAAGAAAAGTGAGACTCGAAAAGATGGGCTGACAATAGATAGGTTTTTAAAGAAGACTCTGACAGAACAATGACTGACTAGTTACAGGAAATTTTTTAAGCCAAAATTCCCAAGGCCACCAGGGCTTGAGCAAACAGGGGGACAGGCCGAGTCGGATGCCGATAAAGGTGCAAATCTGATGGCTGGGGGCAGGCAACGGCTTCCAGAAGACACCGTAATGTTGCTGCATGCTTTTAGCTTGAACCTGTTCAGGTTTGAGGTTTCAAATTATCATAAACTGTGTTCCTCGATTCAAAGATCCATATTTTTAGTTTGTGAAACCAGGATGCATCTTCACTGTACAGACTCAATGTCTTGGCATTTCTTTTTCCTCAGAATAGTTATAAATCTAAGGCCTTTCTTACATCAGTGGCATCTTATAATCAAGGACAAATAATAGTTTCACTATATTAATCAAGTTCGCATACAGAAAACTCTCAAAGTTATCGATAACCCTATATTATGACACTTGACTTTGTTTTCCTGAACATTCACAACACCCTCCTCCCCTCGCTCATCGGTGACCCCAACACAATGTTCCTCAAAATTACAATGACCCTAAGTCCCCGCAACTGTTAAGGAAACATGTAAATCATATACAAAGGTACGTACCACTTTCTTTCCAGAAGGTTCCCAGAGAGAAATATCTCCCCACGACGTGTTATAAAAGTACTTCTCTCCTGGATCAAAGCTTTTAAGGTCCTTTAAAAAGGAAGAAAGAGAAATCATTATGCAATTTCAGAAAATAAATATTTAATTAGAACTTGATGGGATGACTTGACACCTGAGAAACCTACACAAGAAAAGTGAAATGGAAACGCAGCCCACGAGCAAACTGAGAGAGAGAACCCCACTAAGTGTAAGAACTGAAGGAAAGGTTGAAATAATCCAACTTAAAAGTACAGTCTTATGAGAAATAAACAGATAACATCTCCCACAAATAATTTTTGGGAGCGAGAAACAGCACAAGCAAACAGCATCTTCCACAGGAGGCCAAGACGCTCTCGAGGCTGGGGAGGCAGGGGTGGAGCATGAGGCAGGAGCCCCAGGTGTGGGCCTGACAGGTATACCAGGCGTCCGCCATAGGGAGGGCGACTTAGACAGGGTGACAGGCGTATGAGGACCGAAGGGATGAAGTCACCGGGAACCAAACAACAAGGTGCAGTACGGTCCAGACTAAGCCCTGGTTCAAACGAACCAAGTGTAACAAGTATTTGGGGTAAAACTGGAGAAATGTGAATGTGAACTGGGGAACAAGTAAAATGAACGTTTAATGACACAGAAAGGTAAGGGAATAAAGGAACTGAAAGCTAATTAATAAAAAAAGCATGATCAATATGAACTCACTGTGGTAAAGACTACACACAGATATATGCATTTATACATACATACACAAAGAGAAGGCTAAACAATAAGATGCTAAGAGTGGTAATTTCTGAATAGTAGACATGTGGCGTTTAAAATTTTGTTTTCTAAAGAAACTGTTACCTGTATTTTCCCTTTCATAGTTTATATTGCTGTTTTTATAATAACTAAAGGTCATTTTTATATATTAAAAAATGTTAGGCCAGAGTCAATTAATACCACAACTGCCTTTGAATATACCCTATGCTAATGCGTTGTTTACCAAGTCAATTCGGAACTAGAGAAAAGTACAAACTATTACAAGGATTTAAATTGGAAATAATGTACAGTGAAGCTTATAACACATGTAGAAGATGTATTACGAAGAGATGCTCAACATCACTAGCTATTAAGAGAAATGCAAATCAAAACCACAATGAGATACCATCTCACACCTGTTAGAATGGCTATAGTCAACAGGACAAGTAAGTAATAACAAATGCTGAAGAGGATGCGGAGAAATAGGGACCTTCATACACTGCTGGTGGGACTGCAAATTGGTACAGCCACTGGGGATAACAGTATGGAGATTCCTCAAAAAATCTAAGAATTAATCTACCATGTGATCCAGCAATCCCTCTACTGGGCATTTACTCCAAAGACTTGAAAACCCATATCCAAAAAGATATTTGCACCATCGATGTGGATAGCAGCATTATTCACGGTGGCCAGAACATGGGAACAACCAAAGTGTCCTACAATAGCTGGAGTGGTACATATATACAATGGAATATTACTCAGCCATAAGAAGGGATGAAATACTGCCATTTGCGACAACATAGATGGACCTTGAGATAATCATGCTAAGCAAAATAAGCTAGACAGAAAAAGTTGAAAACCACATGATGTCACTTATATGTGGGATATAAACCTAAAAGCAACAAATGAGCAGGACAAACAAACGGAGACTCATGGACTTGGACAATGGACTAGCGGTTACCAGAGGGGAGTGAGGGAGCAGGGAGGTGGATGGGGTAAAAGGGCTCAAATATGTGGTGACAGAGAGAACTCCGACCATGGGAGGTGAACACACAATGCAATATATGTATGCGCCTTACTGTTAAATCGGACACCTGAAAGTTACTGGATTTCATTAACCAACGTCATCAAAGAAAGGAAAAGTGCGGCGACAGCGCCACTGAGGCTGGAAGGGGAGAAGAGGGCACGCGCCTGTAACGTTCTCACACCACGTGTGACGCGAGCAGCACTGGGTTAGAATGAGAAACGAACGCATACAGCTTATAAGCCACCAATGGAGATACGATGGAATCATAAAAAATACTCAATTCAAAGACAGCAGGGAAAGAATAACAAAGAACAAATGAGACAAAAACGAACAGCAAGATGGCAGATTTGAAGCCAGCCCTATCAACAATCACATTAAATAACTGGGGTTGGTACACTTTTTCTGTAAAGAACCAGATAATAAATATTTAAGTACTGCAAACCGTGCGGTCTCTGACACAATCCCACCATCATGTGCAAAAGCAGTCAGAGACAATATGTAAATATTTAAGTATGGCTGTGTTCCAAGAAAGTTTATTTAAAAACAGCCAGCCAGATTTGGCCCATATTTTAGGCCATAGTTTGCCTGACTCTGGTCTAAATATCTCAAATTAAGAGACAGTCAGTCTTGGTTTAAAAAAAAAAAAAAAAAAAAAACAAGATCCAATTATATGCTATCTACAAAAATCTCACTTCAAATATAAAGATATAGACAGATTAAAGGTAAAAAAATGAAAAAAGATATGCCATGCCACCACTAATCAAAAGAAAGCTGAAAGAGCCATACTAGTATAAAACAAAGTAGATTTGGGGGGGGGGGTGTTAACATGGATACAAAGTCATTTCATGATGATAATGGAGTCTTTTGTCAACAGAACAGAACAGTGCTAAATGTGGATGCACCTACAGTTTCAAAGTACACAAAGCAAAAACTGAATTGACGAAAAATAATTAAATCCAGAATGACAGTTGGAAACCTGAAGACTGCTCACTCAATAATCAATAGAATTAGTCCACACACACCAGGAAGGACAGAGAAGACTAAACACGGTCAACCAACATGACTTAACGGACACTCAAAGAACGGACCCTCAACACCACCGAAGTATACACTCTTTTCAAATACACATATATTTGTATTTGTATATATTAAATATACATACGTATTTAAAAGGACTAAAATAATTATAAAGCACAGTCTCCAACCAAATCAGTATTAAATAAATCTGTAATAAAAACGTATCTAAAAAAAATCCCCAAATTTCTACAAATTAAACAACACACTTCTAAATAATCCATGGGTCAAAGAAGAAATCACAAAGGAAACTAGAAAAAAATTTAAACTGAATGAAAATGAAAACACAATAAATCAAATGTGTTGGATGCAGCTAAAGCAGAGCTTAAAGGGAAATTTATGGCATTAAACACTTAGAAAACAAACTAAAAAAAATCAATCTAAACTGCCACCTTAAGAAACCAAATTAAATGAATTTAATAAACCCTACACAGAAAAAAGGAAAACAGAAAAAGCAGAAATAAACAAAATGGAAAGCAGACAAGAGAGAAAAATCAGTGAAACCAAAACCTATTTCATAGAAAAGATTGGTAAAATTGATTAAACTCTATTCAAACTATACAGGAAAAGAGAGAAGACGCCAGTTACTAGAATCAAAATGACAGAGGGGACATCACTACAGCTCTTACAGATTAGGAACTAACGTGAACAACTTTATGGCAATAAATTTGACAACTTACATCGAAATGAACAAATTCCTTAAAAGAAGACAAACTACCAAAGTTCAACTCAAGAAAAATTATATAACTGACAGCCTGATGTCTAGCTGAACGCATAGTTAAAAAACTTCCCTCAAAGAAAACTCCAACTCTAGATGAGACATTACGAAATGAAAACTATAGACCATATCCCTCATGAACACAGATGCAAAAATCTTTAATAACTGTGAAATCAATCCAACATATCAAAAGTTTCAAGTGGAATTTATCCCATGGATATAGATTGGTTTAACAGTTTATTTTAAAAAATAGATGCAGAAAAAGCATGTGACAAAATTCGACATCCAGTCATTCATTGTGTTCGCCCTCAGCTAAGTAAGAAGAAGGAACTTCCTCCCCCTGAAAACAGGACCCACAAAAACGTGCAGCTACAACCACACTGTGTGGAGACATAAGGAACAGCGTTACTGCTATTGCAAGCTTTACTTCAAAACGTCTTTAAAAAACAACACTCCCAGGTGTTGGTAAGGATGTGGAGCCACTGAAACCCTCACGCACTATGCACAGGAGTACAAAGTCACACAACTAGTTTGGATAAAGGCCCAGCTACTTCCTATCAAAATGAACATACAGCCTTACAGTTCCACAATGAGATATTTTTACAATGGAAACCAAAACACATCCACAAAAATACTTTCATAAGCATATTCGTGAGAACAATCTTATTCATGATAACGAAAGACCGAAAACAGCCTAGGTGTCCCTCAGGAGAAAGGATCAGCAAACCAATCTGTTCCTGGAACAGAATACTTCTCAGCAGCAGAAAGGCACCCACACACGCGGCACACAGAGGAGTCTTCCATGGGAGCGCGTTATTCCATCGACACGGAACTGCACCACAGGTGACTCTGACCGACAGCGGACGTCTCAGAAGACTGCAGCCAGTGGGGGTGGGGGGAGGGGGGCCGAGCTGGACTGACCAGAAAAGGCTCAGAGAGACTGTCTGGAGTGATGGATTGCTCTACACCTTGAAAGGGACCTGTATCAATTACATAAATGCATGAATGTCAAGAGTCATCATTTGGAGACCGTTAAGGTGTATTTCACAGCACGTAAATTTCCCTCCCCGGAAAACTGGAAACAAATACTAAACTCTAATTAATGATTTGCATGCTGAAAGACTTTAATCAAAGAATAAGATAAAATGATGGGTGGAGAGAGATACATATATACGTTAATTCTGTAGAATTTAGGTGGCAGATAGAGGGGCTTTCACTGTATTATCCTTTCAACATTTCTGTAAGTTTAAACTTTTCACAAGAAAATACTGGAAAAGTAAGAAGGAAACCGTAATGTGTATCACAGGAGAAAAGGGAGAAGGGTGAGAAGGAATGTCTTCTGTTATCAAATGCAGCAAAAAAGGGTAGTAAGAAAAATTAAAGCAATTATTAGAAAATGAAAGGTATCAACAATATTTCAATATATTTTTGTAGATAATGGAAACATAGGATAATAAATTTTTAAAATCTACTCATACATATGCAGGTCTCCGAAGATCACTGCAGGGGTGGGTTCAGGGTACCTGCTTTTCTTAAAGCTTCCCTGATTCCGACGCGGCAAGCGCACATTTTCAGACACTGGTTTAAACGTCTCAATCCAAACTATGGCTTCCGTGCGCCACTTAGGTACAGGGTGCCCCGGGAACAGCCAGTGTTTGGGTGGTGAACTCTCTGGGGCCCTTTAGAAATTAACATTTGTCCGTTCAAAAGCAAAAATCAATGCTGATCACTAATGACAATACTGGTACTTAGCCTCTCAGTGTCAGGCTGCCTTTTTAAAAATAAAATCGATCTGGTTCAAAGTCTGAGATTTGAAAATTAAGAAACTGAACTTTTCCCGGGCCAATAATACTTTGAATCAAATTCTTGACACAAGTTTAAAAAATTCAAAGCAGACATGATCCCAATTTTGATAGTTACAAATAAAACATACACAGAATTATCAATGTCTATAATGATACATACCACGCCCTAATTTAACCATTTTTATTCCTTTACTAGATATGCTAGCCATATACTCTCAGCTTATAAGGATACAATCATATGAAAACACAACTTATCAATAAAGTGTGTGACTGTGACCTTTATTTTTAAACTTTTATAAGACTGCATTAAATTAATAAATCAGAAGAGAAGCACCTTATCATATCATGTATGCATTCCCATTTGTTGACTAACAATACTGGAAAATTAAGTTAGGGTCTGCTGTTGCTAAAATAAATTATTCAATATATTCCCCTCAAAGATCAAAAAATATACACTTAACCCTTGAATGACGTGGAGGGTAGGGATCCCAACCCCCACCCTACCCTTGCCCACTGTTGAAAATCCACATATACTTTGACTCTCCAAAAGCGTATGTTTGTCCTTAGGCATCCATGGGAGTCGGGGGAGGGGGGCGGGTTGAGGTTCCAAGACTCCCTGTGCACACCAGAACCCAGGAATGATCAGGTCCCTACACAGAATGCTAGAGCTCAGCAGAGCCGGCCCACATTGTGGCTCCCGATTCCCAACCAAGTATCAAAATACTGTTTTTGATCTGCAGTTCGCTGAGTCTGCAGATGCAAAACCCCAGGGATAGAGAAGGCTAACCATGTATTTATTGGGGAAAAAACTGTTTATAAATGGACCCATGTAGTTTAAACCCGTTGTTCAAGGGTCAACGGCACTTTAAAATTGACTATAAAAAGTCCCCCATAAAAGTAACTTTAAAAGGCTGAAAAGTTTAAAATAATTTCAATCGCAAAGACAAATAAGAACTAATGATGCTTTCGTGCAGTCTTTTGAATTATTAGCAGTCTCCATCTTCATGAATCTTACTCACTCTTCCAAAACTCAAATCTCACCTCCAAAAAGCCAACCCTGGCATCTCCAGTGTTACTGTCGTCTCTTAACCTGTTACTTGTGTGTCTTCTTACCTTCAGCAACTCCTTGCAGCTGTCAAGCCCAATATCCACAAGAATGCCTTTCACCTTTTTCCGTACTTTCCTGATGTTGTCAAGATTTTCCACAGGAATTTGAAACATTTTTGAAATTTTCCTTACAAGGGAAGAAAACAAACTGTAATAAGAATATATACATGTACTTTTTTTAAACAGAGTTGATAACACACTGAGAATAATTTTCAACAAATGACACTTGGACAATGGAACATCCACACACAACAGACTGAAGTTGCACTCTTACATCACACACAGAAATCAACTCAAAATGGGTCACACACCTCCATGGAGGAGTTAAAACTTTAAAATTCTCAGAAAAAAACATAAGTGTAAATCTTCACGACCCCGGATCTATAAATGGATTCTTAGATACACCACCAAAAAGCACCAGCAACGAAAGAAAAACTAGGTAAGTTGGACTTCATAAAAATTGAAAACTTTTGTGCTTCAATGGAAACCACCTAAAAAGTGAAAAGAGAATCCAAGTATGGGAGAGAATGTTTGCAAATCGTACTGATAAATAACTTATACCCGGAACATATAAAGAATTTCGATAATCAATAATTAAAGGACAAATACTCCAACTTAAAATTGGGCAAAAGAGCTGTATAGATAATTCTCCAAAGACAATGTACATTAAGCACATCAAAAGATTCTAAACAACATCAGCCACGTGGAAATGCAAATCAAAACCTAAATGAGATGCTACTTTACAGCAACAAGGACGACTATAATTCTTAGAAAAGAACAAGTGCTGACAAGGACACGGAGGAACCGGACCTCAGACACTGCTGGTCATAACGGAACACGGTGCAGCCAGCTGCCAGACAGCCTGGCAGTTCCTCCAAAAATTCTGCCCAAGAGAAATTAAAAATGTGCGTCTAAACAAAAACTTGTACAGGAAAGTTCATAGAGGCATTATTCTTAATAGCCAAAAAGGCAGAAACAACCCAAACTTCCATCAACTGATGAATGGATAAATAAAATGTGGTGTACCCATATACAATGGAATATTATTTGGCTCTAAAAAGGTGCACTAATGCAGACAACCATAGGGGAACATTATGCTGGAAGCCAGATACGAAGGATCACATATTGTTGTTCCATTTATACGAAGTGTCCAGGACAAATACATATAGGCAAAAAACAGAACACTGGTTGCCGAGGACTGAGACTGGAGGGTGACGGCTAAGGGGAATCAAGTTTCTCAGGGGAAGAATGACAGCGCTCTCAAACCACCGTGGTGACGGCTGCACACCTCTGCGAATACACCAAAGCCACTGGATCGCGCACTCTAAATAGGCGCATTGTATGGTCTGCAAATTACATCTCAATACAGCTGTTTTTACAACATCTGAAAAGGATACAATTAAAATAAACTCTTCCCTACTTAACCAGAAGAGAAGGTACAGGTGTGACCTCACTACTTTTAATATGTACATAGATAAAAAATGGTTGTGTGTGTGTGTGTGTAAGCGCGCGCCACTGCTCTGCCCATTGAACGGGCCTCGAAGCAGTGGCACACCCCGGCAGCAGTCAACACGCCCAGGGCCCGAATCTTACTGTCTAAATATCACTTTTCATTAAGAGCAACCAGGGCCCCTTGGGAAAATGTCTGATTCTAGGGCTAGAAAAGACAAGATGATCTTAGAACATCTTGTGTCAGAAAATAAGGGAGTTGGTCAAAGAATGATAACACATGTCAAAAAGACTCAAAAGAAGCCAGTATAAAGAAGTTCCCAAAAGCCAAACATGGGACAATTTGGGTATCAAATAAATGAGAGTAACAGATAATGCAACACTATCTCCCACCCCACGAGCTCTCACAAATATGACTTTGACACTCCTCCAAAATAGTGAGGGCATCTATGTCCCCACCCTGCGAACCTGGGCAGAACCTTGTGGCCACCTCACCCAATAAAGTATGGCAGCAGTAATACCATGTGACTCCCAAGGCTAGACTGTAAAAACACCATGCTTCCACCTGCTCTCTGCGGACCATCACTCTTGGAATCAAGACACCATGTTGTGAGGAAGCTCAACTAGCCCAGTGGAGAGACTGCATGGAGGTGTCGTGCCACATCAACCGCAGACACTTGTGCAAAGATGGCTCTGGAGCCCATAGCTGTCACATCACCCCCAGCCTTTGAGTCTTCCCAGACTGGGGCACCAGGCGTTGTGGAACTGAAATGAGTCCTCTCCCTACTGCCGCCTGAACTCCGGACCCAAAGAATTACTGAGCTTTTTAAATAAAACATTTCATTCCATGAAGTTCTGGGGTGGTTTGGCATACTGCAATAACAACTAAGCTATAACCCACTAGAATATAAACTTAAGTCACTGGTGATACAATTAAATAAACTGAAAGTCTGATGAGAAATGGGATATTTTCATGGTTTCCAAGCACCTCCCCACAAAATAATAAGGAAAAAGAGTAACTCACAGAAGTCTGGCAGATAAGCTCAAATTAAGACACTGTAAGAGACAACTAGCCTGTAATATTCCAAAGTGTCTAGATCTTTAACACTACTCATAATAGCCAAAATGTGGAAGCAATCCAAATGTCCATCAAATGGTGAACGGATAAACAAAGTGGAATAGCCGCACAACAGAATCCTATTTGGCAATAAAAAGTAATTAGTTACTGATGCATGCTATAATACAAATGAATCTCAAAAACAGTATGTTAAGGGAAAGACAGATCCAAAAGTCCATACATATTCTGATGCCATTTGTATGAAATGTTCAGAAAAGACAAATCTGCAGAGATAGAAGGTAGATTCGTGATTGGCCGGGGGTGGGAAGAGGTAGTGACTGCAAATGGATACGTTTTTTGCAGGGTAGGAGGATGCTGGAAACTTTCTAATATTAGATTGTGGTGACGGCTGTACAACATGGTAAATTTACTAAAAATCGATGAATATGCCTTTTAAAAAGATAATGGGAGGAAAAACTAAAGAACTGTTCCAGAATGAAAGAGACGAGATAACTATATATAATGTGCAATTCTGAACGGGTCCTTTCATCAGAACAACTGGCGAAACGCCAGGGCTCCAAGTGCGAGAGGGGTGACATGCTGGTGGGCGGGGCTGATGGCTGTGTTGCAAGTGCACGGGAGCATGTTCTTATTTGTAGGAAACAGACAATATTTGAAGGTAATGTATCACCTTGTTTGGCAGCCTGCTTTCAAATGATTCAGCAGAAAAAGTTCTTTGGACCTGCCACTCTATAAATCTGCAACTATTTTTTTTTTAAGTTTTTTTAATGTGTAAGCTATAAAAGCAAAAACAAAATCAGTGAAATGAGAGCCAAAGAAATGCTAGGTAAAATAATAATTGTCAATATTTTATTATCGAAACAATAACTTTTAAAGACTGATAATACCCACTAGTAGTGAAATTTTTTAAAAATTGTAATTTATACACGTTTAGAGGGCAATATGGCAGTATCTTCAGAGATTTTAAATGACGATTTCTGAGTCGGCAATTCCACGGCTACAGCCCTCTCGTGACTCTTCCCCTTCAAGGTAACTTCGGGCCAAGGACCTCCAGAGTGGCCATTCCATCCTCCTCCTCCCACTCCACTCACCTCACTATGCTGCAGTTACCTGTGAACACATCTATTTCCTCTACTGGACCAAACTTCAGGGTAGGAATTATGTCTTATTTGCATGTCTGGGTTCTATCACAGAGCATAAGATAGCAAACGTTCATAGTAAATGAACAAGAGGTGTAAAATAAAACAGGGTAAGAACTGTAAGACATACAGAAAGTGCTATGGAGGTTCAAAACAGAATGGCTACGGAGGGTTGCAGAGCTGGAGCCCAAGACATTCCAGGTGACTTGCTCAGCATCGAAACTGATTGAGGTAAAGGAAGAAAAGTCTGAATAATTGGTAAAAGATAAATTAAACCAAAAAAGATAGACTGGCATCTACTGGGGGGTGAGGGAGACAGGGAAGGTTAACATGTGTGAGGGAGGAATTTTTGGTGCGTAATGAGGAAACAGTTTTTAAGAGCTGATTTAGAATTGGTAAGTTTTCAGAAAAATTATCTATGTGAAAAGTATATCTTAGGCTGAGGAGAGATTAAAAGATCATTTATTATTTTAGAAATGAATAAGAAAATAAATTAAAAGTAAATGCATTGATTTGGGTTTTGGCCTTTAAAAGCATGATTTAGCAGAGGAGCTGTCAAGAACCTCATGAAGGGACTCTTACAGACTAAGCACAAGGTCACTTTCAAGCCCAGACTGCCTGTAGCCAGAGCAAGCCTCAACAAAATTTCTGAGATGCTTTCCGCTATCAGACTTGCTTTCATTTCATTCTTAAAGTCCCACTAACCTCTCTACCCTTTGGGGTTTCTTCTTATTGTCCAAGGCATCATCCACACACATCTGAAACAAGAACGCTACACTGATTGCTTGCAAAGAGGAGAGCAGGGACTGGTGGATTCTCAGAGCAGCAGTTGAGGCTGACTTTCCCAGGCTGGTCCCTGACGGCTGCTGCGGACTGGCTGACTCAGGAGGAGGGCACACTGTCAGGGACTGGGCGAGCTGTAAACAGACTCTCTAGTTACTTGTTCAAGGCTCAGGAGAGGGGCCAAGGAACTGCCAGTCTTCTCTCCTGAATTTGGAGAACAAGAACTTTTTATTCTCAAATATAAGTGCCCCCATTCCATCACCATTTTTACTGTGGTTCCCCCCAAAAAACAAACACACAGAGCTCTTCTTATTAAAATTTTTTTAAGTTTCCCCTTTTTCCTTTTTTCCAGTTTGTTGTTTAAGGATAACAAAAAATAAAACATAGGTAAATTACAGAAGTTTCATAATCTTAAAACAATTCTTTCCAGAGCCCTGGTCTATTGTTGCCAATCACTTTGGGGAAAGGAAGCTGAATTTTACCCTAATTTTTCCATTCCAAACTTTTACCCTAATTTTTCCATTCCAAAATACCAAAACTCATCCATTCTAAGATGCAAGATTCCATATAAGATGCCCAGTGGCTTAACTATGAAAGCAGGGGTTCAGTGTTCTCATATTGATAGATCCTCTATTGACGTTGCTCTCCATTCATTCTGAGTACTCGGTTAAACCAGTACGTCTGTGATAATGTATAACATCAGTAAACAGCAGGCTGTAATCCAGCTGCACTATCAACCTCAGTTCCCAGTAAATTACCTTTAATTTCATAGTACGTGGTAGACGTGGTACTACTAAAAATTCCACTGATGCGTGTAAGAAAATATTTCCCAAAGGGGCACTCAAAGGGCTTCCTTTGTCATTTTTTAGTGTCATGATCATTTAAGAATCTTCCACTGTGGGAAAAAATACCCTCCAAAATATAAAGTCAATCAGATAATTAATAATACCTTTTAAGCCACAGAACTTTGTTTTGAGTTCCTGTGAAATCTAAATTCTAAAATGACTTCACCTGGGTGGCAACACAGCCCAAGACCTCACCAGCAAGGATCATGGAGCAGTACTGCTTGGGTTCAAATCAGCTCTACAATTTATGGGCTGTGCAATTTTTGGCAAATGACTTAATCCCAGGGCCTCAGTGGCCTACTTGTGAACAGCGAGACACAGCCTACTCCCTGAGGCAGTAGTGAAGGTGAGTTAATACAAGAAAAGCACTTAGAACAGCCGCACTGTTGAGTCTGCTATTTATGTGAGTCTGCTATTTATCTATCTCCAAAAATCTAAGTGAAATGTCACAACCGTTAGAATACTGGAATACAGGGCTTTAAAAAAATCAAACTTAAAAAACACATAATATCTGTGCCATGCATGAAAACAAGATTCAGAAGGTCTGGGTTCAAACACAGGCAGATCCCTTCCTAGATACCTGGCCTTCAGCACCAGCCTTTCAGTTTCCTCATCGGAAACACACTGCCCCAACAGGTGTGTGACAGCCAGGTGTGTGACAGCCAGAGTGGACCGCACCGCAGAACGCTGGGGACTTAGCCCCTCAAAGTGACTACAATCAGAAATTCACCAATAGTATGTTGCACACCTGGGCTCAAATTAAAAGTTAGGTGTCCCAGGCTCTCTTCAGCTAAATATCTTGCCACATCCCCCATAAGCAATCACCAGCCCCCAACCTTTGACCCAGCCCTCACATTCTACCACCTCTCAGAGGACCGGACTCATCTCGTCCGCTATCCCGTGGTTCCCTTTCCACGCACGGAGTCACTTCCATGCTTAAAGAGCAATGGCCCAACGAAGTCCCAACTCCAACTGTAATAGAAAAGTCTGCTCGTTATACGGCCGACTCTCCAGTAGCAACTTTTAAGTTACGCTACGTTACTTGACCTCCAACCAAAAATGAGCGTGCACTTTTCACAACCGCTACTTGTTTTACACGTGGTCCTCTCCCCTACCAACGCTCCCCACACCCCTAACACCTACGCAGACTCCAAGCCCTACCTGATAAAACCTGAGTACCCTGATCAAAACGAGTTGTAGCAGCATTCAGGCAAGTCTCACTCAAATACAAACAAAATCCTTAAAACATTTAATTATTTCCCATTCTACAACTGTGTACTATTTGAACCGGTAGCTGTAATTTTTGACATTCCAAAGCCAAATGTTAGAAATTTTGCCAACAGACTCTATGCCAGTGCAGCCAGCGATGGCTCACGAAAGGCAGGCTTCCAACGCCAACAGCTGCACATCAATCGTCAATATTCACACCCGAAGCTCAGGGGTGAAGAAACAGGTATTCGCTATCAGCCGTTCTCCAGTCCTTTGCTTCTGGAGGGAAAAAGCCGCCACAGGGCAGACTCAGGTGTGACCGTCCCTTCACGGCCCACATCTGCAGCCGCTCGCTGAAGGCTGCGCCGGGAACAGGCTCCGGGAAGAACCCGGGCCGCCGGAGGTGCGCCCTGCAGGGGGCCCGCCCTGCCCCCTCCCAGGCCTCCCCTGGGCCCGGCCCCCTGGCTCCTAACTCCGTCTCTTCTCCCTCGCACTCTCTCCTTCGGCCCCCTTTCCAGAGTGCCGTCGCCGCACCTCCCGCCGCGGCCCCCAGGTCCCCCAGCTCCCCGCCCGGCCCCGCCCCGCGGCGACCACCCACACCCCCACCCCCACGTGACGCGGAGGGACGACCGGCGCCGTTCGGGCCGCGAACCCCGCGCCCAGACAACGCCGCGGCATTCGTGAGGCGGCCGCGGGTGTGGGCGGGGCGGGGCCGCAGACGGGCCTCCGCGGGCCGGGCCGGGGGCGTCGGCGCGGGGCCGGGCCGGGGTCGTACCTACCGCTGGGCGCCCGGAGCGCCGCCTCGTCCCTCGCCGCCTCTCGCTGCGCCCGGCCGGGGCCAGCGCCCGCCTCCGCCCCGCGCGGCGGGACCCCCGCCTCGGCGCGCGCCACCCCCGCGCGACCCCGTCCCCTCCTCCCAGCTCGGCCAGAAAGAGAAAATGGCGCTCGATTTGCCTCCGGAAGTGACGCGCGCCCTCATTTGCATGCCGGTGCAGCCAGCCAATGGGAGGAGAGTGTGCGTGGGACCCCTGGGCCTTGCTCCAGAGACCACTTGGGGCCCCTGCCTAAAGCTGGACTGGAGGCTCTGGGGTGGGAGTGAGGGGGCCCCTACTGGAGCCCCTACCCTTGACTCCCACCCCCTGCCACAGTGGGTTGACCTGCCAGCCCCTCAACCACATCTGTGCACTCTCGTGAGAGTTTCAGTGGGTGATGACGTCATTAAAGGGGGTGGGGCAGTGGTGGCCTCAACCACATGACCAATCACGTGGTCCCACCATGACTTCATTTGCATGGAATGGGGTGGAGCTACTGGCTGCTGCAGGAATGAGTGGCCCCGCCCACAACTCAGGGCCAATAGAAAAGTAGCTATGAGGAGAATCCTGTCCTCCCATTGGAGAACAGTACTTGGGCTATCAGAACTTTGAGAAGTGTGCCCTTGATTGACACATCTTAGTGAGCTGACTGGATGGGGTCTCCTGACTTAATTATTTGCTAGGAAAATTAAGGTCACACCTTTTCTTGAGAATTCTGAATTTTAAGTTTGAGCCACTGTATGTTATGTAGGGAAAAGGTTAATTGCATATATTTGTAAAAACTCCAAAATGGCCTAAAAGTTCACTTTTGCCCAGAATTATTCAAAATTATGAAGGAGTAGTATTTCTCAAAATGAGAAAAGATGGAGTAGGGGCTTCCAAAATGGCTCTGGGTCTTCATCCATTGAGTCAACGGCTCACGGGGAAGTGCAGGACCATGCCGCCCTCAGGGAGCTTGCAATTTAACACGAGGCCAGCTGTATTTGCAAAGGGCTGCTTTTATTTATCGGGTCCCTGTCCTGTTCCCGCTCCTTACCGCTTTACCTAAGCTCCTTGGGCGACACCCGTCTCCCCTCAACTCCCTTTTTCGAAGACCACCAAGACCATCACACTCGGTCTCCCTCGACCTCCCAGCCCCTACATGCACACTATTTCCTCAACAACCACCTTGATCTCAGAGCTAGTTTCGGAGGGTGTGTCTGCCCATGTTCATGACCCATCCGACCATGGTCGGACCATGTTGGCGCTGCCCTGCCCAACACATCACTGTCCAGTTATCCGCTCCCCCGTAACTTCAGTTTCTCTCTCAACTGGTACCTTCCGCAAAAATTATAGTTACCAGTTTTAGCCTAGTGACTAAAAATGTAATGGGGACCAAATAAATATCATTTACAAATTGTGTTCAATGCCAAACTGATGTTACTTGACCACAGTTTTTCCCTACAGGAATAGGAGTCATCATTGAAGGACAGATCGCCCTTTGTATTTATTTATGAATTATGTTTGATAATGAATTACAAGGGGAAATGGGTATGGTATCCCTACATGGCTTCCTTCAAAGAACTGTGGGTGTGATGAGGAGTAAAAGGTTGCAGTCCCCCGCCCACATGAGGTGCCCAGACGACAACCGTGTATTGCACTTCTCGGAACAACATCCGCTGGTCTCCCCTCACCTCTTACCCTCTGCTCTCACCCCACCCGCACCACTTCACAGAAACGCCCTGGTCACCCTGACTTACTTGTTGACCCCAAGAACAGATTTGAGCCCTCATCTCTTTGTAGCTCTTCTCCCTTTCCTGAAGTCTCCTCTCCCCGACCACCCCCAAACATACCTTTGATCTCCAAGCTTTCTGGTTGCTCCTGGCATCGTCATTGGCTCCACTTCCGTGACCCTAGGTCCTTGAATGTCGAGTCCTTGAATGTCGGTCTCCAGGTTTCTGCTCACTTTCATCCATCTTTTCAACCATATTCGTTACCCATGTCCTCTGTGTCAGGCAGGTATTGAGATACCATGCCTTTCATTTATTACTCTGCACTCTCCCTTGTTAATCATGATTGCATATTCAAACTTTATTATTTTGATGCCATACTAACATCTCCACCCCCTTCCTCAAGTTTCAATTTTATTTTTCTGGCTGACAATTGGGCAGCTCCTCTTGGGTGTCTCACAGACACCTTAAATTCAAAATGTTCCAAACTGAACCCATCATCCTCTCAATAGCCTTAAAGTAAGCAGTGTGCTTACCTATTCTTCATTTTTCCCATTTCCAGTTCTCCAACTTTACCTCCTAAATATTCCTCAAATTTGTTCCTTCACCTGCAACACTACTACCATGTGGACATTCAGGTCATCTCCTGGCTGGAACACCAATGCAGGCACCTACCTTACCTCCAGCTTTGGCGCTTCAGGTGTGTTCTCCAGCCAGCCATCTTAGTGATCTCGTTAAAAGCAAATCTGACTCTGCCATTCCCCTTCTTACCTTCAGCCATTGCAACCCCGCAATGGGATCAAGCCCAGAGGGTCAAGCATGGCAGACAAGCTCTCCAAGGCTGACCATTTCCAGTTCATCTCCTGCTCCTTCAAACACCACCCTTTGAATGTCTTCCCTTCCCGCTACCTGAACTAATTTCTATTTCATGCCATTCTAGGCTGAGTTCTGTTGGCCACTCTTCCAGAGAGACCTCCCCTACTCCCAGCACTGCACACATAAGCATGACGAATGGTGATGGGTGTTTCTTGCTATGCCCCAAACACTGCAAGTGCCCTTCACTGCACTCACTGTGTTGTTTTATCACTATCTGCCCATGTGGTTCTCCCTGAGACTGCTGTGCCAACGGCGACCATATCTTTTTTCTTAGTCATTGTCTCCCTGATGCCTAAGTTACTTTAATATAAATAAACAAATATTTTAATATATTAAAATTGTAATAACTGTTGAAAGACTTGTTTTCCTTCAACATTATAGTTTTGATCATATTGAGAAGTTGAAATAATTGCATAGTGAACATCATCACCTAGATTTTACAATTAACATTTTGCTCTATTTTCTGTATCACTCAGCTATCCCACCATTCATCTCTTGATCCATCTTTTTTCTTTTTTGATGCAAAGAAAATTGCAGACATCAGTCTGCTATGTCCCTAAATATTTTAGCCTGGATGTATAAAAATGACATTTAAAACTACAATCGACAGCTTTGGCATTGAAAGCACGGCCCCTGCCACCACAGAAGGAATGAGCACTATGACTCTGGGGCTCATCAAGATCATTTTCGAGATTCAGAAAAGTGCATGACAGAGATGTCATCAGATCATTCAAAAGCAGAAGTTAGACCCAAGGACTTATCTGCCAAGCATGTCATAGCACATGCAAATTGGTTCTGCTTCTTCTCAACCTGCTTGGTGTCAGTGTGAGTACTGATGCTCTGGTTTGAGTTCTTCAGGAGGGTTGAGCAGTGAAGACGCTGTGCTGCATCTTTCCTACTCTCATCTGGTTCCCCCTGTAATCAGCATCAGCATTTGTTAAGATGGTCATCCAGCCTAAAGAGAGCAATCTGGGTGACCACAGAACAAAGACAACCTTAGCCTGCCACCAGCCCACAGCCTCCCTTGTGAAAATTACAAAAGCAGGGAGCCCCTTGTGTGTGTGCTGCCCTGAGAACCTGAGCTTCGATGGGGATATAAGTGCCAGTCCCCAGTCAGGGCGCAGACCCTAGCCCCTCCTTCTGCTCGTTTCTATGCAGAGTTTGTACACTACACAACCGCAGCCGGCAGCCGGCAGCCCTTCATGGTGAGCGGCAGAGACAGCTGTATACATGCTCGTCTGCAAAAAAATAAACTAGATTAATCTAAAACCACTGAACCGTCTATAGAAAAAGGAGACAATTATTCTTTGTGAACAACTTACATGTAATCTTGCCTTTCTTGCCTCTGTTCTTCATATGCTTTGTGTGTATGTGCTAGGTGCTGAGGAGACAATATGAGCAGGAAAAAAAAAACTGACTCGTCCCTGCTTTCCTAGAGCTTAGAGTCCAGTCGGGTAGAAAGTCATTAGTGAAATAACCATGCAATGAAAGGTTAATTATAAACTGAGGTGAATGCTCCTGGAGAAGGCAGGCTCTCCAAGCATCTGTGACCAAGAAAATGGATCGAGATTCACAGTCTGGAAGCAGCAGCAACCAGGAGGACCAGCACACGTTAGCAGATCCGAGTGGTGAGAGGCGGTGAAGGAGACTTTGCAGGTACAGCCCCCCGCAAAGGCCCTGTGCTTGGAGGGCGCACGGCACAGGCAGACCGATCGGACCACGACTGGCTGGGGCGCAGATCACAGGAGGGAACGTGTTATGAGGGGAGACTAGGGACTGGATCATGAAGCCGTGGAGGTCTTTTTAGGACCGGTGAGAAGTCAATGCGGTGTTTTCAGTGGGTGGGTTGACAGGATCGGGGTTGCATTGGAAAAGTACAGCTGGCCTCAGTGTGGAGGAAGGAGTGGCAATGGAGAAAGGGTGGATGTGGGAACAGGTTAGGGGACAGCTGGAATGCTCCAGGTGGAAGGTGACAGCAGTTTGGGAGTGAGGTTCATGCGGCAGTGCCGAAGAGCAAGAGAAGCGGGCAGCCTTCAGAGGTACGTGAGGTGACGGAACGAGACTTGACGACAGCTGGTATGTGGCTGTGAGTGGCTGTCAAGAATGACGGCGCCAAGAATGGATAGTGGGAACACTGGAAGGAGAGAGGGGATCACACGTTGTGTATGGCTATTGAGACCTCTAGCTGCTAGTATCAAACAGACAGTGGGAAATATGGGACTAGATCTGAGAGTCTGGAGTAGAAACATGAATTTAAAGTCACCAGAATATGCATGATAATTAAAGCCATGAACTTGGATTAGAGAAAACAGTGAACCAAACACAATGGAATGTACTAGATGCAGGTTGCTTCTTGAAGTCACTTCTACACTGTGATTTCATTATTTTAATACAACAATAGTTAAAAAAAAAACAAATCACTTTATAGCCAAATAACTTCCTAGGTTTGTTATGACAAATGAGATGATGAAAATAAGATAATGAAGTCTTCTGATCCATGAGCATAGAATGTGTTTCCAATATATCTATATCTTCTTAATTTCCTTCAGCAATGTTTTATAGTTTTCATTGTACAAGTCTTTCACCTCTTTGCCTGTTTTATTCTTTTTGATGCTATTGTAAATGAAATTGTTTTATAAATTTTTTAGATTGTTGTTTGTATATAGAAATGCCATTGATTTTTGTGTGTTGTTTCTGTATCTTGCTATTTGCTGAATTCATTTATTGGATCTAACAGCTTTTATGTGGAATCTTTAGGACTTTCCTATACATAAAACCACATAATCTGAAAAATAGATGATTTTACTTCTTCCTTTCCAATTTGGAGATCTTATATTTTTTTTTCTTGTCTAATTGCTCAAGCTAGAACTTCCAGTACTGTATTGAATAGAAGTGGTAGAAGTAGTCATTCTTATCTTATTCTTGATCTTAGAGGAAAAACTTTCAATCTTTCACCATTTGTTTGCTGTGGGGTTTTCATATATGGCTTTTATTATATTAAGGTAGTCTCCTATTCCTATTTTGTTATTTCTTATGAGTGAATTTTGTCAAATGCTTTTTCTGCATTGAGATTATCATGTTTTCCCCCCTCCATTTTGTTGATGTGATGTATTACATTGATTTCTTAAATGTTGAACCTTGCATTCTAAGAATAAATCCTACTTGGTCACGGTGTCTAATCCATTTATTATGCTGCTGAATTCTGTCTGCTAGAATTTTGTTGGGAATTTTTGCATCAATGTTCATAACGAATATTGGTCTGTAGTTTTCTTTCCTTGTAGTGTTTGACTTTGGTATCAGGGTTATGTTGGCCTCATAGATGAGTTAGGAAGTGTTCCTTCTCTTCGACTTTTTGGAAAAATTTGAAAAGAATTAATATTGGTTTTCTTTAAATGTTCGGTAGAATTCAACAGTAAAGCCATAGGTCCAGGGTATTTGTTGTTGTTGGTAGGTTTGTGATTACCGATTCAATCTTCTTACTAGTTATAGATCTATACAGATTTTCTATTTTTTCATGATTTAGTCTTGGTAGATTTTGTTTCAAGGGATTTGTCCATTTCGTTGAGGTTTTCCAGTTTGTTGGTATACAACTATTCATTCTCTCTCATAATCTCCTTCATTTCTATAGAATCGGTAGTAATGTCCCCACTTTCATTTCTGATCTTAGTAATTTTGAATTTGAATTCTAAATTCATGTAGCCAAGGGTCTGTCAATTTTGTTACTCTTTTTGGAGAACCAACATTTAGTTTCAATATTCTGTACTGTTTTTATACTCTCTATTTATCTTTGCTATTTTTTATTTCCTTCTTTTTGTTAGCTTTGGGTTTAGTTTGTTCTTTTTCTATTTTCTTAAATTGTAAAGTTAGGCTGTTGATTTGACATTTTTTGTTTTTTAATACAAGTATATTTGGCTATAAACTACCCACTTAACACTGCTTTCACTAATGTCCTCCCTTGTCCCATGCAATCTTTTTTAAAGTAATTTTTGTCTGATATTAGTGGGGCTAACCTTGCCATCCTTTGGAATATCTTTTTACAGTCTTTCACTTTCGATCTATTTGTCTTCAGCTCTAAAGTGGATCTTTTGTAGGCAGCATGTAGTTGGACAGAGTTTTTTATCCATTGTCATTCCCTGTCTTTTCATTGGAGAGTTTAATCCATTTACGTTTAAAGTAATTACTGATAAGAGAAGACTTCTGTCATTTTGCTATTTCTTTTCTATATGCCATATAGCTTTTTTGTGCCTCATTTCCTGCATTACTATCTTTTGGTATTTAGTTGGTTTTCTTGCAGTGAAATATTTAAATTCCTTTCTCATTCCCTTTTATATATTTCTTGTATATATCCTGTGGCTATTTTCTTTGTGGTTACTATGAGGATTACACTTAGCATCCTAATGCTGTAACATTCTAATATGAATTTATATCCACTAAATTTAAATAACACACCAAAAAAATCTGCTTCTTTAAAAGCTGCCTAGCCCTTTTGGTCGCTATGTCACAAAAATACATCTTTACACATAATAATTCTTTTATATGCATTAGTCTCTTAAATCATACGAAAAACAAGAAGTGGAGTTACAAACTCTTGTTACAATAAAATTAGCTCGATGTGGTTACTTCCATTGAGAGCTTTCGTTCTCCACACGGCACAGGGCTTCCTTGAGCATTTCTTGAGGGCAGGTCTAGTGATCACAAACTCCCTCAGCTTTTATCTGGGAATGTCTTAATTTCTTCCTCCCTTTTGAGGGGCAATTTTGCCAAAGGTAGGATTCTTGATTGAAAGATGTTTTGTTTGTTTGTTTGTTTGTTTGTTTAGCACTTTATCAGCCCACTGCCTCCTGATCTCCAAAGTTTCTGATGAGAAATCTGTTAGTCTAATTGAGGACCCCTTGTGTATGATTTGTTCCTCTCTTGCTGCTTTTTGAGATTCTCTGTTTAGCTTTTGAAAGTCTGTGTACCTCAGTGTGGGTCTCTGAGTTCATCTTTCTTGGAGTTCACTGAGCTTCCTGGATACTTCATCAAATCTGGGAAGATTTCAGCCATTATTTCTTCAATATTCTCTCTTCCCCTCTCTCTCTGCTCTCCTTCTGGGACTCTCATTTTGTGTGTGTCAGTCCATCTGATGGTGTCCCACAGGTCTCTTAGGCTCTATTCACTTTTATTCAATCTTTTTTTTCCTATTCCTCAGACTCAATAATTTCCATTGTCCGATATTTCAGTTTGCTGTCTCTTTCTTGTGCCTACTGAAATCTGCCTTGAATCCTAATGAATATTTCATTTCAGTTATTGTACTTTTCAGCTCCAGAATTTCTTTACGGTTTCTCTTTGTTTCTCTTTATTAGATCGATTTTGTTCATACATTGTTTTGAGTTTCTTTACATTTTCTTTAGTCCTTTGAGCATTTTAAGAGTTTTAAAGTCTTTGTCTAGTAGATCTGCCATCAGGTCTTTTTCAGGGATTTTTTTTTTCCTTTCAAATGGGCCGCAGTTTCCTATTTGTATGCCTTGTGATTTTTTGTTGTTTGAAACTGGACATTTGACTCTAATAATGTGGCAATTCTGAGAATGAGATCCTTCCCCTCCCCCAGGGTTTGCTGTTTGACTGTTTGGGGTTTTTCCTTGTAGTAGGTCACCTCTGTGCCCTGAACAATCAAACTCCATCTCCTGAGCCCTCTCCCAATACTCAGGCACTTTATGTCCTCCATCTCATCAGAAATGCACAAGGACCAGGGTCTCCATGAGAGGAGGGGTGCTGCAACCCAGGGGTCAGGGTGGCCACTCTGGGCTCCAAGCCCAACTTGTTGCCACAGATCCCTGGGGGTGGGAGGGACGCAGCATCGCTGTGCACCCATGGAGCAGTCCCATACAGATACTTCACTGTGCACAGAAAAGCCTCAGTGTGTTTCTACCCACAGAGTACATCTTTGCAACAATATAGGACCCCATCTTGAAGCCCACCTCCTCCCTGACCTGGATGGGTGAGGCTTTCCGAGATAGCACCAAATCCACAGCGAGACGTGGGTGGCATAGGCTAGGCGGGAGTGCATGTGATGAATGTTGTGTCTTAAGGTCTTACAGGGCTGTGCACGTGTGCGCACGCACTCACGCACCGGGCACACATGCCTACGTGGGCACTCGCACAGAAGCGCGCGCACGCCTACGCACAGGAACCCACACGTCTCGGCATAGCTGAGGCCAGCGCAGAGTAGCGCCAGGCCTTGCCGGGTTGCAGGAACGGGACTCAGGCGCCAATCCACAGTGCGCCTTTGGTCTTTCTTTTGTCAACAGTTCTTCTCTGCTTTTCTCCTTCTGGTGACTAAAACGCACTCGCACACACTTCTTTGCTTTGTGACCAGATTGACTCTCTGATAAAATCTGTTTGGAAGACCCAGCACTCGAGGGCGGGAGGCAGGTGGGGGCAGCTGACTCCTCACGACCCTTCCTGACCCCAAGGATGCGCGGTACAGGTATCCGGCCCCCTGCCAATTTGCATGTCATAGGCCTGAGCCAACGGGGGGACCGACATCAGCGAGTCAACTCATCCCGATGGAAGAACGAGCCGGCACCACACGGACGCCACTGTCCCGCCGGCCGCTCGGGCGCGAACAGTCGCCTGGTCTTGAGATACGGCTCTCAGCCCCGGGACACGTGGCGACGGCAGGGGTGCGGACCGCATCGCCCAGCCTGCCGAGCCCGCATCGAGCGCCCCTGCAAAGCGGGCGCGACGGCCCCCTGCACGCGGCGAGGGCGCAGAGGGGACTGCAGGCGGGAGCTGCCACCAGGCTGCGGCGCCGGCAGCCCCACGCGTGTTCTCCCCGGAACGGCTCGTGGCAGAGGGCGCGCGCGAGGGCGCCTGGAAGCTCGCGCAGGAACGCTGTCGCGGGCGCGTGCCCACCCTCAAACCGAGCGGCTTGACCCGGAGCCAAGCGAAGAGTGTGCTGTAGGCTGCTTTGCCTCCTGTCGCTGAAAATCTGTTTTAAAAAACTGATGGAAACCAAACTGCTTCCGCCGTCACCGGGAAGACTGAGTTCCGGTCTCAGCAGCAGAGCACATCCATGGCGTGTCGCCTCGGGTTTCTAGCATGGTGAGACCTCCCATGTCCATCTTCCACCTGTCTGATAGCCCGTGTGACCTTGACAGAGGGGTCAAGTGAGACGTGGACGGCTGTGAGGCGGAGCTGCTGCCCCCACGCTGTCAGGCCCGGCGCAGTGCGGGGCTGGGCGGGCCGCGGCGTCTTCAGGGAAAGCGGCTGCCTGCTGCTCAGTCGCCTCTGGGGACCAGGCCCGGGAGGAACGGGACAGTCTCTCCCATTGGTCCCCTGTACCTTGCAGACAGAGAACAACTCCTGACATCTCGCTTTGCCAGAATCTCGGAAGGAGAGGGACCCGCCTGCGTGGCTCCTGTTCTAGGAGAGCGCAGCGAGCCCCGGCCTCCTCTCACCAGAGTCGAAGCTTGGAACAGGCCCGGCCGCAGGGAAGGCCGTGGGGACTCCTGCACCCGCGCAGCCCGCTGGGCTGGCGGCCAGCGGGCTCTGGGGCAACTGACAGGGAGCTCTCCGAGACCTGGGTTAAGTAGAGCCCATTGTCACCCCACGGACAGAGGCAGACGCACAAACTCAGTCCCAGGCCACGGCAGGGCTGAGTAGGCGTCTCCTACTCTCTGTCTCCGCCGTCCTGGCCACTCCCTCCACCCGCCCTGGGGATAACCTCCCCTCCCTCATCCCTCCCCTGTCCTGGGGGCAAACTCCCATCTCCAAGCCCTATTCAAACGCAGTTCCACACCGAATGTCAGACACAGGCTGTGCCCTGTCAAGCGCAGGTGGGTGGCCAGCCACCCGTCACCGCACTGCAGCCACTGCGGGCGGCCACCAGCTCAGGTCACAACACACAGTGAGGCTGCCAGGCCCGTTCACTGCAGACACAACGCTGTACTTTCATTACCAACACTTTAAATCCCGAACGCCGGAATCCACAATTATCCGTCAAATTCATTTTGTTGATTTTGGTTCATCTCAACCTGTTAAAAGATAATTTTAAGTTCTATTGCGTCATATAGGATACATTATTCTTTCCAGTGTTACATTTTACATCTTTTTGAAAACCTGCAATTATGTGGTGAACAATTCTGAAATAGGATTTTCAGAAACGGCTCCTCATGCTTTTCAACAGGCTGGTGTTGAACACGAGGCAAGGGGTGGGGTGTCGGGCTTTTCTCCATCCTGTGCCATCAAGTGGTACAATTAGACCTTTTATTTCACTCTAGAGCTTAGGGGTGTCACAGATTTGACTGTGATGTTTGAATATGCTTTTATTCTGATGAAAAGTATTTTATTTTAAAAAAGCATGTATATCACAAACTATTGGACAGAGAAGATGCCATGAGAAATTTTGAGATGTTTTGAACTTTATTGAAAGCATGTAGAAGGCCAAGACACAAGATGGAAGGCTCGAGGTAGGGAAACGCTCTTTGAAGACCATGAAGTTTTTAAAATCTGGAAAACACTGTCCTTTGTGGGCAGCATTCCTCTGGCAGCCTGTCAAATTTTCTTTCCTCTTAGCTGTTTCTAGTTGCTTAGTATCTGGTTATTTTTGGTTTTGTTCTCTGGCTGCTCAGAAGTCCTAAGATACCTAGTTGGCCCTCTGGTCCCATCGTCCTCAGGAAGTGACAAGTGGTGGGACTTTTGGGCACCATCTGAGCCGCCATACGGTAAAAGGATTTAACTCGGGAGCCCCGGGCCCTCTCCAGGCCCCCGCACCCCCACATGCTCACCAGCCGCAAGCCCCTGGACGTGCCTGAAGTAACTGAAGTCCTAAGTCCGCTGGAAGTCAAAGGCGCACAGGAAGCCTCCTCTGTATCTGTGACGTCCTGTGTGTGGTTTTGTTTCTTTTGGTATCAAAGACGAAATTAACCCTTAAAAATTTGCAGAGTGCTGCATTCCCACTGTAACGTGGATGCGATTAATGTCATTTTTCTACCCAAGGAACACTGGTCCATGTCCACATGGCAATGCCCTCCACCACTTGTCAGGAAACACAGAGGGGGCAGCGTGGCCGGACTTCCGCTCCCTCGCGAGCAGGCTCACCCACGGAGGACGCTGCCTGGCTCCCTTTCCTGACACATAAACTTATTTTGTTCCGTCTACTGCTGATCCAAGTACCATCCCTGTCCGGTCCCCGGCCCCTTCTCTGTGCTGTCTTTATACTACCGTGTGGTGCTCCGTCCACCCCACAGACTGGCTTCCACCCGCCAGGACCAGTGTGCAGCGTGAGCAATGTCCTGGGCCTGGAAAAAGCCGTGATCCTGCCACATGCTAACTTTGTGCGGAGCGTGGCCCCGGAGCACAGGTGAAGGCGGACAGAGCCGGCGGCACCTCGCCCCAGCCGCTGTGGCAGCCTGACACGCGGAAGACTGCTGGGCATGTGAGCACGCCGCTGTGCGCCAGCGTCGCGGCCCGGGAGCCGGCCACCCCTCGCCCCTCGGCACTGGGGATCCTGGCACGCTCTGCAGTGAGGACGCAGCATTGGGGGTCAGGAGAGCAGGCAGCTGGGGGTCTGGTCGGGAAGCCTGTCCTCCCCTTCATCCAGCTCTACATTCCTGACCAACGCCCTTCCACCCTGCGACACGCCAGGGCCAGGCACTGGACGGGAAACCACCGCGACAGCCCGAGCCCACCGACACTGCTGTGACCCACTGTCCAGCCCTGACCTCGCTCACGCTCAGCTGCTGCCTCGCCCGTCCCTTCCCCTGGAGATTCCCCTGGAGAGCGCAGGGCAGGCCCTGGGCTGTGCCCTGCCCCCTCCCTCTGGCTCTCAGCCCACTGACTGCCTCCCCTGTGGGCCGGCGTGGTGTGGCCACCGCTCTTGGGCACTGCCAGCACCAGGCTCTTCCTGCGAGGCCACCGTCCCCAGGCCTGTCACCGCGCCTCGTCTCCTTAGAACAAATGCCGTGTACATCTAACACTGCTCCGTCCCCGCCCCGGAGAAGAGGCTGTGGAAGCAATCTGTCCCCTGGGATGCGCTCTGCACCAAGGCCACACGCAACCGCGGGGCAGGTGGAGTCACAGCCGTGCTGCCCAGCCACCGCCCTGGTTAGAGCGTCCGCAGGGGTCGGCCTGCGTCCTGCGAAGCTGCCCGTCAGGGGCGAGCGCTGTGCTGGCGAAGGCACAGCTGCTTGGCGCCGTGTCCCAGCTGGGGCGCCCCTGGCCGCGGCTCCCCGGAGGAGGGCGGCGGGGCGGGCCGGCCCTGCAGAGCTGAGGGTCGCGCTTTCCCTCCTGAAACACGAAGAAACGATGCCCCGCTCCCAGCGGCCGAGGCGCTCAGCTGCAGGGACCGCGGGAGTGCGCGGCTCCCTGAAGACGGGGACGAGGACGCCCTTCCCTCCAGCACGGCGTTCGTGACAGCCCCGACCCGCTCCTTCTCCAGAAGGGCGTCGCAGCCACCGCACTTGGGAAAGGGCGCGGCAGCTGCGTGCTCCGCCCCGCCGTCGAGCAGCAAAACCAGCGACAAAAGGCTCGCCCTGCGGGCGGCTCTGCTGACATGACGGGAACTGCAGGCAGGGCGTCGCCTTGTCCGCCCTTAACTGGGGACGAGTGCGGTGCGCGGCGGATTTCACCTCTCTGACCACGAAGGCACCGCGTGCTCTAAGACTTCAGTGAGCCCAGGAATCACGACCAGCTTTACTGTCATCCACCCACGAGGTTTCCCGGTCCGCCGGACGCCCAGCTTCTCAAAGTGACAGTAACAACAAGGCTCCGACAGATGCCAACCGCTTGCCAAACAGGCTGTCCCGGAACCCTGGAAATGACTTCTCCGGGCAGAGCTGCACCACCCCCCCACCGTGTCTCACAGTCACCTGTCCTTCCATCCCCTCCCTCTCCACCTCCGGTCCCCGCCAGGCCTCAGTGCTCCCACCCGTGTCGTGCGCTGAGCCCCCACGAAGGGCCCGGCCGCCATCCACGTCGCCTTCACTCACTGCCCCTCACGGGCGGTTCGTGGGACACAGGCCCTCGGCCGGGCGGGCTGTGGCCTCCGTCCTCTTTTCCGTGCTGGTCAGCTCGGCCGCCGGCTCCCGCGCGGGCCGGGCCGCCACGGCCTTGCCCCTTCCTCCTCTTGTACTCCGCCACCTGCTTGCTCAGCGCTGCGTGGTCGATCCCGCACAGGCCTGCGGGCACGGCGGAGCCCGAGGCGTCACCCGGCGATGGGGCACCCGGGGCCTCAGGGTCCCTGGCGGGGAGAAGCACAAATGAAGCGCCAGCGCGACCGCGGAGGGGGGCCCGGCTAGCGCCGCCCCCTCCCGCCCCCGCCCCCGCCCCCCGCCGCACGTCTACCTGGGCGGGCGTGGGGGACAGGGCCGAGCGGCGGCTTGGGCCTTGGCACTCTCCAGCCCAGAGCCACCCAGACAGCACGCCTGGTGCCTAAGTGGCACGCGCCAGGCGCCGCGACGCAGCCGTGCGCACCGGCGGCGCACGCGTCGTCTCCCCGCTCAAGGGCCGCGGAGCGCCAGGCCAGCGCCACGCAACTGTGGGCGGGGCCTTCGGGCCCCCACTCAGGTTCCCGGGAGACCAGGACAGAGTCTGCCCCGAGGGCAAAGCCAGCGCCCCTCCACCCGGATCTGGCCTCGCCCCACCTCGAACCCCCGAACGCTGCACGGACGGCCGCACGCCCGGGGTTCGCGGCCTCACACGGGCTGCTGATGGGCTGCGACGCGTGGCTCGGAGCTGCTTGGGGCTCTGCTTGCGCTCAGCGGTCCCCGGGGGCAGCACCCGCCGCCCACCACCTGGCAGGCTGGTCCTTGCGGCCCAAGGTCCTGCCAGTGCCCACGTGAGGCTGACGCAGCCGGCCTAGGAGCACCAGCCCCACGCCAGCCTGGCCGGCCCCTGCCCACGCCCCTCGAGTCCCTGTGGCTTTCTCGAGGCCACCGTGGCCATCTACGCAAGCGGCAATGCTGCCTCGCCTGCCGCTGTCCGTCCCCTCCCGACACAGTCCCTTGGCCAGGGTGCAGACGGCTCCCTCTCAGCCCCCACAGACGTTCGTGAGCCGGCTAGGTGCCATCATCACCAGGAACGCGCTGCGTCACCAAGCAGCGAGGAGGAGACGCCGGACAGCCTGACAGGCCAGGGCTGCGACGGCAGATGCCTGAGGCCGTCGCCGCGGCCCCGGGCGCTGTCGCCAGGCTGCTCCCAGGGCAGAATGCGGGCCCGGCCGCCACACGGTGGGCGTGTGCGAAGCGGAAGGCCACCAGGGAAGGGGGAGCCCCACCCATGGGGTCTGCCCAGGATGGCCGCGCGGCGCTCAGTCACCTGCGACTGGTTTGCGGGTCGGCTGCTTCTTCACCGGGCGAGCCAAAGTCAGCACTTGCCAGTAACCGGTCAACCTGAGGAGGAAGAGTGGCTCAGCCGTGCTTCTCGGCGTCCGCCCACCGCCGGCGTCTGCGACATGGCCAGGTGTCTGCGGCACAGCCCGGCCCCTGCACCCGCGACCGGGACCCTGTGCGGGCGCCCCCGCAGGCCTCCCGATGGCACTTGACGTCATTCTTTTCAGTGACACCGACCAAATGCCAAGAGTGCGCCATACGTTATTTTTCGGCTTTCAAACACGTTATTTTTAACAACCACATTTTCTCTGATAATGAAGTTTTTTTAAAAAAACTACATTTAAAACTTAAAAATGACTCAAATTAATGGGGTTAAAAACTCAGATATTAATCGAATTAAATAACTAACATTTACTGGTTTATCAAATGATTCAGTTTTACCATAGAATTTGTGTTTTGAAAAATAAGCCCCCCGCGCGGCACTGTAAAGTCACCGTCAGGGGTGTCATCAAGTCAGCCTGAGGTGGTGGAGGGGCCTAACCCGCAGGGCGCCCACGACACTGCCACCCCAAGGACCTCGGCCCAGAGGGCCCTGCTCCCTACACGCCGGGCTGCGGGCACCCTCACTGGCTTGCTCGGCCTGCCTCACAGCAGCGACTGCTCCAGGTTCACCCAAGAGAGCTTGTCATCCTGCAGGGCATGGCACTGTCACCCACAGTGCACCAAAAAAAATCACAAACGTGAAAAGCAGAACCAGGAAAAAATCGTGCACAGAGAATACCAGAAACAGGACTGATGACGTCACGGAACAGGAAGCTGTGCTTCTCCAAAGCTAACCCTGGGAGCAAAGGTTCACGACACACACTTCTGACAAGGCACCTGGACTCGACACGCAAGAGGCCTGCACGCCTTGGCGAACAGCAGCAGCAACACTGGGCAGGACGTGAGAGGAGACGGAGCGGCCAACAGGCACACGAGAAGACGGCCGGCATCGCAGGCACGGGGGACACACACGCCACCAGACGTGCCCACGCCAGGCGGGAGAACGCGGCCCCTGGCTCCGGCCCACGGTGGCAGCAAGGTAGCCTTGCCGTTTCCTGAGAGAGACACACCTGCCACCCCTCGGTCTGACCTTGAGGAAGCAAAACATCCTTTACAAAAAGATTCTACACACAGCAGCTTTATTCCTAA
Source organism: Eidolon dupreanum (assembly GCA_028627145.1). Lineage (NCBI taxonomy): Eukaryota > Metazoa > Chordata > Mammalia > Chiroptera > Pteropodidae > Eidolon > Eidolon dupreanum. The sequence continues at coordinate 87,338,320 of CM053504.1, read as the reverse complement.
TGGCCTAAATCCAGAAAAAAAGGCACACGGCCGTCGGCAGGTGAGACGTAAATGAGCTGCAGTGTGTTTGTGCAATGGACACCCATCACTGACCAACACGAGCTACGTACACGAGACGCGGACGGGGCTCCCAACTCCGCTGAGCCAGCAGCCAGAAGCAGCGGGAGACACCCCGTCCGACTCTGGTCACCTGGAATTCTGGAGCTCTAACCAGGGAGACTGATCCACGGCGCAAAAGAAGGTGGGTGGTCGGAGAGGTAACAGCCAGGTGAGTGGGGTGGCGGTCACACGAAGGCGTGACTTGGTCCCATTCGATCGTATGCAAACTATGCATCAATAGCGCTTATTTTAGAAGTGTTAACACAGAACTAAATGCAACCTCGAACATACCGGAACCTCTCTGCGGGTTCACGTTCATTTTCCTAATGACAGTGACGCTGAGGCCTCTGCCTGGGTGTGCTGGCATGACATCGACACTGCTAGACGTCCCCCGGGGTTTAATCACGACAGGGCTCACTACGCCTCCTCTTCCAGATGCCTGGATGTGACCTGAAGGCCATCCTGAGAATGTGAAGCGAGCAGAGGAAGCTGCTGATGGCTGTCGCCCCTGGCGACCACCTGCGAGTTCTCAGTACTGAGCGACCAGCGCATGACACAAACCAACTGACTGGGGGAAGACAAAAGTTCCACCCATAACCCCCAATTTTAACGTTTGCGGCTGCCGCTGGCTGGCTTCAAACCTGTTCTAAATGTATGCGCGTTTGGAGAACTCTGCGCTGGCTCACGCGAGAACGCGCCGGTGCTGACCGTGCCCTCTGCTCAGCCTCGCTTCCTCCCAGCCAGTGAGACAGGCTTCGCGGCAGAGAGCTGAGGCCCAGCCTTCCCTCTGCCTCCGGCTCAACAGCTGAGCTCTGGGTGCACATGGGGCCCACCATGACCACGTGGCATGTGGTCTGACCACTGACCTCCTCTGGGCACACATGGGACATGGTGAGACAGACATCAGACAAGCCTGAGGTGGCCCCCAACACAAATACCTAGCCACACAGTCTCCGGAGAAAGGACCTCTCCAGAAACACCTGAGCAGCTCATGCACCGCCCTCTTTCCAATGACTGTTTCTGGAAAGGAGCCCGCAGAGCCAGGGAGGGCCTTGGTGGCTACTCATGCTACCTCCCCAGGGAGGGACAGGTCAGGCGAGTGGGCAGGGGCTCGGCCTCCAGGAGAGACAGGAGCCTCCCCAGCCTGCCGCCCTGCATGCAGGGGGGCCCTATGGCCCAGGCCTACTGGACTCTGAAGCAGCCCTGTAACTACCTAGTTCCCTTCTCTGCCAAGGTTATTATTTGTATGATGTTTTCAGTATCGCTCATGTAACGAAGAACAAAAGACAAACATGTCCAATTAGATATTTTTCCTCTGTGGGTCTAATTACTTAGGTCTACAATGAATAACAGCCATCTAATTATGATATAGTAAACGCTACTTCCTGGCTTTTTGATAAAACTTTTTAAAAGTATATCTTAAAAACCACCAGATAACCACCACCCAGATAAAATTTGTGAATATATTTATAGACTTTAACTAATTATAATTAACCTATGTCTAAAGCAAGGGAAATATTGGCAAAGTCATAGTTACAGGACAGAATGTAAACCTTGTGAGCTCGACGGTGTAAAATCACCACAGATGGACTGGAATTAGGGAGCTGAGGGTGGGCGAGCGAGGGGCGGCTCTGCCTGCCTCCCACCCGTGAACCGGGAAGCAGAGATCTGCTTCAGCAGCTGCCGTCACAGGGGCAGGTGTTACAGAAGATCAAAGGCAGAAAGCAAGCCTGCCTCCGGCGGCCTGGGCTGGGAACGGGCACGGGAGCCTTCCTTCCCACGTGTACCCTTCGAGGTGTCACTTTTTAAAAGTGTACACATTATCTTTTTAGAAATTGCACATAAAAGTTTAAATTACCATTCCCTAAAGGCCTCACCTCGGCAAGAGCTGCAGCTTCTTTGTCCTGCACGAACACGATCGGTGGCACGTTCCTCAGAGTCTGCTGGGACATCAAAAGATGCCTGGGGAGAGACAAAGCAGGCTTATGCTGTGGCAGGTGACGTTTGCTGGAGAGGCACGGCAGTGCCAAAACGAAAACGTATGATAATCTCATGAAAACATAAGAGATAAGATTTGCTTATCACATTATTCAAAGGTGAAAACATCAGCCCACACGTCTTCGTTGGCCACCTGCACATTACAAAAAGGATAAGAAACGCATCGCCACAGTTGTTTTTCATTCTCTAAATGCAACTTCTGAGATTCCAGTAAGTATTCTGATCTGAACTTACTGACACCCTCCTGGACATCATTGTGGCCTTGGACCCATGGCTGGGCAATAATGACCTGTCAGCGAGCCATCCTCCACTCAATGGACACATGCTGGCAACACTGCCACCCAAGCACGACGGTCCCCAACCACCGTGATGGCGGTCCGGGAAGTGACGTCTGCGGTACTCAGCCAGGTGAATCTGGGTGCAAGCACCCAGTGAAAATGTGGCTGTGACACAGAGCACATCTGTCAGTGACAGATCTTGGGACACACTTAATGGGAAAACCAACACTAAACCCTGGGTGATCAGAAAGGTTGGGAACAGGGACATTCTACTTAACTGAATTTTATAACTACCTAAAATTAAACAGAAAACAATACTGTTATCTCGACACTTATTGGAAACATCTCATTTTTAAATTTCTGTTAAATGTAAAAAATGAAATCAACTGATCATTCTTTCACACACAAGTTTACAGACTCCTGGGAATAACTGCGATGGACATCAGTGACCACAAGGCAGGAAAGAGTGACTGTGGGACGCTTGGCCCTCGAAGCTCCGAGAAGGACCGGAGCCCCCATTCTGAGACGCACTGTCCCACTTATGGCTTAAACGAAAATGTAAATGACACTCTTCGGTTCAAGAAAACGCTACCAAAGGTTTCGGTGGAAGGGAAGGCGCGGGGGCGGCGGCGCAGCCTCACCTCATGTGCGCGGCGCTCCCCCGCAGCGCGGCCCCCGCGCGCGCGTCGCGCTCCGCCGACGCCGTGGCCTTCCAGTACACGCGGCAGGCGGAGAAGTCCGGCGTCAGCGACACCTGCGCCCAGCCCGCGCCCCGTCAGCTCGCCCGGGAGACACGCGCCGCCACGGGCCACTGCCTCCCCATGCACGCCGTCGCAAGCCGGGCAGGGACGCCCAGCCCCGCCCTCCCGCCGAGCCCACGCCGGGCGCACGGCACACAGACGGACAGACAGACGGCAGGAGGCCGCCTCCCTCAGCGCTCCAGCAAGCGGCAGGGGCGCCCCGCTCACCCGACGGGGCGCGCGTCTGCACACCACGCGCGCGGACGGCCGCGCTGCCCCGCTGCTGCCGTGGGCGCCCGGCCGCCTACCTTGGACAGCTCCACGTTCAGGTCACAGAGCTCTTGGCTCACTTCCGGGGTGCACAGCAAGTCGGTCAGCGCTTGGTGCAGGAGGCCGTTCAGGGCCCGCAGCCGCACGCTGTCTTCCCTCCTGGTCCTCTGCGCGGGGCTCTTAGTCAGAGACTCCAGCTGGGGCGGCTTGTAAGTCTCCGGACAGGACAGACACGGCCGGCATTAGAACGTACCTCGCACTGCGCTGACGTACAGAAGGGGCCGCGCGGGCAAGACCCTGAACGCCTTGGTAAACAAGGGACGACTGTGACAGCACAGTGTATTTTACGGAGCTGGACCCTTCTGGATCTTACCTAGGTTGAAAGTACTGCCACTATCATAAAACTCTCCCACTTAAAATGTACAATTCAGTGGCTTTTAATATACACTGCATTTTTTTCTAATTAGAGCCAATCGTTATATAAACTTTTACAGTATATTTATACATGTATGTTTTAAACACACGCACACTAAAAACTGAATGGACACGACCTTATTAGAATTTGATAACAATATGACATTCTGGAAAAGTTTACTGTAATTTTTTTCAAGGTCAAAACTCCAAGTACCAACACATCCAGTTCACTGCTACAGACCCCGCCCCCTCGGGCACAGAAAAATGAGAGGACCGCCAGGCCGGAACCTGGCCTGCTTGGGCAGCCTTGTACCCACCAAGGTTCCAAAGTAGCTCGTCACCACTCCTCTGTACTTACCAAGTGAGGGCCCAAGGAAGGACCTTCATACCAGAATTTTTTTCTATGGGAAGAAAATAAGAACTGTGTTGGATAGCGACAGCAAATTACAGAAGAAAAAGTTACAGAAGTTAAGGCGGGCTCCTGGTACCACAACTGTTTCTAAGGGGCTGGACTTGGACACAGAAATCGTGAGACTGGGAATACAAGAAATTTAGATATCTAACTGACAACACGGTTGTGAGGGAGAGACAAAAGATGGTTTTAATTCACCCTCATAATTTTTTACTCAGTCCCAAAGGTAAGGAAAGAGGATCTCAAAAACATGCATAAAGGGCACGTGAGCACTGTGTTCTGCTGGACAAAGCCGTGCCCCAGGGGTTCGGGTCAGCTATGGACACTGCCACCTGCGTAACTGGGATCAAACAAGTGAGTGGGGGCAGGGTGGGGAGCCAGTCTGCTCAGTGTTGCTGTGGAGGTTACAGATGAGCAAGGAAAGGAGGCTGGAAGGGTCATGGGGTATGGGGTAGGGCTGGGGATCTGTTTCACTTAACGGACACAGTGACACAGAAACATTCGCAGGTAAGTGCATATACAGGGCTTAATATAAACACATTTTTTGCTGTCAGCTGAAAGGGCCTAAAAGACAGACACCCTGGTAGCAACGGGCATGCTCAGCTCTGGGGTCACAGTTTCTAATGCCACCCTCCAACACCGGACCAGAGCTCCTTGGAGAAGTGGCTATTCGGGAGCTAAGGCATCTTGCAGTGCCACAGAGAAGTGCTAATAACTAACCAGTACCCGCTAAACTTTGGAGGTCTTCAAAACAGGGACAATCTGGGTGAGAAACTGCCACAGTTAAAAGGAGCCTAAAAAGATGATGACTATGTAATGTGGTCCCTCAGTGGGACCCTGGAACAGATAAAGGACATTAGGTGAAATCTATGGGAGCATAAATAAAACATGGACTTTAGTTAATGACACTGGTTAATTATAACTAATGTGCCAGACTAACATAAAATGTTAACATGGGGAAAACTGGGTGTGGCTTATGGAAACACTGTACTCTTTGCCAATTTTTCAATAAACCTAAAACTATTTTTAAAAAGTCTAGTAGAACAAAAACAAAAAAATATATATCCCGACAAGCTTTCTGTAGTCCACGAATTACACCCACGTGGAAAACATTAACATGGAAAGAAAATTTATCATATTTTTCTGATTTCCCTCTTTAATTGATGAAACTACTCTCCTGAAAAATGCTCCTGATAAAAAGAACGTAAATCTATACATCACTTCGTTTCATACGTTCATGATGTACTGTTAGTTTTCAGAAGACTTAAAACTATTACCTGAACTGTAAAAGAACAGAAAAAAGGCTGGGTAGGAAAACGGCAATGTTAAAGGGAGGGGTGGAATTGCTAGTGACCTTTCGACGATCACTGCCTGACAAGCAAAGGCTGAGCTTGCTGGCCGGGCGCTGGGGGCCCGGGCCGCGCGGTCTCGGTCCTCCGCGCGGACCCCCGACCCGTGGGCACCACCCCAGCCCGCAGGTCCCCTACGTTGAGCGCACTGCCCCCATTCCCCCACCCCGCACTTGGGGCGCGTTACTTGGTTTTTGAGGCAAATTTCTTGAGCAGGTTCTTGCCGCAGGAGACCGGCGAGCCGTGCAGGTCTCGGGCGCCGCCCAGAAGCCCTGCGTGACGGGCGCCAGGCAGCGCCTGGAACCCCGCGCGGAGGGTCCCCAGCCGGTGCGCCACCACGCTCATGGCTACCGAGCAAGCGCTGAGACGCAGCAACGCAAAGCCTGGAGGACGGCTGGGCGGACCTGAACCGGCGGGGCGGGGCGACGCGGGCGGGGCGGGGCCTGGAGGACAGATGGGCGGGACGTGAAGCTGCGGGGCGGGGCGGGGCGACGTGGGGCGTGTGCGGGGCGGGGCCTGGAGGACGGATGGGCGGGGTGTGAAGCGGAGGGGCGGGGCGACATGTGGTGGGCCGCAGCGACGCGGACGGGTCCTGGAGGACGAGTGGGCGGGACGTGAAGTGGAGGGGCGGGGCGACGTGCGAGCGATGCGAACGACGCGGGCGGGGCGGGGCCTGAAGAACGGGTGGACGGGACGTGAAGGGCGGGGTGACGCGGGGCGGGTCCTAGAGGATAGGTACGGGAGACGTGAAGCGGCGGAGCGACGTGCGGGGCGGGGTGACGTGGGGGGGCGGGGTCTGGAAGATGAGGGGCGGGGCCGAGAGGCAATGTGGACTCCCAGGTGGAACGCTCGCCAGCCTCCAGGCTGCTGTGACTAGTTTACGTAAGCGCTCCAAGCTAACCCAGAAGATGCTTTCCGCTCCCCTACCGCAAAAGAGCAAATGAAGAGAGCAGGGAGGTGAGCGCTCTTCTCTGGGTGGTTTACATGCAACCGGACAGCCTGTAGTGGAGCCCCTGCTGCCTACACAATTACCCGGGACTCGTGTTTCTGCCTGTTTACAGACCCAACTCATTTGCTCATGCCCGAAAGTTTTCTTCCTAGGTACCACCTCCTCACTAGGATACCTGGAAAAAGACAACGGATCCAAAACCACTCCGAAAAGGCGCAGTCCCTGGTAACCCCTGCCGCAGAGCCGGCTCTCTCCCCAGTTGTTCCTCGCGCTGATCGCTGGCTGTTTGGTTTTTTTTCCCGCTAGTAAGTAAACCCCCCGAGACGGGTACTTTGTTCCCTACAGTAGCCCCAGCACTTAGAACAGGACTTGGCACCTAGAATGTGCTCAATATTCATCTTTTAAATGATTGAAAGAAACGAACGAATAGGGATTAGGGTATCAGGGAGACTACGCAATCCAAGAGGCTATCAGAATTTAACAGGATGGATAGCAACAGCCTCCTGGGACACCCGCAGACCTACCCCAGGGTTTTAATCCAAACTCAATTACTTGCAGGCTTCTGGACGTTAGACAAGTAACCCTCTACTCAGATGCACTGTGCGTGATCACAGACTCCCCTCACAGAGCTGCCTTGAGGATGGAGTGAGGATTTAGCAAGCTCTTAATAGATGGTGACTATTATTACCATTCTTAAAGTTTTTCAGATAAAATAATATTGAACCAACCTACATAATGGACTCTAAGTACACAAATATTTTTTTCCATTTTATCTGCCATGTTTTCATCCCTGTGAAGTCTCAGCTCACATAAATCATTTCAGTAGCACTTCATTGGGAATGGGAAGTCCATCGAGAGAAGCCAGGATGCTTTCCACCAAATTTTCCATCATCTGTCGTCTGGCCTGATGAGTTGCACTTCCAATGTGAGGGGTCAGAATGATGTTCTTCAACTTTAGCAAAGGATGATCTCTGAAATAGATGAATTGAGGAAAAGCATTCAGAGCGGTTTTGTCTCCTGAACTTCTTACTCTTGTTTCAGACCCCACCCTGAGAGGAACAGCTATAGGATGCTTTATGGCATACTTTAATTACACCTCTCATCTAACCCCCGTATGAGAGACCCTACATTTTGGGGTGCTAACACCTAACTGCATCCAGGCTATTAGTACACAATGGCACAACATGTGTGGTGGATTAAACACTGGCCCACAAGACAGGAAAGGGCCTTAGGGGAGATAGATGCTGGTCCAGGCATCACAGGACAAGCTGGACGCGCCTTTAATGAGTGGCATGCAGAGGGAGAGGATTTATTAACTAGAATTAGCAGATTAGACGGGGTTCTCTTCCAGAAAGAAGGCAAAGGATGGGAGTCAGCCTGGAGAGATGATGAGGTTTTAGTGGAGCGGGTCAGACAGGCTACAGATAACGATGGATAACAGTGGAACCGCTGGGAAAGGGCTGTGACCTACCCCGACAGGGCCTCCTGTTCAATACAGACAGAGGCCAAAGGAGCCGTGTGGCAATGACCCTCCATCCTAGCTACTGCAGCTCAGAGGGCACACCTTTGGGAAGTGTATGGACTCCAAAACCTATGGACATTCTCTGGGACACTTGTATCAATGCACTAGAACTGACAACAGGAAGCCATCCTGTAGTATGGTCAGCGGGGGTGAGAACTACTCTTCCCGCCTGTCCAGCGGCACACACTGGAACCGGGCTCAGCAGGAGGCTGCGAACTGAGACAGGTGACTGCCTCGCTCCCAGCTGACGTGGAACCCAGAGGTAACTGAATCATAGCCAATCGTGACAACACCTGTCCATGATAACATCTGGTATATAGGCAAGAGCCAATTCTGTTGAGAAGGCATAGCAAATACCTCTGTAATTGTTATTGATTTGTTATGTAATGAAACTGCATTTTTACCATGACCATATTGCGACATGGTGTAACACTGGCATTGTTAATAAAATTTAACTACCACATGTAAACAAGTCCTACTGATATTGATGACATTGATATTGATGATCAATTGTATTGGGAGACTGGGTTAAAGCCTTCTCAATACAAATATTGATATGATACCAAAAGGAAATGACTCGCCTGAGGAAAAACCAGATTTAGCTAAACAGCAGCTAATCTATACACTAAATGCACAAGGCTATCATAAGGTACACATAGTGGTAGATCAATGGGCAAACGATCAAACGAGTACAAAAATGCCAAACTGTATGTAATGGCTTTATGGAGTGAGCTAGTTGTTGCTTTAAACCTATCCCTGCCCACACTGGCTCTTCCAAATGGTAGGTGTAGTTATATGAATGCTATTGCTGTATGTCATATAAATACTGTGATAAATGCAGGTGATCCAATACACACGATGGCTTTGCTATGAGACAGCCCAGGCTGAAGGACAGGGAGGGGATGGCCATGTAAGTAACAGGTTAACTCAGCAGGCAGGCTTGGAGCACTCAAACCCAGCACCTTACAAAGATGGCCCTCTGGGACACAACCTTTGTGCCTTGCCACCTAATGAGAGTGTCTTCCTGGGCTTGGGGCCTGGAGCAAAGCCAGAGTTTATGCTAACAGTGTAATTTGTGGGGAATGCCTGTTTTTGCTCACCTGGAGCCCTGGGCCACTCTGTATCATTTTGACCTGGGGAGGGGCTGGAAACTAAGTAGCCTACATGCTGACCCCTGATACCAAGGCTCGGGTGAGTGTCCCTGGTTAGAAGTCCTTCACTGTGTGGCCAAACACCATTGCTGGAAGTCGTAGCTGCTGTCCACACAGCTGCACTGGGGCGGGGGGAGGGGACAGCCAGCAGCTGTGCCTGGCCTCTCCGGAACCCCCCCGCATGGGCCGCCTTTGCTGACTTTAACCGTACCCTTCCCCACAAGCTTTTCTGGGTTCTGTGAGTTTCTAGCAAATCATTAAACCTGAAGGTGATCTTTGGGCCTCCTTGCAGTATTGATAATCAACCTTAGCAAATTTTGGATTTAATGGAAAATTATCTGATCAGTACATGACCAGATAAGGAGACCTAAAAGATTAAGGTATGCCAAATGGTTTACAGATTCCTTAACAATCTGTCTGCTGGTTCAGGATTAATGAAAACTGTACTGTTTGTACCTTTTATACGAAGTTTCTTCAGTCACCATGTATCAACAAATCCAATATAATTTAAAGCCAATACTATCACAATGTGTCTCAGCAAAAACAGTTGCTACACTCCTAAAAAACTGGATTCATGTAAAGGAGAAAACTATGAACAAAAATTTAATAGGGGTACCTGAATTTTACCCATTTAAAGCTTAACCTGTCATTGCTTACAACTTAGATAAATAATAAATACTTGTCCAAATTGAACTTTGAATTCTGACAGAGTCCCTGAAGTCACCTCAATCCTCTCCCAAACGAGGCAGATATAAAAAATAACAACATTGGATTTTCCCTGTTAAGTCCTTTAGGCTTCCTCAATGCGGGTCAGAATGGGTCTTAGGATTCTAGTGCAGACTACCTGTCTCAGAGCTCTGTCCAGCCTCCGGCCCACACCACAACATCTTGGGTGCACACTTACTCTATGAAAAGACCCCAAATTTAAGGAGCACTTTCGCGGAAACCAGCCTCCCGGGAATGTCCTTGACAGTGAACGCCAAAGGTCTAAAAGCACAGAGAATTCCCACCTGCCCAGCAGGCCCTACCTAGCCCCCGATCCCGCCCCAATGGCCCCGCTCCAGGCTGTGGTCCACTGCCCAGGCCCGGCCCCGCCCAGGCCCAACCGCCACCACCCTCTTGCCCAAAGCCCCGCCCCACTTGCCCCGCCCCGGGCTGCCGTCCACCCAGGCCCCGCCCCACCGCCACCACCCCTCTCGCCCTAGACCCCGCCCCGCTTCTCCCCGCCCCACTTCGCTCCCTCCCCTTCCCTCCTCTCCCCTCCCCGGCCTCTGCACGACCGCCCCGCGGCCGCCCGCCTTGTCGCGCCGACCGCGCTTCCCCCCGCCCAGGCCCCGCCTCTCCCGGGGCGGAAAGGCCCCGCCCCCAGAGCAAGTCCCGCCCCCCGCCGCGCCTCTCGGAGCAGGCCACGCCCTCTACTTTAGCTTCCGGCTGGAGGGTCTCGGAAGTCGCTGGGGGGGCATCGGAAGTGCACTTGCGCGCGCGTGGAGGCCCATAGGGACTTTGTTGCCGTGGTGACGGGGATAGCGCTTGGGATGGGGTCTCCTTCGGGAACTCTGGGGAAGCCCCTGGGCCTGGTCAGAGCCTGGGTCGTGGGTGTGTGCGGCCTGTGTGCTGGGGAAGGTCGACCGGGGTGGCCTCCGCGTGGCAGGTATAAGCACGCGGTGCGCGGTGGGGGGACTGCACACCTCCGCGCTAGGAATCTGGGGGGCGTAGTTAAAGAGCAGGTCTCAAGTTGTAAGTTTAATAATTTCAAATCTACATTTATGACAAGTGAATTTGTTTTAATACATCTGATTATGAAAGACAAAATGTTGCTTTGATATAAGAACCAAAGTAAGTCAGGCTACACCTGTTTTTCCCAGTCAATGAAAGAAAAACTTTATTGAAGCCCCTGGGCCAAGAGGTTTGGGCAGAGGCCGCCCTGCGGGCTGAGGCAGCGGAGGGGCTTTATTTGACCTTCTTCTTAGGGCGCAGGTTGTTGGTGTGGCCACACTTCTTCTGGCAGTTGACAGCATGGGGATGCAGGCAGGCATACACTTGCGGCAGATCCTGTCGCAGTCATACTTCTGGGCAAGTTGGCGGAGGGAAGGCTCAGTGATCCTGCCCTGCAGAAGACGCACCAAGTGCAGGGTGGACTCCTTCTTGATATTTTAGTCTGAGAGAGTGTGGCTATCTTCCAGCTGTTTACCCGCAAAAATCCGACGCTGCTGGTCAGGTGGGATGCCCTCCTTGTCTTGGATTTTAGCTTTGACATTTTCAGTGGTGTCACTGGCCTCGATCTGCATCTCTGCGTTTGCTGGGCAGACTGCTCCGCCGCGCTGTTGAAGAGAAAGAGCACCTGTTCTTGATAAGCAGCAGCCCAGCTGTTGAGGGGCCCCTCTCGGGGCTTATCAATAAGAACATATGGAGACACCACCATGGCAAGGGACATTTAGACTGCAAATACTGAGAGTTTGTAAGAACTAAAGAGTTTCAGTTTGGGTGAGGTGACTCTTTCTAACCTAAAATCTCTCTGAAGACCCTTGGGGCATTCCCTCATATCCTGGCATTCCTCCTGGACAGTGGTTTATAATAAACCACAGAGAACGATGGCAGCCTGTCTAGCATCACTGCAAGGTTGCAGAATGTAAGATCAGTATATAAAAATTTATTTCTATACACTACTTATGAATAACCTGAGAATATTTAAAATAATTCCATCTAGACAGCATCAAAAATAACAAAATACTTAGGAATAAATCTAACGAAAGTGCAAGATGTGGGCACTGGATACTAAGGTATAGATATTAAAGATCGAAATAAATGTAAAGACATCCCACATCCATGGCTTAGAAGACAAAATTGTTAAGATAGCAGTACTCCCTAAACTGGTGTACAGATTCAACACAATCTCTACCAAAATCCCAGCTGCCTGTTGTGCAGAAATTGACAAATCCAAAAGTTCACATGGAATGCAAGGGACCCAGAAAAGTCAAACCAATCTTGATCAAAACTGGAGGACTCACTTCCTGATATCAAGAGTCATTACAAAGCTACATTAATCAAGACAATGATACTGACATAAGACTACACATACAGATCAATGGAATAGGACTGACACCACAGAAATAAATCTTTAGATAGTCAATTGATTTTCAACAAGGGTGCCAGGCAATTTGATGGGGAAATCATTATCTTTCCAATAAATGGTGTAAGACAACTGGATAGCCACACAGAAAGGAATAAAGTTGGATGCCTACTTAACATACACAAAAATTAACTCAGAATGATCATATACCAAATGTAAGAATTAAAAGTATAAAACTCCTAGAAGAAAACAAACATTTGTGACCTTAGAATGCTTTCTTTGATATGACACCAAAAGCACAAGCAACAACATAAACTGGACTTAATATTTAAAACTTTTGTGCTGCAAATACCAAACAAAGGGAAAAGTCAATCCACACAATGGGAGGAAATATTTTCGTATTATATATCTGGCGAGGGTAGAGTTGGTTCCACAACTCTGTGAAGAACCACTTTATCTTAAATGAGTGAATCTTATGTGAGTGGTATCTCCACAAGGCTTTTTAACAGACATTTGAAGATGGACAGTGGTGACGGTTGCAGATGATGTGAACGTACTTGATGCCACCGAATGCTTAAACATGGTTAAAATGAAAAATATGTATTTCACCACAATAAAGAATGTGAAACAATGTTTCAGTAAATTCTTTGGGGGCGTTTGAGTCTTACGCCTTAGCTTGGAGTACTTTTCTGTTAATAAACTGCTTTTGACAAGCAAAGCAAACGTTTCGATGTCAGGAAAGCGTAACTGCCAAAACGACTAATTCGGGGCCTTCGTGTGGGCGTGAGTGGGACAAGCCGTCCCTCCCAGGTGCCCTCCACTGTCCACCCCGCCTACGGGGCTCGCGGTGTCCTCTGTTCTGCGCCGCCCCCTCCCCGGTCACGGTGGCACCGCGGTGAAGTCCGGTCTCCGACGCCCCGACGGGACAGGTAACAGATCTGAGACGGCGCGGGCCCCCGGGTCTGCGGGGCAACCCGCTCACAGCCGACTCGAGGTGACCACCGGGGGCGACCGCGAGCCCAGCACTGACTCCCGGCCACGGCGTGCGCGCGCACGGCGACGCACGCACGGCGTGCGCGCGCGCGCACGCACGCGTCGGCGCGCCCACGCCCGGGGGACGGCTGCGCGGGAAGCTCTGTGTCGCCGGAGGTGCGTGCGGACACCGCGCGGAGCGGGGCCAGGTGGGAGCGGGGCCAGGCGGGTGCAGGGCCAGGTGGGTGCGGGGTCCCGGGCGAGTGCGGGGTCCCGGGCGGGCAGCGGGGCCAGGTGGGTGCGGGGTCCTGGGCGAGTGCGGGGTCCTGGGCGGGCAGCGGGGCCGGGGGGAGCCGGGTCCTGGGGGGATGTCCCGGGCGGGGGGCAGGCCGGGGCTGGGGGGCCGGCCCCGCGAGCTGTGACCGAGCCGGAAGAAGCTCGTCCACCGAGTCCCTCTCTCGCAGAGGCCGATTCAGTCGCCAGGATGTCGTACATGCTCCCGCACTTGCACAACGGCTGGCAAGTGGACCAGGCCATCCTTTCGGAGGAAGACCGAGTGGTCGTCATCCGCTTTGGACACGACTGGGACCCCACGTGCATGAAGATGGACGAGGTTCTGTACAGTATAGCCGAAAAGGTAACGCGGCGCCACCGCTTCACGTTAGGTCCCCTCGTCAGCTTGGTGTTTCATTTCTTTTGTTTTGCCACTTGGCAGGAAAATGTAAAAGCGGTTAAAACTGCGTTCATTCTTCATACCTTAATTTCTAATGCGCCGCAGCCGCAGTCACCTAGCAGAGGGAAGACGCAGGCTTGGTACACGGACAGATTCTTAGCCTGTGCCGAGAGGGTGTGCTCCCTGGAATGGAACACAATAACGTGTATCTTTTTCTGGGAGGAGTTTCCATAAATTTTCACATTTTAAAGAGGTTCACGATCCCTCTCCCTAAGTAAGTTAATGATTCCAAGGGATAGGGCGTTTTTCAGAATTGACAACTGCAGTGCCTCGAAAAAAACGCATTTGCAGACTGGCAAGAGCTTGGAGCTTACTTTAAATAGCTCAGCTTAAAAAGATTGCCCATTTTTGGAGGTACTTTTGTTATTTGTATTTTTAAAGCAGCACATTTATGTTATTTGTATGGTAAATCCTGTTATTTTTCTTTTTGTTGTTTTTTTAATCCCATGCTCTCTGTAAGTTACTTGGTTTATACGTTACAGTGATTTAAATGCAGAGAACAGTAGGAGAAAATAGAATTGTGGTTTGTTAGAGCTAGCTTTCCTAATTCTAATATTGCACTAGGTTGTCTGTGGCACTTGCTAGCTGTTAATGAGAGTGTAAGTTGTAAGACACAATTGTATAATTCTTTTTTTATAATTTCCTCATGATGATTTTAAGTCAACTTTGATTTGTTTTTTTTGCAATTGTAGCAAGAGCAAAAAGCAAATATGTTAGCGTGTTAATGAAATGATTAACATTCTATCAATGATTTGAGAGGTCATTCATTTAATAGAAAGTAAAAGTGGACATATTGAAACCGTCTTTCATGGGAATGGGCGATGCTAATGTAGGCTGGGTTAGAATAACGCCTTTGAGTGAATAGTAGCAGACGTAAAGCTATATTTTATATCTAGGAAGGGAAAACCTGTCTGACCTGCCGCTGCTAATTTTTGCCATGTCCGCTCGGTAGGCAGGTGCGTGAGGCGGGGGTGGTGCACTGTGAGCGTCCGGCCGTTCTCCTCTGTGGCCGTCGCGAGTACCACTTGGAACACTTACCGTAGCGCACTGCAGGATTCTGATTCTGTCGGTCTGCGTCGAGGTCCAGAAACGGCATGTCCAAGAAGCTCCCCTGGGGACTGATGTGACCTTCAGGTACCACTCAACAGAGGTCAAGGTCAGGGTAGGAGTGCTGCAGTTATCAGCCACCCGCTTCTTCCTCTTGGACACCAAGACGGAGGTACCTAGGGAACCAGGAGAGCTGGCCATTCTGTCACTGGGGTCCTCCCAGTCAGGTCAGAGGTCACGAGTGAGGTGGGTCAGGGGGTCACTTGTTCGTAGCTTAAGCTGTGGCGGTCGGGCAGACACTGCTGAATTGGTGAAGACTCTGCTAAGCACTTTCCCCACAGATGCATCGTTAGCGTGTTGACGTTGAAGCAGCAGGTTGTGTGCTCTGGGTTCTGCCTTGCAGGCGGTGGCTCAAGCGCCGGGTGTGTCCAGGTGCTGCTGCCGTGGGTGCGGGGCTAGGACGGCCGCAGGCTGAGGGCCGCGGGCTCTTCGTGTCTGAGGAAAACAGCGCGGCGCCTTCGGCTGGGAGGCGGAGTCGCTGTGTCGGTCAGGCTCAGGAATTGCCCAGAGTCGCTTGGTCCCTTTCGCTAGAAGCCGTTGTGCAGAGAGGCCGGGCACTGCTTTGCCCAGCCCCCCGCACCTGAGTGGCCGTGGTGTCCCTGACGGTGGCACTCAGCAGAGGCTGTTGGGACACCTGGTCACCTTGCGCCTCTCCATTCCAGAAGCCTCTTGTTTGACCAGGAGAGAGGGAAGTGGGGGCTGGGCAGGCGCCCCGACACCGAGGTCCAGCAGGACCCCTTCCTCGCCTGGCTCCCGCAGGGGGTGCCCGTGCTCGATGCTTTCTGTGGCCAGACTGCCACATGGTCTCGGCCCTGCGCTGCCCGGCACGCCGCCGATGACCCCAGCGGTGGCTCTCAGGCCTCGCCTGACCTGACCCCTGCGGCCCAGCTCCCGCCTGGGCCTCGGGGTGCTCCTTTGCCGTGCGCCTCCCCGGCCGTCTCCTTCCTGCCCTCAGCAGCAGCGTGGCGTGGTCACTGGTGGGCGCAGATGGCAGCGGTGTGCAGCAGCCCCACGCCTGTCACTGCCGGCGAGGGCCCTTCTGCGTTGCTGCTTGGTCCTCTCCGGTCGGTGTGTACGAAACCCAGCCCTCCAGCCACCCCGCCCTTTAAGGAAGGAGCAGGCTTCTGGAGCCTGACAGGCCCGGCCTGCACCTCAGGACGGTCTCCCACCTCCGAGCCCTCGTCGGGCGCTGCCCCGCACCGGCCGCCTGCCCTCTGTGCCCCTCTCGACACGTGCGCTTCTCTCAGCCCGACAAGTGCTCCCCCACCCCGGCCCCTCGCCCGCTCCGGGCAGACCTGCGCTCAGCGGGGGGCTGGAGCCAGACCTGCTGCTGTTAGCTGTGGCATTGCTCCCCCTGCTTGCAGTCACCCCATCTGAGCACCTCAGTCTCCCCACACAGAACAGCAACGTCTCTGTTTAGTTGGGGTGTTGAAAGAGCTAGAACGCATGGGAAGCGCCCTGTGCAGAGCAGGTCCTCGGACGCGCATGACACCTGTCTCTGGTGACGTGAGCACGTCCGGACCCTCGGACGCGCATGACACCTGTCTCTGGTGACGTGAGCACGTCCGGACCCTCGGACGCGCATGACACCTGTCTCTGGTGACGTGAGCACGTCCGGACCCTCGGACGCGCATGACACCTGTCTCTGGTGACGTGAGCACGTCCGGACCCTCGGACGCGCATG
>CM053504.1:87297819-87312436 GCA_028627145.1 Eidolon dupreanum | reverse complement strand
CCCCCCCCCCCCCCCCCCCCCCCCCCCCCCCCCCCCCCCCCCCCCCCCCCCCCCCCCCCCGGGAAAGCAGCCTCCCAGCCTGCGGTCTCTGTGTCCCACCCCCCCACCCCCCGCAGGGCAGGCCCACAGGGGCAGGGGCCAGAGGCAGCCTGCGCCCAGGGAGAGCCCATGTGGAGAGAGGGCCAGCAGGAGGGCGGTGTCTTAGGAAGAAGCGAGGGTTTCAGGGACCAAAGTTCACTCAAGTGAACCTAGAGAAAAGCAGGGGAAATTATTTAAGGGATCACTTTGATGCAGGACAGGGCGAGCCCCCCCACCACCCTGAGAGGCAGTGAGGGGCCTTGACCACGTGCAGGAAAGAATCTGAGTGCGTGCCAGAGCCAGAGGCGAAGGCAGTCTGTTAGAGAAGGGAACACGCTCGCCCCACGAGTGTGATGGGACCCCGGGTGCTGGAGGAGGTCGCTTTAAATGTTTTCCTTTCCAGAATCTTCCTGTAGGTCCGCCTGGCCTGGGCCTCTGGTCTGGCCACGTGCCCATCGGCGAGGTCACGTGTCGGGAGCACAGCAGGCTCTGAACACCACTGGGCTTCAGGTTTAATCCTCCTGCTCGTCTGTTTCCGTCTCGAAGCCCCACCAGCTTCGTTAGGGTTCCACGTGCGAAGGAGGGAGGTTGGGCCCTTACCTAACACCCCGTGCAAAAGTCCGCTCAGAATGGATCACAGGCCCGAACGGAAGACTCGAACCATAAACTCGTAGAAGAAAGCAGGCGAAACTTCATGACAATGGGTTTAGCAACGGTTTCTTGGGTATAACACCAAAGGCACAGGCAACAAAACAAAAATGTAGATAAGCTGTACTTCATGAAAATTAAAAACTTTTGTGCATCAAAGGACAATAGAACAAAAGGCAACCCACAGAATGGGAGAAAATATCTGCAAATCACATATCTGACAAGAGACTGATGTCCAGAACATTTAGAGAACTCCTAAAACTCAAGAACAAAAACGTCTATGGCCATGCCACCCTGAACAAACCCGATCCCATCTGGTCTTGGAAGCTAAGCAGGGTCGGGCCTGGTTAGTACTTGGATGGGAGACCACCTAGGAAGACCAGGTACTGTAGGCATAAAAAATAAACAATCAGGGATTGTATGCTGACAAGATCCTTGCAGTCTGTGAGGTCAACTAAGGGTCGCCTTGCCTAAAAAGAAAAAGAAAAAAAAAGAAAAAAGAACAACAAAAAAAGCCTGATTAAAAATTGGCAAAGGACTTGAATAGACGCCAAAGAATACATAGAAATGGCCAATAAGCACAGGGAGAGCGGCTCAGCATCGCCGGTCGTGAGGGAAATGCAGACCGGAACCGCGAGGAGACAGCGCTTCGCATTCCCTAGAGGAGCTGCTGTCAAAGGGACAGAAACCTCAGTGCTGCTGAGGGCGGGGAGGGACCGCACCCCTCAGGCCGTGCGCTGTGGACGCGGAGATGGGTCACCATGTGACTCAGCAAGCCCACTTCCGGGTGTGTCCCCAAAAGAAGCGAAAACAGGGGCTTGACTAGATATTTGTTCACAGCAGCCAAAAGGGCACGACCCGAGTGTCCATCGACAGATGATGGATAAAGGGACAGTGCACAGAGTATTACTCAGTCTCACAAGGGAAGTCAGTTCTGACGCGCCGCAGTGCGGGGTGGACCGCGAGGACGTTAGGCTCAGTGAGGTGAGCCGACTCCACGCCGCATGCGCGCACCCGTGTGAAGTACCTGGAGCGTCTAACTCGCGGTTGACGAGGGTAACGCGGTGGGCGCCAGGGCTGCGGGCAGGGGTGGGGTTCGCGTTTAATGGATGCAGAGGTTCAGTCTGGGAAGATGAAAATGTTTTGGAGATGACGATGGTGGCAACTGCCCAACATGAATGCACTTAATGTCACTGAGCCGGACACTGAAATGGTTAAGATGGTAAATTTGATGTCATGTATTTTTTACCACAATATATGTGTTTTAAGGTGCATCTCCCCAGCTTCAAACCTGAGGCTAAGAACCCCAGGACCCATGATTCTCCTTTCCCTTTGTCCTTTTTACTATGTGTTTTATCTTTCTCAACCATGATCTCTCTGGCCCAATGGGAACCTACCCAGAAACTCTCTGATGACCCTGAGAACCCGACCTTCCCTGCAGAAACAGGACCTGTCATTCTACACCTAGCACCTGGATGGTTTTTCATCTGCACTGCCCAGTCGGGGATCAAATTCTTGGTCCTGCATCCACAGGGCACAAATTCATTTACACAGAAGTGAGACTCGCTCCATGGAAACTCATTTTGTTAGGAATATTACATTTCAGGAAGTAGGTTCAGGAGGAAAATCCTCTAATGTGACTGACCTAGGAAATCTACACCACGAGTATGAGAGCACCAGCAAACCTGCAGGAACGAGGTGGTGTTTCACCGTGAGGGCAGATCAGGGAAGAAAACAGCCTGAGTAAGAAGTCCACATCTGTGGGATCAGAGACACAGGTAATAAGAGCGGAAGCTAAATGTGAAACAACACTCTACATTGGAAAACTAAATTTTCGATTTTGATAGATGAGAACATCATGGTACGACCCAACTTAAGAGGAAGTTCCAATCTGTGAAGCCCCAACGCCGATTCCGTGTCTAGTCTCATTTCTAAGGCCTTTGCTCTAAGACGCTGATCTTAGGGTGCACTGTCATTGCCAAAAAACGGAGAAATGCTGCCAATTAGACTGTTCTGTTTGATTTTTATTTTATATTCATTTAAAGAGCTCTCTTATACTTATCGATGCTGGGTAATAGATAGACAGTACTACAATCTCTACTTTCGCGTCTGTTTACAAATTTTCATTTAAACATTCTGTAAGAAAGGAAGAGTTCTTTAGGGGTATATATTTGGGCATACAAATTTGAGTATAGAATTATTTTTGCTTTTTATTCTAAAATAGTGCAATATTTTCTTAATTATAGCTTTAATTTTTAATGCAATATTATCAACTGTTTTTTAATCCATTAATTATTTACTATGTAACTCTGGCTCCATAGATGCATAGTAAGTGGCCTTTCCTGGAAGCTGATTTTCCTGAGTCATGGACTTCCTGTCTTGGGCGTAAGTTTTAAAGCTCAAGCTCTCAAACCTGGCCACACACTGGAGTTCCCCGGAGGCTTCCCAGGCTGCATGGGCTCCAGCTGCCCCGGGAGGTGCTGCCTGGGGATCTCGCCCGCACCCCGTTAGACGGAGCAGCAGGTGGCTGTGGGCCGGCCGCCAATTTGCCCACATATGCCAGGAAAACAGGGCCAGCAGCAGTGACCTCACATGCTCCCAGGCCAGTCAGGAGGGAAGCCTGTGTCCTTCCTCCAACATCCAGACTAGAGAGAATGGAACATTCTAGACGGTTTAAATCAAGGAGAGGAAGTGCTAAGTAGGGACACCTCTCCAGCCCGCCTAGCCTCCTGAGCGTCCTGTCTTTGCTTCTCTGTACTTCCCCCTGCTGTGCTCTGGGTGACTTCCCTCTGAAGCTCCAAATAGTGACAACCCAGGAACAGCTAAAGTATGCTCAGAGGGTGAGAGCAGCCCTGCATTTTGGGGGGCCCTATCACACCAGGCTCCTTGGGGAGCTGCTCTTGGTGAGACTGAAACTTCCTAGGATCTCCCACTACACTTATCAGGTGCAAAGCCGCAGCCGGACCTGGGTGGGGGGAGAGGACCGTGAGCTGAAGCCCGGCCAGGTGTGTGCCCCAGGTTGCCTTGACTCATCCACCAGGACTTTCCTTTTGGGGTGCTTCCCACCTGAGCTTTTGAGAGGGAGCCCCCAAGGGAGCTGCTCTGCCGACGGAACCCTGGGGTTTCCAGGCCCCCCTGCACAGGGGCCCTGCATGCAAGGCTGCTGGCTTCTAACAGGGTCCTCTCGCCCCCACCCTACCCCAGCACTGGGCGCCATGCCCCCCAGGCCCCCAGCGTCTACGTCCTGGGCACCGACCCCTGGGGCCTCTGGGGGCTCACCTGGGTTAGGTGACAGCTCAGAAATCCTATTTTCTGTCTCAGCAGAGGGCATCCTATTCATTCCGCTCACAGAACCGTGTGGCAGAGACGAAGCAGTAATGTCTAACATACCTGTGCCCGAGGCCCGCGGTGCTTCCTGCGGAAGGGCCACTCGGAGGATCGCCAGGGGCTGCGGGCTGCGGCCTGTGGGGTGGGCCCCGTTTCCCGGTTAGCCTCCCTCGACACTGCTAACTTCCGAATCCTGCTCCTTGGGTGTCCCCCTGCGTCAGGATGGGACCGCGACTCCGTCAGAGAATGACCATGTGGAAGGACGCCCGGAATGGCCCCTGGGGGCGCGCGGGTGGCGACCCACTTCCCGTTCCCACGAGGGGCGACGTCCCTCCACCTGTACCCTCCCCACAAGGGATGCGACCCCCTACCCGGACCTCCCTGTCCCCGCGAGGTGGGTCCCCGGGCCGCGCGCTGACCACGGTGCTGCGACAGGACCGCGTCCTCCGCTCCCGGTGGCCGAGCGCCGCGTCTGCACGGCCCCTGCCTGCAGACGGGTGGCCGGTCCTCGCGGACCCCTGGCCCTGCCTGACGGGGGGCAGGGACCCCCTGCCTGTGGCTGGCGGCGGCCGAGCGACCCGCGCACCCCCGTCCCCCGCGGCCGGACGGCGCGCTCTAGGACCCCGCGGCGCGCGTCCGGCCCGGCGTGGGCGGGGCCGAGCTTTGTGACGTCGCGCCGAGGCGGGGCCCCGGGCTCAGACAGACAGACGGACGGACGCGGGGCGGACGCGCGGAACCGGCGCTGCGCGGCGGTGAGGGCCGGGCTGGGCTCCACGGTGCGCGCGGGCGCGGGGAGCGGGGTGCGGGGCGGGCGCCAACGGCCTGGCCCTCGGGACCGAGCCCCGCGACCGAGCCTTGTCCCCCGGCCGTGCGTCCCGCGCCTCTGTCCCCGCTGACGCCGATGCGCGCGCCCAGGGCGCCCGAGCCGCGCGTCTTTCCCGGAGCCCCCGCGTGTACCCCGGGCGCTGCCTCGGCCTCCGGGGGCCCCCGCGGAGCGCGGCGCTCGCCCGGCCCGAGGCCCCGGCCCCGGCTCTTACCGCTCTGCCTCCCTTGCCAGGTCCCGGCGGCGGAGGAGCGCGCAGGGCGGCGGCGGCCATGTGGGGGTGACAGTCCGCGCGCGTTCCGGGAGCCGGTGGGAGCGGACGGGGCTCGGGCCGCCGGCGCAGGTGTTCGCCATGGACGCGCAAGGCTTCGACTGGCTCTTGGTCCCTCTGCGCCAGCTGGTGTCCTGGGGCGCGGCTGGGGCCATGGTCTTCGGAGGGGTGGTGCCCTACATCCCGCAGTACAGGGACATCCGGAGGACTCAGAATGCCGACGGCTTCTCCACCTACGTGTGTCTGGTGCTCCTGGTGGCCAATATTCTACGGATACTGTTCTGGTAAGTTGGGGTTGCCCTTACTGGGGAGCTGCTCCCAGAGAGATGCCTTTCTCCTTTTGGGGCTCCTGGGTGAGGCCAGAGGTCTGTGCTTCCTGAGAAGGAGCTGGTGACACCCATGAGGTTATTTCTCAGCGAGGGCGGTGGGAGTGGAGAACCTCACCCAGGATCCCAGATCTTTGCAGCCCAGAGGGCTCACACACTGGGTGCTCCTTCCCCAGGCCTTTGTCCTAGGACTGAGTCCCTTACCTCAGGGAATTTGCCCCATGAGCAGGGGTGAGGAGGGACTAGCCCAATAAAGGAGTGTCAGGAACAGAAAGGGATGAGCAGTTGGAAGAACATTCCAGGGGCAGGTGAAGCCCCTCAGGAGGGGACGTCTGAGCATAACCGGAAGCAGTGCTCCGGGCATCCGAGGGCCTGGCGTCCCCTTCAGCCTTTTCTGGCCTGTGTGTGGTTTCGTTTTTTTTAAGTAGGAAGTCAACTTTCAGACCATACAGACCGTACAGACCGTACAGACCGTACAGACCTTACAGACCATACAGACCGTACAGACCATACAGACCTTACAGACCATACAGACCGTACAGCCCATACAGACCACGCAGACCATACAGACCACGCAGACCACGCAGACCAGCCTATTCTACCTTGCTCCTCCCAGTCCAGCTTCCTCCCATCATTTTCACTCTGGTAAGGAGCTTTAATTTTAACATTTGCTGAGGCCAGATGTAACTGGGACGGTGACTTTCAAAGGAAAGGAGAAGAGGTCTCAGCCTCATTCTAAGGCCCCAGAAGTCTGGAACTTTCCTTCCTCTAGGTGGTCCCTGGCCCTGGGGACAGGGGCTCTGGCTCCTTCCTCTGACTTTTGATCACTGTCTGAGTAATCATGCATTTTTGCTAATTGATAGTAAGTTGTCCTTCTTTAATTTTCATTAAATAAAATCACCCATTCTAAACGTGCAGTTTGATGAGTTTGGATGACCGTCCCCACCCCTGTAATCGCCATCTCAGTCAAGATGGCAGTTTGCTGAGCCTGGAAGCTCTCTCTGCTCCTGCCCCCACCCCCCTTCACGTCACTGTGGGTTAGTTTTGCCCCTGTCTTTTTTTTTTAAGGTGAGCTGGCGAGTGTCACATCACAAACGTGTGTCTCCGGGCAAGCCCACTTCCTGAGGGGTCGTTGAGGTTATTTGTGTTTAGCACAGGTTGAAAACTGGCACTTTAAAGATCCCTCCTTTTCCTGTGGCGGAGGGCAGGGTCGACCTCTGAGGCCCAGGGCGCTGCTTCCCTTTTCTGCGATGGTCTTGAGTCTGAGATGGAACAGAAGCAGGTGGACACGTCCGTCTGACACTGCCGTTGACCCCGAGCACTCTGGTGCATGCTGGGAGCCGGCTGCAGGCCCGGGCCCATGTGCGATGCCAGGCGTGAGCAGCGTGCCCTCCCGGCGTGGAGCGAGTTTTCTCCCACAGTGGAGGGAGCTGCCAGGTTGGATTACCCAATGGGGAAAACAGTTCCGTTTAGAGGTCTTTCCCCCTCCATATGCTTATTCAGAATTGCAGAAAGAAAGTTGAGTAATCTGAGCACCTGGTTTGGGGAGTCAGAAGTTAACCCCACCCTTGGACGCTGTGCTGTCGGAGCCTCTGTGTTTACTTGGCTCTCAGTGCTCGGACTGGGCATTCTCTGCACTGCACAGCCCGCGTCTTTGAGGAGTCCCGCGCTCTCTCCCGATGCCACACAGGGTGGCCTGAGGGGGACTTGAGGCTCTGTCCACTGGCAGGTCTATTTCTGCCCCTGCCCTTGGCCCTTTCCCAGAGAGTCAGTGTCCTGAGCTGTCCTGGGTCACTACGGGGGCTCTGCAGCTACACGTGAGCACGCAGCGCCGCCTCCGCCAGCCAGCTCCCCGGGAGCCTGCAGATGTGCGGGTGAAGGGGCTGGCAGGGGCCGCTGGTCTCTCTTCCAGGCTTTCTCCGGCCTGGGGCACACTCTCTCTCTATTTCATTCCTGGGAAAGGCAGGCCTCCATGTTCACTCGTGCTGATGTGCACCTCTGCTCACCTGGTCCCAAGATGCCCCTGCTCCAAGGCAGAAGCCGATGCTCCTTTTATTCCTTTCTTACCCCTCCAAGCCGTCCATTTGATTTCATAGGCTTTTGAGGGTTTCCGTGCGCCAGACACTGGCAGATGCTGCGGAGTTCCCCCTGGCAGAAGCACGGCGGGGAATGCACCTACACTCACGCACGCATGCACACACACACACGCACACACACATACTCACACGAGGGGGCGGGAACAGGCTCTACGCCAGAACAGCAGTGGAGTGAGAAGCACAAAGTGTGTGTTTCCCAGAGCTGGGACCCTGGTCCTTGGCCCGGTCCGCCTGGTCGGCCAGTCCCCTGGGACGTTTGTGGTGCCAGGCACATGAGCGGCTGTGCATTCCTGCAAGCAGGGGCTAACTTGCTGTGCAGACTCAGGGTTCTGAAACTTGGGGAGCTCCTGTGCCCTCATTTCTTTCTGTCCTCACCAGTGTTCAGCAGATCATACTCCAGAAAATGCTGAGGAACAGGGTTTGGTCTTTGCGATGTCAGAAACCAGGAGAAGGGCCAAGCGATCCCTCGTGACTGATATTTGCAGGCTTGTGATGTTGCAGACAGAGGGGAAAGGGGGCCGGGGTGTGCAGACGGCGCGGCAGCGCCATCCAACCCAGAGCCCCCTGGTAGGCCCCGTGCCTGCTGGATGACAGCGCTGTGTCAGAGATGATGCAGCCACACTGGAGCGGAGGTGTGGTGACACTGTCAGAGAGAGAGGTGGTGACATCGTATCAGAGAGGTAAGATGTAACACTGTCAGAGATGCAGTAATATTGTATCAGAGGTGGTGACACTGTGTCAGAGAGGAGGTGACACTGTATCAGAGATTGGTGACATCCTGCTACAAACGGCCATAGCTGTCAGTGGCACAGAGAAGTAGGCACACAACTTTTCTTGCACTTGAGCATTTTTTGTTACTTTGAAGAGACAGAGCAGGTGGCCCCTGTGGCAGGTTTCTGCTGGGCGTGCCGAAATGTTGCACATCCCCTGCGGTGCGTATCTCCCTGGGGCAAGACAGATGTGCTGCCGCCAAGGGAGAAGCTGCGTCAGCCAGCTTCTGTGAGCAGCCGGCCCCGCACCTGTGTGTGGCCTGTCCCATTGTCGGTAATAGCGAGCTGTGCCAGCCCCCGTTCTCGGGCAGGGGACAAGGAAGCGCTCTTGTGACACCCCACCAGCCACAGACTGTTAGCCCTGAAGGAAGAAAAAGTTTAACCAAGTTGATGAGTAAAAATGGTATCTTCCTATTTTAATTAGTTTCTTAAAATGACTAATGGTGTCAAACTTCGTTTCATATTTATTTTATCCCCTGTATATCATTTCTGGAAAGTTGTGCTCTTTGAAAATTCGTGTCCTGCTTAGCCTGCCTTTATCCTAAAATCAGTTAAATGTTTATCTCTGCTCCCTGTCACTTCAGTTTAATGACCTCATTTTTACTGTAAACATTGAGTTTATCTAGATTTGATTTTTGGTGAGTGGTAAAAGGAAGTGCAAACATTGACACTTTTACCCCAGTTTTTCTAGTCATTGTTTTTTTAATATTAAAAAAAAAAAACTATTTTTTGCATAATGGCCCAAACAGCATGTCTTCAGCCTCTAACTGGGGATGAGCCTGGGGGTGGGGTGCCTGGTGTGAGGCTGGTTGCTCGGGAGGCACCTCCAGCCCCCCAGCCTGGCAGAACCTTCACTGGCCCCTCGTTTGACCTTCACTCATGTGAGTTGACCTCGGTGATCAACCAGGTAGCCATGGGGACCAGTTCTTAGGAATCGCTAGAACCGGCCTCACAGCCTTAGGGGTCGTAGCTGTGCTTTGGAGAAGGGACGAGGCTTGAGGCGGTGGGCCCTGGCCCTCGGGGGCGCCGGCAGCACGGCCCCCCGCGTCCGGGGCCCTGCCCGGCTCCGCGGGAAGCCCGCGGGGTTCCGAGCGGCGGGCGCCCCTGACCGCGGTGCCCTCGCCCGCAGGTTCGGACGGCGCTTCGAGGCCCCGCTGCTGTGGCAGAGCGTGGTCATGACCGGCACCATGCTGCTCATGCTGAAGCTGTGCACCGAGGTCCGCGTGGCCGGCGAGCTGAGCGCGCGGCGCCGCTTCTTCGCAGGTTGGTGATCGCGACGCTGGGACGAGCCGCTCGGCGCACCCGCAAAGCCGCCGGTGTCCGCGGGCGACGTGGGGGCGCCCGGGCCACACGCGGTGCGAGCCGCTGTCCCCCGAGGCGCCGGGGTCCGGCCGCGGCCCCTGCGCGGGCGCGGTGCCCAGCGCCGTCTAACGGGCCCCGGCCCGCGCTGGAACCTGGAGTCGGAGCGCGGTCCCCCCCACCCGCCCCGGGGTCTCGCTGCGCGGGTCCGAGTGCGGACGCGCCGTGTCCTTTGGGCCGTGTCTGGCTTGACCAGGTCGGAGAAGCTCGTTGCGGGCGCGGGGAGGAGGCCGTGTCACCTCGGACTTCGCCAGCGGCTTGTACGCGGCCGGCCCCCGGGCCGAGGGCACTCTGCTTCTCACGTGCCCGGTGGTTTTGGGGTCCCGCTGGGTCCCCACCTGGGTGGGCGCACGGAGGACACGCCCAGCCCACACTGCTCCGTCACCGCTGGTGGCGGAGGAAGTAGGAAGGGCTTCTTCCTGCCGTCGCTCTCCTTCGGAAAAGCCGCTTCGGAGCCGAGGGCCGCGGGCCGGCCGCCCCTGGCCTCGGCCGTCTCCTCAGCGCCGGCTCCCACCGTCCTGGCTCCGACTTGGTCCGCGAGTGCAGGATCTCAGCACTGCTCGGAGAAGCGGTTCCTGCGGCCGGCTGGCGCGGGGTCTGCGACCTGAGGTCCGGCCCGTGTTTATTTATGACGGTTCCCTGCCTCCCCCGCGGCCTGTTTCTTGAGTGACAAGGATGTGCGCTAACTTCGGTCTTTGTGGAAAGTGGGTCAGCCTCCGGTTCCGAGGTGCAGCCCGGACCCATCTGTGTCGCCACCTGTTGCTGGCGTGGCTGGTTTTCTCTCCCTGCCGATGCTGTTCTCTCCTCTGCGGGTCTGACCCGGCCCCCTGTCCCGTTCAGGGAGTCACACCAAGCCTGTGCTGGTCTTGCCAGCGGCTCTGGAAACAGGCCCGACCAGGTGGGGCGCCGGGCTCTCCATGCCTCTTGGGCGAGTGCTTCCTGCGCCTGAGGCTTCTGGCCCTTGTCCCCATGGTCTGGGCGCCTTTGAACTTCACCCTTACTTTGGAACGGGAGCTCCTGGCCGATGTGGAGGGGCAGTGGGGCTTCCCAGCGATGCCCTTCCTCACCCAGGAGGCAGGGGGCGGGGGACACACCCTTGGGCGGGGTTGCTTGTGTCCCTGTGCCTTGGGCTCTGAGACTGGGCTCTGCGGGTGCGTGAGCCTCCAGGCACACGGCACCTGCAGCTGGACGTTTGTGTGACCCGCTTGATGTACTTCGCGTTCCCTTCCCTCACGTCCTGCCTACAGGCGTGAGGCTGGCCGGGGGAGGTGAAGGCAGCGTGCCTCACTGGCTCTCCCAGGAGCGTCCTTGCTGGGGTGAGTGCGTGGCGGCAGCCTGCACTGTCTCTCGGGTTCCAGTGTCTTCTGCGAATGTTCCTACAGCAGTACTTCTATCCTGTTCATGAGGCTTGAGTCAAAATAGTGAGTCTCAGTCCCCAGAGAAAGAGCTGAAGTCGGGGCTTTGACAAGTGACCTTCCGTGTGGTGAGCAGGTGAACGGTCCCCACATGTCCACACCTGAGACCCTGTGATGTGTCACATCATGTGGCAGGGGGACTTTGCAGTTGTGATTGAGGTTGGGGCCTTGAGTGGGGGTGTCCTGGGTTGTCGAGTGGCCCAGCGTTGGCACAGGGCCCCTGGCTAGGCAGACGCTGATCGACAGGACTCTTGCTGGCTTTGGAGGTGGAGGAGGGGTGTGCCCTCAAGGCGGGCAGCCTTCACCTTACAGCCAGTGAGGACTTGGGACCCTTAGCTCTCCGGCCACGAGGAACCAAACGCTGCCACACGTTGCGTAGCAGGAGCTGGGTTCTCAGGACCTGCCCACTCCGCCCTTGCTCGGTGCTCACCCGTCTGCGGCTGGTGTGGCTGTTGGCTGGGACTTCGGTGGGCTCTCTGCTGGACAGCCACACGGGGTCCCCTCGGGTGGCCTGGAACCCTCACAACACGGCGCAGGTTTCGAGGGGCGCATCAGAGGGAGGACCGGGCGACACTGTCCCTCAGAGCTCTGCTCCCGGGCGGGTCCAGCTCCACTTCTGTGGTGGCTGCAGGCCCACCACAGTCAGGACACAGGCGCCACCTCCTGGTGGGGAGCGGCGGGGTTCTGGGAGGATGTGGGCGGGGCCTCGAGCGTGTGTGCAGTCAGTCTGACCCCGGGATGGTGTCACTGCCGGACACATCCCAAGCGTCCCTGTCCTCGTCTGTTGTGCTCAGAGGCATTTGCCTAAAACACGGGTCTGGCCGTGCTGCTTCCCAGCCAGGACACTGTGGTGGCAGAGGGCCCACGAGGGCTGTGCCTCTGCTGCCCGCCCTGCTGCTGTCCCCGCTGTGCCCGCTGTCCCCGCTGTCCCCACCCTGTCCCCGCGCTGTCCCCGCCCTGTCCCCGCTGTCCCCACCCTGTCCCCGCTGTCCCCACCCTGTCCCCGCGCTGTCCCCGCCCTGCCGCTGTCCCCGCCCTGCCGCTGTCCCCGCTGTCCCCGTGCTGTCCGCGGTGTCCCCGTGCTGTCCCCGCGCTGTCCCCGCTGTCCCCGCCCTGTCCCCGCACTGTCCCCGTGCTGTCCCCGCGCTGTCCGTGCTGTCCCCCCACTGTCCCCGCCCTGTCCCCGCCCTGTCCCCGCGCTGTCCCCACGCTGCCCGCCCGCTCGTGCAGCATGTCAGCGCCCTGCTGTGACAGGGACGGCCGTGCCACAGGCAGCCTAGCTGAACGTGCTCCCGCACACCCCTCCCTGGGCGCGCCCCCCTTCTGGGACCTTGATCTTTAGAGATGGTGCCAATGAATGACGAGATTGGTCTAAATCCAAGAAACAGAAGCAAAAGGCTGAGAAAGTCCACTGGACTCCGGTCCTGACCCAGACGAGCTGGGGGTGGTGCCGGGAGGGGCCGGCGAGGGGAGGTGCAGTCCGCGTGCTGCTGTTTGCTTTCAGCTGCTCCTGTGCAAATTTCCATGTTTAGGTGAGTCTGCATTGCCTGCAGTAGGTGACACTCAACCTTTGGTCCCATCTCTGCTTTCCCACCCTGGGCACGGGCTTCGCCTTCCAGGGCCTCAGGCAGCCGTCCTGGGGCGGTGACAGCAGGGAGGTCTCAGGTGGGGGTGGGCTGCTGGCTGAGGGGCAGGTGCTCAGAATGGAGTCATCACCCCGTGTCAGGTGCTCCTGGGCCGGTCACCTTGCTGTGAGGTGGCAGCGTCTCCAGGCTCCCCCCGCCCTGGGTTTTGCGACTGTGGCGTGCGGGGGCAGCGTGCGCTCCGCTCTTCCCGCCGGCGCCGTGGGCTGCCGTGGGCCTCGTGCCCCCTCCTACCTCACGAGTTAAATGAAGATGTGGTGACTGCTCATTTTTGGCCCAGAATTTCCTCCCCTTATTCTAAGCAATTATTTTGGAAGAGGATAGGTTTGGAGAAAAATAGTTATTTTTCAAAAGTAGATTTCCTACTGCACACGAACCAAAGTTGTGTGCTCTTTCTGTCCGGACAGTTTTTTAGTTTTTGAAAAAGAAATGCAGGAAGGGCAGGGAGACGCGCTCCCCGTCAGCGTTTAAACCACTGTTTTGTCTTTTCTCTTCTCTGTCTCTCCCTCTTTCTAAATGTAGCTGCAGATAATAAGGATGAAGAAATCAAAGCCCCCCCCAGGCGGCCGTATCTGGGTACGTACTGTGCTGCACGAGGCCGCCCACCGGACGCTGGTTTCATTTCATTGCAGCTTTGTCCCTCTGTGTCGTCACTATCATCTGCTTTTGCATCTTGACCATGCATGTGACTCATTTTACCAGTGTGGCCACGACTCCAGCAGTCTAACCAACCGTAGCCTACTCTTCTCAAGCGTGAAGTGGTGTCTAGAGGCTGCCCCCGCTTCCTGCGCGTGTATCGAGGGAGGGCGGGGAGGAAGGAGAAATAAATGACCAGAGAACAGGTTCTGGGATTCTTTTGTTAAATTTATTCTAAAGTATTTATTCTTTTTGGTGCTATGGTAAATGGAATTGTTTTCTTGATTTCATTTTATTCATTGCTACTTTGTAGAAATAAAATTGATTTTTGCATATTGATCTTGTATCCTGCAACTTTCCCGAACTCATTTATTAGTTCTAATAGCTTCTTAGTGGATGCTCGAGGATTTCCTATGTGTCAGGTGATGCCATCTGCAAACAGATAGTTCTACTTCTTCTTTTCCAGTCTGGAAGCTTTTCTTTTTCTTGCCTAAGCCCCCTGCCTGGAAGTGACGGGAAGATATGCAGGCTGTATTTGCCCCTGCTGAGAAGAACTTTGGTCTTTCTCCACTGAGTGTAGTGGATTTTAAAGATGCCCCACTACTCTGAGTCTGTGGAGTATTTTTATCATGAAAGGATGTTAAAGTTTGTCAAATGCTTTTCTGTGTCTGTTGAGATGACCTAGCGGTTTTCCTTTTTTATTATGATACTGTATTACAGTGATTGATTTTTGTATGTTGTACCAACTTTGCATTCTTGGAGTAAATCCCATAGGATGATGACGTATAATCCTTTTCATAAATTCTTACATTCTGTTTACAAATATTATGTTAAGGATTTTTGTGTTCATATTCATGAGAGATACTGATCTTTTTTTTTTCTTGTGATGTCGTTGGTTTTAGTGTCAGGATAGACTGGCCATACAAAATAAGTTGGGAATTAGAAGTGTTCCCTTCTCTGCTATTTATTTGGAAGAGTTTGTGAAAGATTGATATCAATTCTTTATTTATTAAAAATTTTGAAATAAATTGAATAAAATAAAATAAATAAATTGAAATATATTTGACATGTAACGTTGTATAAATTTAAGGCTTACATGTTAATTTGGTATATTTACATGTTGTAATATGATTGCATCGTAGTGGTAACTAGCACCTCTGTAATGTCACGCAATTATTTCTTTCTCAGTGGCTGGAATAATCAGTTCTAGTCTCAGCAAGTGTGA
>CM053504.1:87274873-87297319 GCA_028627145.1 Eidolon dupreanum | reverse complement strand
CGTCTCCGTGCCTCCGCCATCCCGAGAACGGCGTGGAAACGGCCTCGCACTGTGGTGAGGTGACCCCTCGGGGCTGCGTTTCTCCACTCGGCGTAATTCTCGAGCCCGCTGGGCCGCTGCCGGGCGGACGGCTTGCTCCTGGCGACCTCCCCCGGCGTGGCCGTGCCTTACTTCCGAGGGCAGCTCTTACTTCCGAGACTTGAGTATTCCGCACGAAGCCGCTGTGCACGTTTCCACAAAGGTTTTCCTTTCCTCTGGGAAAAAGGCCCAGCGAAGCAAAGTTTTACTTTTGATAAAGTCCAATGCATCGTTTCTTCTTTTACTGGCTATGCTTTTGGCGTCAATGAGCCTCGTCCAACATCCCAAAGGTTTCCTGCGATTCTTTTCCTGAAATGCATAGCTTTACATGTCACACCGCAATCGGCCACGATGCACGCGGAGCTCCTTCCTGCGGAAGACGTGGGGCTCGTGTCCACGTCCACTCTTTGGCCTGCGCCGTGTGCGTCCGTCGCTGGGTCTCCTGCTCCGCTGCCCCGCGGACGTTCCCTCCACCAACACCACGCAGCCCGGACGGCCAGTCGCGTGCAGTCTCCGGGCTGGGTGGACTGATTCCGCCCACGGTTTTCTTCTTTTCAAAAGTTTTATCCATTCCAGTTCCTTTCCTTTCCATCCAGAGAAATTTTTTTTTGTATTTTCTTTTCTTTAATCCCCCCCCACCCCCACGCGCACACCATTCCCTCCCCTGACCTATGGATGGTGCCGTTTCCCCTTAACGACTGGACCTCTGAGGGCAGGGCGTCCCCTCCCACACGCTGGCACCGGGCACCTGGTCCGCGGCCCCGCTGGGGCTCGAACCCAGGACCTTCTGCGTGTAAAGCAGACGTGCTCACCACTAGCTATGGAACCACATCCAGGTAAGCTTTAGAATAGTCTATACTTATAAAGAAACCTCACTGGTCTCCTCAGGGCAATCAGTCAGTGTCACCCTGGAGTCCTCGCACCCCGCCCTGTTGTCGTCAGCTGGGGTGTCCTCGCCCACGATGGGTGGAGTCTGCACAATGTCGCACCCTGGTGCGTGGAGCACGTCGCCTGCGGCTGAGACGTCTGTGGAGCTACGCTGCGGCGCAACGGCAGCTGCCGAGGGATTTGCCGTGTGGCCGAGGGGGCTACGACCGGCACGTTTGTCCGCGATGTGGAGCCAGCCTTCGTCTGAACGGGCTGTCCACACGAGCACTCTTGCTTCTGGAGCCCAGACACGAGAGTCCACCCGCCCCCACGGGGAGGTGCCCCGAGCTGCGGGCCGCGGCCGGCAGGTGCCAGTCACCCGTCCAGGGCTGGCGGTGCCCAGCCCGCAGCCTGGGGGGAGGGGTCACGCTCCTGTGAGCCCCATCTTCCCTCCCAGCAGCCCCAAACCCACCCGGTTCCTCCTGATGGTCCTGGGACCGTGGATGGACCGTCGGGGTGTCAAGGGGCCCCCAGCAGCTGGTCCTGCCCCCACCGACTCCACTGGGTGGTGGTGGCACATACGACAGGCATGGCAACAGCTCCTTTGTGGCCTCTGCTGTCTCAGGCTGAGAGCTTTGAGCCCCGCCCTGGCCCACGGGTGGGGACTGAGCCTCGCAGGCCGGGCGGCTTCCCTGCCTGGGGAGCCATGGCTGGGATCCAGCCGGCCCTCAGCGCCACCCGCCAAGCAGACGTCTTCACAGAGACAGAGCTGCTGGAGTTGAGGGGAGCCTGGAGGAGACTCGGCCTGAAGTCCCCGTGAGTTCAGGGGGTGCCGTCCGTCCCTCCCGCCTCTGCTGCTGTGCGTGGCCGTGTCCTGGCCCCCTCATGGTGGTGGCGGGGGGTCTCAAGCAGCCGCTATTTCCACAGCCCAGCTCTGCGCCCCCGGGATGCTCTGAGCCTTGGGTGAGGGTCCCTGGATGTCCCCAGAAGGTCCCGTCACTGTGTCCCCGTAACGGAGCAGCAGATGCCCTTGACCCCAGCAAGAGCGGGTGGCTCCTGCCAGCACCAAGCCGCACGTCACAGCGACCCGAGCCCGAGGGAGCGCACAGAGCAAGCGTCCAGCGCTGAATGTTCACTTTCCGGCCGCGAACGTTCTCAGTTGGTCATTTCTTTGTCAAGTCAATGTTATTAGACAAGTATTCATTCCCCTGGGACAGAACGGACAGACATAAAGCGACAGCCGTGTGCCGTGGTGATGGTGGTGACGGCAGTGACGTTCACTGCAGCACGGCGCCGGCCGACTCCACCCAGAAGCCCCAGCCCCAGCTGGGTCCCCTGCAGCAGTAACTTCCCCACAGAGGGAGCCGCCCCCCCCCCCGGGGCCTGATGCTGCCCCGCTCCGCACATGCAGCACCCACTGGGCGCCGTCCCCGGTCAGCCCCTCCCAGGCCAGCCCCCGGGACAGGCGCCTGGCGGGGGGCTGCCTCTCTCTGGGCAGATGCATAAGGCGAGCTCCGGAAGGGACGGCATCACCAGGTGGGCAGTAGCGGGGGGGCCGTGGCACTTCAGATGAGCTCTGTTTTCTTCGTTGCATTTTTTTCTTCTGCTTTTTTTTTTTTTTTTGATCAAAAGATGCAAGTAATTTTAGGGACTAGGAAATGGAATAACTCTTCTAATTTAAGAGGGGAATCGCATCATATAGTTTCTTATAGGACAAGACTGACATCCCATGAAATGGCGCTATGATAACCCTACCTTTCTGTCAAATCCTTACTGGCATTTAATATCCTGAGAATTAAGCTAAGTCAAATTGGTGCTGCAGGGAGCAAGTGGGAGCGCCTGGGTCTCTAAGCCGCTCTTGTAATTCTCAGGCAATAAAACCCCCTTCCTGGGGGCGGCTCCCTAAGCAGCCGCAGGTGGACGGAAGAGATATTTTGTATCCACGCATCAGTTGACCTCCGAAAACTCAGGGTGAACGATACTCTGTAACATGTTGCTTTACAAATAGCAAGATTTAAAATTCTAGAGTGGTGTATTTTCCAATCACTCAGTTTTTTTCATTTTCCTTTTTTTAACCACATGATTAAAGAAATTTAACTTTTGAAACAGAGGAGGGCGGGGAAACCTCGCACCCGGTCAAGCGGCTGTCACACGGGTGCCAAGACCACTGAATGAGAAAGGCCAGGACTTCCAGCCATGGTGCTGGTAGCACCGGGTATTCACACACCAAAGAGAGAAGCTGGACCTTTCCCGAACGGCTCGCACTGAACTTAACGCAAAATGGGTCAGGACCTAAAAGCAAGAGCTAGAACTGTAAAACTCTTAGAAGAAAACACAGGGGAGAAAGTTTCGTGATATTGGATTTGGCAGTGATTTTTT
Source organism: Eidolon dupreanum (assembly GCA_028627145.1). Lineage (NCBI taxonomy): Eukaryota > Metazoa > Chordata > Mammalia > Chiroptera > Pteropodidae > Eidolon > Eidolon dupreanum. The sequence continues at coordinate 87,293,995 of CM053504.1, read as the reverse complement.
TTGGCTATGACAACAAAGGCACAGGTAACAAAAAATAGATAAATTAAACTTCGTCAGCATCAAACAATTCTGTGAACCGAAGAACACTATCCACAGACGGAACGAAAGCACGCAGGTCGGCTTACAGGCGGCAATATTTTACCCCGTATGTATGATAAAGGTCCATGTCTAAAACACAGAGGACCACAATGCAACAGCAGGAAAATCCTCTATGTTAAAAATGGGCAAATAGACATTTCTCTGAAGAATGCACAGATGGCCGCTAAGCACACGGAGAGAATGAGCCACGAGAGAGTGAAGGTGTGTGGAGCAGCGGGACCCTCAGCGTGACCGCCCGTCGGCCACCGGCGAGTGACAGGCTGTGCGATGACCGTGTGTGACAATGCCTGGGACAACCAGGCTTCGGCGCCACACGCAGAGCTGACGGGCGCTGTGGCGTGGCCGCTGGCCCCGCACACATCCAGGCTTCGGCCCGGCCGCAGAATGAAGCTGGGTTCTGCACGTGAACACGCGTCGCTGCGGCCCTGGCCTCCTCCCACGCCGCCCCGGCCGCCTCTGCGCTCGGCCACACGCCCGCCCCGCCTGTGCGCTCGTCCGACGGGCGACCGGAAATTCACGAGAAAGACTAAATGACACTTTATTCATGCCACGTCCGCATGTGTCAACTAGTCAGAAACGAGCCCTCGTCCGCTTCTGGAAGGAAAGGGGGGACCAGACCTGCTCGCGTCACTTGTCACTCCCACCCGGCTTCACATGGACGAGGGGCCGGAGGGTCTGGGACAGACGGGAGCTGGCCATGGCCCGCCCGCCCACGGACGCGGCCGCCTCGCACGGCTGGCGGGTTACTTCAGCCGAACCTGGTCGTCGTATGGACCCACCGAGGGTCAGCCCGCCATCCACAGATGGAGGGGCGTCTTCACTCCATCATTCGGCAAAACCACCTCGTGTCGCTGGTCGGCTGCTGGTGCCGGAGGGAAAAGGCGGGGGGGCTGCCTAAGTGAGTGTTAGGTGTTCGTCCTCATAAAAAGTGACGTTCCGATCATAAAACCAACCCATGGGGAAAATGGAAAATGACAGCACAGTAAAATAAAAGGAAAAAATGCCTTTCACCCATCGACCACTGTAAATTGTGGCCTCTGTGCGTGGTTTTACGTGGCTGGCACAGTCCGCACACAGGTCAGCGGGGCGGTGCAGGGTGCGTGGCCTCCGGGCGGTGCAGGGCGCGTGGCCTCCGGGCGGCAGGACCCGTGGCCTCCGGGCGGCAAAACCGGCGGCCTCCGGGCGGTGCAGGGCGCGTGGCCTCCGGGCGGCAGGACCCGCGGCCTCCGGGCGGTGGGCTGGGAGGGAGGACACACTCATCCTCAGACTGCATTTCCAAAGTCCTCTTTTCTTCCTCCCGTGAGACTTCAACCAGGAAACAGGTTGAGAAAGATGAAGGGAGGGGTTTGGGGCTTGTGCTCTCGTGAGGGATGGGACAGTGGTGTGGAGGTGATGAGTGTGTCTGTGTGTGTGTGTACGTGGGGTAATTCTTACATAAACACTGGGAGAGACAAGGACATGTCCTAATGCGTTAGGCCCGTTGCCTCTGGAGAGTGGCATCACGTGAGACTAAACACTTACGCTTCTCTTTAATCCACGTCTCTGAGTCTCCTGTGAGAGAACGGACTTAGGCCTTAGTAGGGAGGAAAAGCAGCAACAGGTGGTTAAAATCGCATTTGTTGCACTGGAAGCATGACGAATTGTCTCTCCACCTGCTCCTCGGGCTCCGTGGCTCCCTTTTGATGTCACACAGTCCCCTCCCCATTCACGGCGGTGTCGTCTGTCGGCCCCACTGGGGCGCTTGGGCCGGTCCTCAGCCTGGACTGCTGGCCGGGCCTCCTGCTCCTGGGCAGCGTGAGCCCCAGGAAGCCCCCAGCTGTGGGTTTCTGAGAAAAATGACAAGTCACGATTTCCGGAGATAAAATCCAAGTTGTTTATCCCGAGCATTGCTCCCACATTTCATGAGACTCCAGAATTTTCCTTTTCTAATTTGGTGAGTATTAAAGAAGCCAATGATATACATTTCCTATTTTCTCTTGTCTAAAAGATGTCTTTTTTTTTCCCTTTTGGTGGAAAAAAATCAAGGAAATTTGTTCACAGTCAGAAACTGTCATTTTCTCGAATTAACTGTGAACCAGCTCGAAGCAGGCAGAGCCGAGCACAGCACTCCGGGGAGGGGACGGGTGGACGGGCTGTGCCTCTCGCAGCCCGACTGCACGGTCACGGGGGCTGCTGGGCGCCGCCGGCCCCTGGCGCCAGCGAGCCCACACGCCGGGCTCCCCCTGAACCGCGTGTTATCTCACCGAAGCGTTTCACTCCATGGCCTTAATTGCTATGATGCTAAATGAAATGTACAGACATAAGCCCTGCGTGCGTGTTCCCCCTGTTCACCCACATGCGAGGCGCCCTCCCCCACCCCACCCCCAAAAAGGAAGGAACAAGCCAGGAAGGGACCCTCTTCCGGGCTGGTACGAGTCGCAGTTTCAGGGAGACAGACGGTGGGAAGCTGACGGTGGCTCAGGCAGAGCACAAACGCCACTCTGCCCGGGGGGGGACACGGGGGTGTCCTTGCACCCCAACCTGAGCCGGGGGAGGAAGCCTGCGGGACGGGGTGCCACCACCAGGCGCCCGCTAGGCCAGGGCAGGGGCCTGTCGCCATCCTCCCCGGCTTCCTACCTAAGTGCATTTGGAAATTTCTAAACCTCCTAAACTAAACTCAGAGGAGACGCGGACGCTTCCCGCGGACGCACGGGCCGCGCTGCTCTACACCCACAGCAGGAAATATGTCTCCTACGTGATCCCAAACGCACAGCAGGCCGTGACCCGCGAAACGCCGACGCTTTGCTCCATCTCGCTACCAAATCCAGTCGCGGCCCTCAGCCGGTACCTCTGCCGCTCAGTGACAATCCCTCAGCCCCCCCCCACCGACTGCACCCCAGGTGCGGCCGGAGCCTGGCAGGCAGGCACCCCGCCAGGTGAGCGCCAGCGGGCGGTCTGGGAAGGCACCGACGTGGCCACACCCGCAGATGTCCCCAGGCCCTCGGCTTCTCCCCACTCGGATCCTCTACGAAGGGAGATGTGCCTAGAATTCAGTGAAACATCTGCAACGTTCGGATTGGCCTGAGGGTTTTGGGGCTCTGCTGGGCCCCGAGTTCCAGCCTTTGGGGTTCATGTGCTTGGCACGACGCAGTCTCCACTAGGACTTAAACTCCACAGTATCAAGAAAGCTAACAATATCCCAGAATGCCATTAAACTCCGGGAACGGCCGTCTGCCCTCCTCAGCCAGCGGCCAGGACCGGGGTGGCCAGCACCGGCCAGGGGCAGAGCAGGTGTGGCCCGGGGGGCGTGCCAGGGAGGCAGGAGACAGACCGCTCGATCAGGAGACGCCCCCACCTGCAGCCACCCTGAGGACACGGCACAGTGCCGGGTTGGCCGCGGGAACGCGGCCAGGGGCTCGGCCTCGCTGATCTGACGGGGACGTCAAGGTCTCCTCGGCCGTGCACACGTCACCTTTCGGCCGGTCTTTCCAAACGCACACGCACAGGACGCATTGTGTCTCCTGTACAGCGACTGCCCTCCTGGTCCACTTTCGTCAACACTAGTTTCTCCTCTGAGAGTCACAGGGCTGAGCCGTCTATGGCCTCATGGACACGGAAGGAGCCGGAAGACACCGGTTACCAGATCTGGCCAACGTCTCGGGGCCCACAGAGCCCAAGACACGAGCACCCGCTCTCCCGAGCTCCGAGGGCGCCGGCGACACCGCTCAGAGCAACCGGTGTGTGCCGCTGGCCAGCCTGACCGTGCCGGCCACAGGGAGCGGCCCAGCTGGGCCACCGTGACAGCCCTCTTTGGGGCTCTGTGGCTCTGAGCCAGTCCCACCCCCCGCTATGGATTCCAGCTTGACATTCAGTTGAGTCGCTTCCCAAAGTTTCCTGATTTAGGTTTGTCCTTACAGACAACCCGGCTGGGCAAGCACAGCCCAGGGTGCCCACGGGTGCCCGTAGGTGAGGGGAGCGCAGGTGAGGGGAGCGCAGGCGGGGGGAGCACAGGTGGGGGAGCACGGGGGAGCACCTCCACCCAGAGGGGCCGCCCCCCTCTGCTGCTGGCACTCTCAGAAGGTGCGGGGCGGGGACAGAGGCGAGGCTGTGCCTCTTTAAGGCTTGACGACCCCGAGTGCACCTCAAACTGTGAGGTGCAGATCAGTCTCCAGATCAGCCCGGGGCTGTGGACGACCCCCCCAATTCAGTGTGGAGTGAGAGACCCGGCAGACAGTGGACTTAGTCGCCCCTCTTCCTCCTGAGACGCCCAGCAGGACACGGCGCTCGGACGTCACCCAGGCCGATCGCAGAGCCCAGGACCCCCGGCGTCTTCACCTTACGGGGGGGCCCGGCCGCCCCTCGGGCTGCTCCCCACCGCGGCCCCGCCCCCGCCGCGTCCTGGCGCGGCCCCATCTGCTCCCCGCGCTCCCGCCCCCACACACCCGCACTCCTGCGGAGCGGGGCCCTCCCACTCCACCCCCCTCCGCCCTGCCCTCCTGCTGCCTGCCAGCGGCTCCCGCTCCGGCTCCGGAAGAGCAGCCAAGCCGTGGGCCGGCGAGGGGGCCGCGGGCCTGCTTCCAGCCCGCCGAGGGCGGCGCTCCGACCCACCTCTGCGGCGGCCGGCACCCTGTGGCTCCCTCCAGCCCGCGTCCTGCCCGCCCGTTGGTGACGGCTCACGCCTGGGCCCGTGGCCGTGCGGCAGCAGCTCTTAATTATGACTCCATTAACCCACCAGCACATATTTCCAGAGCATCTGGTGAGCTCGCGCTCCGTGCCAGGCCCCGAGAGGCAAGCTGCACAGCCTCCCGCTCGGCACCATCTTCCCATGCCTACAAAACACCCGATTCTTTCTTAAATTATGAAAATATCGAGGTATAAAAAAACTGCTGCACAGTGAGTCGGGGCGGAAGGATCGGAACGCTGTTTGGCGCTGGCCTCAGAGAGTCTGAAAGTTGTTCTCACAATGTGTCCCCAACTAAGCTGCGAACGTAAGAGTCTTTTCTTGGCAGCACTGTATAATCCTGTGCATGTGTGTGGCTGCACTGCACCCCCAAATGTGGCACAATGCCCCCCAAATCCACCGTGCAAGCCAGGCGGTTCTATCCCAGTGACTAAGTGGGGACGGTGAAGCGAAGCTGTGTCCCCTGCAGGACCTAGAGGTGGGGGGCGGGGCTCACCGCCTCTGCTGAAACCCGCTGGCTCGTGGGAGCCACCCCTGGGCCTTCTCAGCAGACCTGAGGCCCTCTCGGGACTCAGGGCTCTGTGCTTCGTGTCCTGGTAGACTGGATGGCCTTGGGGAGTTCCCCTAAGGAGGTCTCCCTTCCAGCAGCTGTCCCGAGCGGGGCTGAGGCATGAAGCAGCTGGGCACGTGGGGTCCTCCGAGGCCACCTCCTAGCGGAGTCACCCCGATGCACCAACAGTCCAGCCCCTCTCACAACCACCGGCTCCAAACGTCCCCCTTGAGCGCACACCCCAGGGACCAGCGAGGTGCGGGGGGGGGGGCTGTAAAGGCCAAGTGGCACCCATCCAGCCCAAACCCAGCTCTAGGCCGCGGTTTCGGGAGAGGTCACAAAAAGGGCGGAGGGAGCCAAAGCCCATGAGCGCAGACCTGCTCTCAGAGAGCCGGGAACCAGAACCCGAATTCGCTGGAGTGCGGCCGGCTGGGAAGGGGCTCCGCCAGTCACCCCGAGACCACGGCGGCGCAGACACGCGGGGGCGCACGGGGGCCGTGAGGTCCCGGGGACTCGCGGGCTTGGGAGTTTCAGGGGCACAGAGGGGGCCCAGCGCGCCCACCAGCCGCGGGGAGCCCCAGGACCTGCTCGGCGCCCGCCCTCGGCGCCCGCCCTCCGCGCCTGCGGGGACACTGTCCGCCCCGGTGTGACCCCGCAGCCCCCAGCCCCGGCTCCGGCGGGCCAGTGAGGGGCCCCCTCGGCCCGAGTTAGCAGAATTTCTGGCCGCCGGAGCAAGGCTCCCTCCCGGGTCCGCGCCCTGGCCAGAGGGGGCTGGGCTGGGGGCGCCGTGCGCGCGCGCGACCGTATGTGCACGCGTGAGTGTGCGCGTGTGAGTACGCGTGAGTGTGTGAGTGTGCGCGGGCGGCGTCCATCTCACCACCAAGGGGCGGCGTGAGGCGGCGAGGACAGGGCCGGGGCGCTCAGGGCTCGCCCACGGGCGAGCGGGGCGTGCGCGGGGAGCCCCCCGCCCGGCCGCGGACGCCGCTCCGGCCCTGCTGCCGCTGAGCGCACCCGGCTCCGGCAGGTCCGACGCGGACGGACGGGGCGGCGGGCACCGGCTCCCGCGCGGCCGGGACCTCGGCCACAGCGCACCCGGCGGCCGGAGCCCGCGCGTCCCCTGCGGGGCTGGGGCGGCGCCCAGCAACGCCCCGCCCCGGCTCGGGGGCCCGGGGCGCGGGGCCAGGGCGCCTCAAACGTCTCTCCGCCGAGCCTCCTCTGCCCCCGCGCCTGACCGCGGCCGCCTGGGACTGGCGCCGGCGCCCCCGGCCCGGCCCGGCCCGGCCCTGCGTGTTGCGCCCAGCGCCCCGCCAGCCCGGGCGCCCTCCGGCGCAGACCGTCCCCGCCCGTCCCCGCTCCAGCCCGAACCTTGCGGTGTAGCCCCTCGCCGTCTCGCCCGCGCCGGGACCTGCGGTGTAGACCCGGCCCCAGCGCACGCACAACTTTACCTCTGCGCCGGACTCCGCTAGCCCGGCCGGCGGCCTCCTCGGGGCGGAGCGCGGAGTCTCCGGAGCCCGCAGCCCGCGGAGTCCGGCCCCGCCCCGCGCGCCGCCCCCGGCCCGGCCCCGGCGGTCGCCCGGCTGCGGTGGCGCGGCGCCCCCTCGCGCCCGGCCGCGGGCCCCAAGGGCGAGCGGACCCCGCCGGCGCCGCGGCCCGCTGCCTGAGCCGCGTCCACTGGGAGCGAACTCCGGGGGCGCACGAGGTGCGGACCGCCCTGCGCACGGCGCCCACCAGCGCGACAGGCACGCGGGCTCACTCACGCACCCACTCACACACACTCACACACGTGCACACAAGTGCACACTCGCGCGCGCGCACACAGTGGCGTGGGGTGTACAGCGCCCCCCCAGCACACACCCCCTCAAAGCAAGGGCAGCTGAGGGGCCCCCCACAGCGCCTGCTGGGCGGGCCAGGCGCACCAAGGGGCTTGGGGTCACCAGGCTGCCATGTCGCCTGACAGAAGGGAGCTCGCCCCAGCTTGAGCCTGAACGCAGCGAAGCCTCCTGCGCAGAGGCCTGGCCGCCCAGCGCTGCACCGCCACCTCCCTGGGGAGGTGTCTCCGGCGGCCACCTACCTGCGAGTGTCCCTCAGGTGGGGCTGAGTCTCCCTCAACCAGCACCAGCCACCGCCTGTCCACAAGGCAGGAATCTTGTGACCACAGAAGCTCCAACCCTGAGGAACACTCGCTGAACCAAGCGAGCCCACAGAGAACTCTCCGGAAGCTGTCGGCAGTGCCCGGCGCACAGTGAGTGCCAGCCACCGGAGCTTTCTTTCCACAGGTGGGTGCGTGTGGTTTCTCCCATCCCTGTCCCTCGCGGGGGACAATCTCGGGTGGTCCACCCTGGCAGCCTCTCGCCGGCCTGCACCTGGCATCAAGCCCCTGGCGCGCCGTGACAGGCGGAGTGGCACCGGCCCGTCACCCCCCTGCTCCAGAGCCTGCCTGGGGCCCTCCTGCACAGCGCACACCAATCTCTGCCGTCTCTCCCTGTGCGGCCGCGTTTCAGGTCCCCCACCCATAGCTCTCAGGGACTTGCTTCTTCGAGATCCGGCTGCAGCACGTTGCGACCCACTCCCCTTCAGTCTGCTCTCATCCGTTTCCACCAGCCTGCCTCGGAGTCTTGCTCCTAATCAGGCGACATGTCAGCGCATCGCAACGTGGGTCAGCCCAGGCCGAACCCGCGGTCAGCGTTCTCACGGGAGGGGCCTGGCCGCCGCAGACTCCCGGGCTTCCGTGCTGGCTGACCCTCAACCTGCCTGGGGCCCTCTCCAGACTTCTAGCAGTTTCCATTTCAGGGAGAGGTATCAGTGGAGACAATTAAAGGCCTTTCTGAAATCGAATATAACCAGTGAGGCCTCTGAACTAGTGGGTCCACCCATATTACCGAAAACACTCCAAACCCAAAACAAACGCGGTCCGTTCAGTATGACTTCTTGTAGCCGCCCCCCCACCCCTTTTCGAAGCCGTGCAGTGTTCGCCTGTTGGGCTCAGCAGGTGCAGATCCTGGGCCATCGCTTAGAAGTTAGTGTGTCCTTGACCAAGTCACTTTCTGTGCTGGTTCCTGTCTACAAAATGGGAATTATAGTAGAACCTACTTCACTGTTCTCCTAATGAACCGAGTTAATACCAGGACACATCTGGCCCGTAGTAAACAAACCAATCACCATGGTTATTTTAGACGCTTACAAAGCAGTAATGTTCTAGATTGTTTCAGGAATGTTGAAACAAAACCTGACAAGTTTGCAAACCAAGGAGCTTTGGTACTTGGGACCCAGGGGGCCCTCGGGGAGGTCGGGCTGTCCAGCTTCCTGCCCAGCGACTCTGCCTGGTTCCTGCAGAGGCTGCTGATGACACGAGTCCACTGACGGCCTTCGTTCAAATAACCCCATGACCGAGCACATGTGTCCATGGGCCCCGCGCACCCCCTCGGATGGCGGCCCGCACCGGAGCGGCTCTCATCTCTGCGAAGCCCTTGCTTTCCCTTATCTTTGCACCGCATTCCCTTTTACCGTTTTTTTTTTGTTTGTTTTTGTTTTTGTTTTTGCTTTTGCTTAGTTTCTGGATTTCAGAATGTTTCACTCTGTTTCTGATCATTGCTGAGACCGCAGTTAGGTGGCGTCAGTCAGGGTGACAGGACATGGCCGCCCGAGGACAGGCTCGCACAAGATGGCATTTGTCTCCCGGCAGGCGCTCTGCGGCTTTTCCTGTGTGACGCCGAGTTCGCGTCCTGGTTGCCGCGTCCGCTCTCCGCGCGGCTTCTGTTTCAGGGGAGGGAGAAACATTTGCGCGTGGTTTTCCTGGTTTTGTGGTTTTCGTACGTAATAAGTAGCCTTGTAGAAACTTAGTAACCTTTTTGTGAGAGATGTAAAGAGAAAATAAGAAACTCCCTGTACCTCCATCGTTCAAACTTTGTCACTGTTACTATTTTGGTACGTTTTTAACATGAAAATGTTTTTGTTTCTGCATAAAACGCACTGGATTTTCACCCCCTGACACTTGCAGCGCTGTCCAGGCGCCAACAGCACCTTAATACGCGTGACAGAAGTAACACTCCTGTGGCTTTACCTGTTATATGACACGTTCCCTCCGTATCATAAAACGCTCTGCTCACGACACTGTTATGGGCGTGGCTGGACCCAGCCGGCCACGGCGGCACACGGCACACGGCTGTGGCTCAGCTGCGCCCCGTGCAGACTGGGCCGCGATTCGCCTCGCTGCCCCCACACAGGGCCTGGCGCCGGAGCGCGATGGTGATCCCGAGCGTCGGTGATCCCGAGCGTGGACAAACGAGGGAGGGGCTGGACCCGGCTACGCGTGGCGTCTCCTCCTCCTTTACCAGTGTTTTCCAAAGTAGTAATTTTCTTCTAGATATTGAACTGTAATTTTCACTTCCCGGCTGCTTTTCCAAGCAGGGTGATCGGTTCCCTCCTGTTTGGGGTCACAGCTGTGTACAGACAGAATCCAGACACCATGGGCTTCGCCCGTCCGCAGCGAGCACGTCGATGGTTTCGCAGACTTTGCACCCACCGCCACGATCGGCCGCAGAACACATCGGAACCCGTGAAGGAGCCCGGGTCCTTGTCACTGCCCAGTCTTCCCCAGCCCCCGCCCTTCAACGCCGACTTCTGCTGTCTGTCCCCTCTCGTCCGCTGGCTCTTCAGAGCTGGAGGGGACGCCGGGCCCCCAGCGTCCGCAGCTCCGGGCCCTCCTGGCTCCCTCGGCCCTGAGCACACGCCCGTTCTTCTGCTGGTCTTCCTGCCCGGGCCTTGGCTTTCTTTTTCTTGCATTTATTCACGGAAGGAGTCCGTTTATGACTTCTGTCCCCATGTTCTGCAGGGAGGGGCCGGCCAACCCTCCCGGCCAGGCCCTTCCCGCCGGCTCCCGCCTCCTTGTCCCCTGCTCCGTTCTGCCGCCCGCCTTTCCTCCCTCCCGAGTGTCTGCGCATCTCGTCTTCAGGTCATTTTGCAGTCCCCCAGACGCCCGCGGACCTGTACGTCCCCCACGACGACGACGCTCGGCTGCCCCCCCACGCCCCGTTTCCTTCTCATCTGCTCTGTCATTCCCGCTTTGATAGATCAGACGTCTCCCTCACAAAGCCCGCACCCCCTGCGCTTTCTCAAGCTTCCTCCTTTGTTCACGACTTTTCATCCTCCGCCCTAAGTCCGCGAGCCCTACATTCCTGTTCTTCTACTTCCTCATCTGAGTCTGAGCTCCAGACAGGGAAGCAGCCCCCCGAGGCGACGCGTCCCCTCCGCGCCGTGCCTTCCAGGCTGCCCGCCGCACGTGCTCTCGACGGCAGAGCTCTGCTCTGTGAACAGACGGTGTCCGCTCGGGAGGTGGGTGTGCTCCTGAGTTTCGTGCATGTAACTCCGTGAGCTGGTTGGGGCGCAGCCGCTCTGCCCCGGCCCGCTGCCGGACCTCTGTGCGTGCGCTCAGCTTCCTTCTCAGCGGCGGGCGAGGCAGGCCTGGCTCTCGGACATCCTCACGGTGCGCGACATGCGGGGCGTGCCTCCCGTGGCCGGGCCTTCTCTCTCCCCGGCCGGCCACACGAGCGTGGCTGTGTTGCTTTACATTTCTAAATGTTCAAAGTCACATCTTAATGGCTAATTTACAGAACGCTTCTCAGCATTGCTTTGGTGGTATGAACTGTCCCTGACCCAATAAGCAGCATGGTATTTTTAAGAATGTCTCTTATCATTTAATTTAAATCTTCAGCGGAATCAAGAACCCTTTACTGTCTCTATCAATTTGGTGCTTATGAATTTAACCCTCGATTTTGCTTGTGTCGTGCATCTCAGAAACACTCTCAAATTTGATGTAAGGACATTTGAAAGTAATCGAATTGCTTCATTCTGCGAACAGAGTGGAGTCCGCAAGCTGCTCAGTGTTGGGGGGCAGATCACTCACCTCGACACAGCTCAGTAAATATTTGTCCACGTGTCAGCTGAGCACCGACCGGTGCCAGGTGTGCCCCGAGAGGCTGGGACTCGACTCGGAGAAGAAAGCACGCCATGCAGGTGGCCCCCACCCCCGGCCATCGAACCTGTGGGGGATGGGGCAGCAGCCCTGAGCTGGGGGACGTTGGGGTGCTGCACGGGAGGCCAATGGCTTATCCGTGTCTGCTCAGCCTTTAAGTGGGCTTTAAAATCTTCCTCCCAAAACACGAGCCACCCTCACCCCCACCCCTCCCCACTTTGATCTCCACGGGAAATAGGTGGCTCAGATCACGGAGGCGGGAGACAGCAGTGAGAAGAAGACAGAGACGTGCCTTCTCCCACACACGACAAACCCAGACGGAGCAAAGAGCCATTTTAGGGTTAATAAGAAGTGGCGGCCACCTTCCCCGAAAGCCCAGCGGGGAGTCAGAGTAACTGCCTGGAAAGACCAGTCACAGTAACAGCGGTAAGAGACACGCAGCGGGGCTTCGCAGCATGGGCGCCTCCACCACGATCGGGTGGAAGTGACTCCAGGGACACACGGATGGTTCGACATCCACACGTCACTCAGTGAGATTCACCCCACTAACGAAATGAAAGACGAAAGTCATGATCATCTCAACAGATGCAGAAAAAGCATCTGACAAAATTCAGTATCTATGAAAAAAAAAAAACAACAAAGTGGTAAATAGAACATATGTCAACATAATCAAGGCCCCAATGACAAACCCACAGCTGACATCATACCCGATGGCGAAAAGCCTAACGCCGCCCCTCCGAGATCAGGAGCAGGACAAGGAGGGTCACGCTCACCACTGTTATCCGACACAGTGCTGTAAGTGCCAGCCACAGTCATCAGGCAAGGGAAAGAAATAAAAGGCATCTAAATTGGGAAGGAAGAAGTAACACCGTCACGACTTGCAGATGAAAACCCTAAAGACTCCACCCAAAAGTTGCTGAAACTAATAAACAAATCCAGTAATGTTGCAGGGCATGAAATGAGTACATAAAAACCTTGCATTTCTGTACACTAAGAATGAACTATCAGAAAGAGAAATTAAGAAAACAGTCCCATTATAATGGCACCAAAAAGAATAAAATACCTAGGAATGGGTGCAACCAGGAGGTAAAAGACCCGTACTCTGAAAACTATGACCTTAATGAAAGAAATTGTAGAAGACACAAATAAGTAGAAAAATGTTTTATGCTCATGGATTAGAAGACTCATATTCTTAAAATAGCCATACTACCCAGAGCAATCCGCAGATTCGATGCGGTCGCTATCACAATCCCAATGACGTTTTTCACAGAAACAAAATGAACAATCCTAGAATTTGTAGGGAACCATAAAAGACATTGGATAGCCAAAGTCATCCTGAGAAAGAGGAGCAAAGCCAGAAGCTTCACGCTCCCTAATTTCAAACTATATGACCAAGCTCTAGTAATGGAAACAGCACGGTATTGGCTTAAAAACAGAACAGAGAGCCCAGAAATAAACCCACGCGTATGTGGTCAGTTATGACAAAGGAGGCAAGAATATATAATTGGGAAGATGCCCTCTTCAATAAATGGTGTGGGGAAAACTGGACAGATATATGCAAAAGAGTGAAGTTGTACCCTATCTTACACCATAGACAAAAATTAACTCAACATAGATTAAAGATTTGAACTTAAGACCCGAAACCATAAAACTCCCAGAAGGAAGCACAGGCAGTAAACTCCAGGGCATCAGTCTTGGTGATGATTTTTTAAATCTGACACCAAAAGAAAAAGCAAAAAAATAACTAAATAAACAAGTGGGACCACATCAAACTAAAAAGCTTCTGCACAGCAAAAGAAACTGTCAACAAAATGCAAAGGCGCCAAATGGGAGAAGGTAGTTGCAGATTATGTATTTGATAAGGCGCTAATATCCAAAATATATAAAGAATCCATACAACTCAATAGCAACAGACAATCCAATTAAAAAGGGAGCAGAGGACCTGAATAGACATTTCTCCAAAGAGGACATGTTTGTAAACATTTATACGGATGGCCAATAGACACATGAGAAGATGCTCAAGGTCACTAATCAGAGAAAGGCACATTAAAACTACAATGAGATATCACCTCACTCCTGTCAGACTGGCTGTCATCAATAAATCAATAAACGACAGGTGTTGGCGGGATGTGGGGAGAAGGGCCCCCTCGTGCTCTGCTGGTGGGACTGCAAACTGGTGCAGCCACTGTGGAAAACCATATGGAGATTCCCCCAAAAAGGGTAAATAGAACTACCTTGTGATCTGGCAGTTCCATGTCTGGGTATTTATAAAAAACAAAAAACAAAAAACAAAAAACAAAAAACGAAAACACTGCTTCAAAAAGATATATGTACCCCTGTGTTCACGGCAGCATTACTCACAACAGCCAAGATATGGAAGCAACCTAGGTGTCCATCGATGGATGACTGGATAAAGAAGTGGCACGTATAGACAGTGGAATATTACTTGGCCATGAAGCGAATGAAATCTTGTCATTTGCAACAACACGGATGGACCTAGAGGCCATCGTGCTGAGTGAATAAGTCAAATGAGGACAAATGCTGTATGATCTCACTTTTATGTGGGATCAAAAAAAAAGCCAAACTCATGCATATGGAGAAGGGATTGCTGATTGCCGGGCGTGTGTGTGAGCGCGTGTGGCGTGTACATGTGAGAGAGAGAGGGGAGGGAATGGTGGACTGTTTTTGTTTTTTGTCTAAATAAATAGAATAAGAAAAAAGAAAGAAACGGTGTGGGAGATGTGCAGAAGAGGACGAGCAGCCTGGGTCGTCAGAGGTCAGTCCCCGCCACCCGAGTGGCCTGTCCCCGCCGCCCCGAGGGGCTGCACCGCCCGCTCCCAGCCCTTGCTCCCCTGGCTGCCCCTTCTTCATGGGACTGGCTGGCGCCTCTCAGCTGACAAAGGGAAGAGCTGCCTTCTTCGGTGCCCGGCCCCCGGCCGCCTGCAGGTATGGCCGTGAGTGCCTGTTTGTCCCAGCTCGTGTCCTGAAGTCCACCCGGGACCCGGCACGCAGCGCCCCCTCCCCCGGCTGTCCCGGCCCGTTCCATCGTCCCTGTGCCGGCTGTGATGAAAACGCGCCCCTGTCCCCAAACGAACGGCAGGGCCGCTGCGGAGACGTGCGCAGCGCCGCACGGGAAACGCCCTTTCGTCGGAACCTCGGCCCCGCGGCCTCGCTCGCGGGCCCTGCTCGGTGCCCCGAGGCCGGCCCGGCCCTGGGCGGCTGCGAGGCCCCCGCACGGGGCGGGGTGGAGCGGCACCCCGCAGGCGGCTGCCGCGTTTCTGTGCTGACGGGTGCCATTCGCCGCCCGCAAGGCCCGGTCTCAGTGACAAGCTGTCCCCGCGGCTCTGACACGCTCCCATCTGCGCCCGCCCTGCAGCATCTGCCGCCGAGGGAACAGCCGCCCCACGTGGCCGCCTGCCCTCCCCGCGGCACGGAGCCGTCCCTCCCAGGGGCCAGAGGGAACGTGGTCACGTCTGGGGGCGAGGCGGGCCCTGGACAGAGCAGCCCCGGAAACGCGGGCGGCACACCCTGGTCAAGCGGCGCCCCGTGGCCAGACCAGCCTCGGTCCTGCCTACCAGGGACCCCCACTCACCGTCCAGGGCCCCCGAGACGCCCCGCCTCCCGGCGCGGCGAAGCCCCGGGCGCGTGTGCCGTGTCCCCCCGCGCGTGCACGGCCGGTGCAGCCCCGGCCCCTGTCGGCCGTGCCCCCCGTGGAGGCGTGCGGGAGCTCGGGTCCTGCTGGGGTCCTCGGCTGGCACAGTCGCGTCGGCTCCGAGCGGCTGGGACAGGGAGGGGTGCGCGCGCGGAGCTGCGGGCCGGCGGGAGCCGGTGTGCGCACGCTGCCCGGTCGGGCGGCGCAGGCGGCTTCGTCCGCGTCACCCGCTGTCTTTCGTGTGGCATTTCTGCTGAAGCCCTTTTTTCTCACAAATGAAAGGCTCCTGGAGCCATTTTCTCTCCCCCGGCACGATTGAAGCCATCTTGTCACGTCTGACCCTCCGCGGGCCCCATCGCTGCCACCACGACCACACCGAGACCAGGTGCAACGAGAAGGGTGCGAAGGCCGGGGGGGGGGGGGTTTGCCGGGCGCTGCGGGGGGCGGAGGTCACGCTTCTCCAGCCGTGGACACGGGGGCCGCCCGCCAGTCCGCCCGAGTGGGAGAAGACGCCCCCGTCCGCCACGGCCAGCAGCACGGCGCCCCCTCCCTGCGCTTGCTTTGCGGACTTTCTGGATTAATTGCCTGACTACGCAAGGACCAGGTGCCAGTGGAGTGTGCACGTGGCCTTCTGCCGTGACCGTGGCAGACGACTGGCCTGCGACACGGAGCTAAGCACGGGTACTCGGAGTCCTGCATGGGGACGGAGCCGACACCCCTCCTCTCGTCAATGCAGGACTGGAGACCCCCCGACAGCGGGCCCCGCCGCCGTCACCCCAGAGCAGGGACCGTCCGTGGGACCTTCCTTGCTCCTCACAGGCGTGCCCGGGACTGCCTTCCGGAGGGCCTCGCGTCTGCGCCCTCCCCCGGGCGCGGTGCCGCCGGGTCTGGTGGCCTCGTCCCCACCGGCTGCCGGGGCCAGGAAGGGCGAGGACAGCGCGGCAGCCAGAGCGGGAGGTTCCCTTCTCAAGGCTGCGGGAAGGAGCCCTTTGCGATCTGGTCTGTAACTGTCAACCGTGGACGCACGCGCACGGCCAAGGCGCATGGCAGTCACCCGCCTTGGGCCTGCCCGCTCCCGCTCAGGGCCCTGGGGCACAAGCCCCCCAGCCCCCCAAGCAGCGGCCGAGTGAGGGTGTGTGTTTGTGTGTATGTGTCTTTGTGAGTGTGTATATGTGAGTGTGCATGTGGGAGTGTGTGTTGTGTTTGTTAGTGTGTGTGTTTGTATGTATGTGATGTGTTTATGAGTGTGTTTGAATGAGTTTTTGTGAGTGAGCATGTGTGTGTGTGAGTGTGTGTGAGTGTGTGTGGGAGTGTGCCGCCTGAAAACAAAGACCTGTTTTCGTTCCGCCAGCCCCAGAAAGCGGAGTTGCTGGAATATTCTATCTGGGCGCCAACAGGGGCCCGGCCTGCGGCGGGGGGGGGGGGGGCCCACGGGAGGCGAGGCTGCGGCGAGCGGGCCCTTCATGCCGGCGCCCAGGACCATCGCCCTCGATCAGCTGGCGGGCGACGCCGCCAGGGTGGGGCCGCGCCCACGGGACGGTGACGCCGCGGCCTCGGTCCGGCCCGCGCGGCCCCAGCTGCCGCCTGCCGGAGTCCAGCCCCCTGCACGGCCGAGGGACGGCCGAGGGCCGTGGCCGTGTGGGACGGCTCTCTGTGACCTAGTGGCCTCCCGCCAGTCTGGGGGGGCCTGCGGGTCTGCACTGACAAGGGGCCAGAGCACACGCGGCCTTCGCGGGCTCCCTGGGACAGGGCCGTGGCCCGTCCGAGAGTGGCCGGTGCCCGGGCTCCGGGCACAGGGCCCGGCACGTCCCGCTTGGTCTCGCGCCTCCTCTTCCCAGCCCTCCCCTGCCAGGCGGCCCCGCGTGTGGCCGGGAGGTGAGAAGGGGCCCCTCGCACGGGGGACAGAGCCCCATCGGCCCGGCCCCGCGGCGGCGTGTTCGCAGGACGGAGCGGTGCGGCTGGCGGTCTTTCCGGGGCGGCGCCGGGGCCCTCGTGGGGAGCGCAGACCCGGCGACTCGCGCACCGAGCTCACGTCTCCTCCTGCAGCTCCGCGGACAGCGGGACCCTCGTCAGCGGGGCCGCTTCCGGCCCCGTTCTGGGCAACGCCGTCCTGTGACGTCGTCGGCGTGTGGTCGTCGCTTGCTGTCATCTCCCGACGTTGTCCCCTGCGACATCCCGTATGGAAAGGTGTAACCGCGGACAGGCAGCGCGACCGGAGCCGTTTTCCCTGCCCTGCGAGGCCCTTCCCCCTCCTTCCTCCCCGCTGCCCCCTCCCTGCTCTCCCCCGCAGTGGTATGCCTTTTCCCACTTGTTATCAGAGGCGGGAAGTATAATCGCCAGGTGAGAAACCCCCTCAGTACCTGGCAGGAAGGTGGAACCGAGTTTGCTTGGTGGTGAGGGTTTCCTCGTTCGACAGTAAGGTGGCGAGCACGGACAGGAAGGAGCTTTTTACGAAGACTGCCCTGTCTGAAGGCCACGGAAAAGGCCTCCAGTGTTCCGTGGCCCTGACCCCGACCCGGGGCCAGCAGGGGGGCGGTGCCTCGGGGCCGGGGCCAGGTGGACATGGGGGCGTCTGAAGCCCACCTCTGCACTCCCGGGTGACTCTGGGGCCGCCCTGGGCCTCGCCACCCCGGCCGCCTTAGCGGCCGCCCCAGCCATCCAGCTGGCACTCGCCCCCGTGGGCCGTCCGGTCAGTGTCGCAGGTGCGGAGGCCAAGGCCGGGCGGGCGCCTGCTCCCAGCAGCAGCAGCCAGCGCCACCCCAGGGTGACTAACACCGGCATCCAACACGCGACAGTGCTTTGAAAGGGGAGACTTCTCGAAGCATCATTTACTCGGAGTGACCTGTCTGCTCATTTGCCCTCTAGCGGGCACCTGGGACGCCCTGCCCTGTGCTGGGGCAGCGTGGACGGTGCCAGGCAGACGCCCGCCCTCGGGGCTGTGTCCGGGGCGCCCACGGCTACGGGACCGAGTCCTGGCGACTCCGGGTCCCTGGACACGCAGCTCCGGGAGCAGTAGCGGAGCCGGGCGCAGAGGCCGGGTGTGAGTGGTTACCTTGTTCACTTATTTTCCTGTATTTGCTGAGGAATGACTGGAAAATTCCCCATCTCTCGACACCCACGAACCAAAATTAGACCCAAAATAAAGAGACACCCGCGGCTTTTTGAACAGGTGAGTGCGAGGGGGAAGGCCCCCGCCCGCCCGGACGCGGCTGCGGTTAGGTTAGGCACGCCGTTGCTCCTGAGAGAAAAATACCAAACGCTGCCAGATTTAAAATTTTCTTTTTTGTCATATTGGACTCTGGCCAAGTTATACAACTGAAAATTTGAATTTTAGACGGAAACAGAGCAGCCCCTGGCTCCAGAGTGATGGAAGGTCTTGCAGGAGAAGTTACCGAAGGGAGCACCTTTCCAAGTTGGTCCCTGCAAGCTTCCCAGGGCGCGACCTTTAACCCTCCCAGCCCCGACCCGTCGCGCCTGTCCTGCGGGAGAGGGCAGAGGTCCCCCGGGGGGCTCGCCCGCCCCCGGCCCGGCCGCCTCTGCAGCCAGAGGAGCCGCCGCAGCGCCCGGAGAGCCAAGGGTCTGCTCCAGCAGTCTGCGGCCCCGAGGGGCTGCATGTGGGCGCCCACCGAGGACGTCCGCGGGGGGCCCGGACCTGGGCCCGGACGGTCTGGCCCAGGCGGCAGGACCGTCCGCTGAGCGGAGGCTGCACGGGGCGCGTGCCTTCCTTCGCGCCCGTGTGCGGTGCCGTGTGACGTTCAGCGAGGTGGCAGTTTGCTCCGTTCTGGAACCGGGGATGTTGCCGACCTGACGAACGGCAGCCCAGACACCGCGTGTGGTTGGTGGCACCGTGACACCGTGTCTGTGACGGACGCTGCCAGCATGGCCCGCAGGCCTCGGGCCCGATCGCAGCTGCACCGACCCCCGCACAGCCGTGCCCCGTGTCCCCGAGACCCCACGCCAGGGGCGCGGCCCGGAGAAGCCACTGGTTCCGGCCCCAGCCCCAGGCCGCACACCTGTCATCTCACAGGCGCATGTTCGGGGGACGCTGCTCACGGCTGCCTCGGCGTGCGTGTGTGCGTGCGCGTGCGTAGGTGTGTGCATGTGAGCGCATGTGTGCGTGTAGATGAGTTCATGCATGTGTGTGCATAGGTGTGTGTGCACTTGTGTGCGTGCGTAGGTGTGTGCATGTG
>CM053504.1:87198030-87274373 GCA_028627145.1 Eidolon dupreanum | reverse complement strand
GGGCCTCTGCTGGAGAGGGTGGACGGCAGCCACGGCCTTGAGGGCTGGCAGCCGGGGTCTCGGACCTTCGGGTCTCGCGCACCGCACCCCGACTCACTGGTGGCCTCCCGGACAGACCGGCCGGGGGAGCTGTCTCATCCCCACCATCTGGTCCCCATCGGGCCTCCAGCCTCACGCCGTGCCGCGGGGCACAGGGCGAGCCGCAGCCGCACGGCCGGCGTGTCCTGGCGCGGCGCTGGGTCCTTCGTCCTGGCATCCCGGGGGGCCCGGGGGCCCGCCGCAGGGCAGCGAGGTGGTCACCTGCGGAGCCGGGGGGACGTGTGGGCAGGTCAGAGGGCTGCTGTCCCATTGTCACCGCCACGTGCCGGCACTTTCCCACGCCCAGTTAAGGAGCCGGTGGCGTCCTGCAGGGTGCAGCCTGCCGGGCTGGGGGAGGTCAGCGGGGGCGCAAGGGAGGCCGCGGGGGGGGAGGTGGGCAGAGCCGGGGTGGGGCGCGGCGTGTTCGCTGCGTGGCGGATGCAAACGCAGCCGCGCACAGGCGGGGCTCACGCCCACGCCTTCCCCTGTGGCTGCACCGGCCAGCGGCCGCCAGCCCCCGGGCCTCTGCCCCCCCACAGCTGTCTGCCGCCAGGAGGCCACTCGCTGTCCCCACCCCCGGAGAGGGTGGCACAGCTGGCCTCGACTCTCCATCTTCCCTCTGAGCAGCGACGCCGGGGGCGGAGCTGGGTGGCAGCAGCCCGGCCGCCTCTGTGCGCCTGGGCGGGCGGGCGGGTGGGGGCTTCTCCGTGACGCAGGGACCCAGCGCCCGGTGCAGCTCGGGAACGTGCGCCGCACGCGGCACGTCTGGAACCAGGACCCGCTGCCCGGAGGGCACAGGCAGGTCTGCCAGGCCGACGGGTCCCGACGGGCCCTGGGCGGCCTCGCTCAGGCCCTCCACCCAGTGGGCGCTCAGACCTAGGGGGCCCTGAGCCCTCTGAGGGGCCGACCGGGCACATCAGTGACCGCCGGGACCGCCCGCCAGGGGCTGGCCAAGGCCCGAGGCTGCTCATCCTGCGTGAGCTGGGTCAGTCCTGACCTGTGGCCCTGGCTCCCGTCTGCGACACAGGCGGAGGCTGAAACGCCCCATCCAAGCTCCATCGCAAACCTGGACTGACTTTTCTGGAACACGGTGTCTCTGGGGAGATGGTAGTCAGGAAGCAGCTGTCCTGAGGACGTTCCGGGACACGTCCAACCGCTCAAGTGGGGCCACCTTGTGACCTTGTCCCGCCTGGGATTCGAGCCTCGTCAGCCGTGTTGCTGGGCTGGCTCTGCCCGGAGGCCCTCAGGGGGCCGGCAGGGACCACCTTGTCAGCCGTGGGCGTGGCTCTGCCCGGAGGCCCTCAGGGGGCCGGCAGGGACCACCTTGTCAGCCGTGGGCGTGGCTCTGCCCGGAGGCCCTCGGGGCCGGCCGTGACCACCACTTCCAGCCCAGCAGCTGGGCCGAGACCAAGGTCGGAGCCACGTCACAAGCCCGGCAAGACGGCCTGGGGCGACGTGACCGTGGGTGTCTCCAGGCCCTGGCCCTCACCTGCCTGCCTCCCGCCCACGCTGCGACCCCCAGGGACTGAGCTCTGTCCGCCGGGCTTGCCGGGAGAGCAGGGCCCAGCGCGTGGCGACCCCGTCTGGCGGCACGGCACGGCTGGCCAGGCTCCCTCGCGAGGAGGCCCACACGTGCCTTTGCAGAGACCGCCAGAACCCACTGCCTCGCGGGTGTGCGGCAGGAAAGACGCCCCCTCCCGCCTCCTCTCCACCGCTTTGTCCGGTGGGGTGTGGGGCGCAGTGCTGGGGGCTGTTTGTGCCTCCTCTGCCGAGACAGCTGGACCAGCAAAGCCAGTGTCCTGCCCTGATCACGTGACCCAGCAAAGCCGAGCAGAAGCAGGTGCTCGGCTTTCCCTGCCGGCTCCCGGCCTGCGTCCAACCAGGAGCTCCGCAGTGCCGCCTCGGAGCTCGAGGGACGTGGCTTTGGCCACCTGCCGCTTGGTGTCAACGTTGACCGGTCCTTGCTCCTCGCCGGGCCTGGAGAGGCTGCTAGTCCTGAAAACACAGCTGGCCCCAGACCCCCGCCCACCGCACTTCCCAGGCTCGTGCTGTGGGGACAGTGGCGCGTCTGCTGGGCTGGGCGGAGCCGGTCACGGCGCTTCCAGCGGGAACTGGCACGTGAGAAAGCGAGACGTGACACGCGTCAGCTCAGGAGAGCGGGACGACGCGCCTGCAGGACGGTGCGGGGAGGGCGGGTGGGGACGACGCGCCTGCAGGACGGTGCGGGGAGGGCGGGTGGGGACGACGCGCCTGCAGGACAGTGCGGGGCGGGCGGGGACGAGGCGCCTGCAGGACGGTGCGGGGCGGGCGGGGACGAGGCGCCCGCAGGACGGTGCGGGGAGGGTGAGCGGGGCGGGGTCGCGCATGCCGAGGTGTCTGCAGTTTGTCCTCAGCCGGGGCGCGTGCAGCCGGTGGAGGAAGGCCAGTCGCGACGCCGTGACAGTTCCGGAAACCACGGGGACAGTGGAGTGTGGCCGCCCTGAACCCCGAGCCCGTCTGCCCCGTGGCTGTGACCCAGACACAGCACTGGGCCGGCGCTTGGTTTCTCTGTGGCTCTCGGCCCCATCACGGTGCCACGTCCGGCCTTTCATGACCTCGGTCACCCTTACACGGCCCAGAGGGGTCAGCACTGTCATTCTGTCTGTTTTGTGGACGAGGGAACTTAGGCTTCAGGTGTGAGATGTGCCATGTCCCCAGCAGGAAGGTGGCCGAGCTGGGAACTGAACCCGGGCCGAGGCCAGGGAAGGGGACGTCCCACCCCCACCGCAGCGTCCCCTCTGAAGGAGCTCACACGGCTGGACACCCACACCCAAAGAGTTGACGCTTACACGCGTCACGAGGCCCAGCACGGAGGGGTCTTGCTCCCTCTCCTTCAGTGACAGAAACACAGTGCCCAGGGGACCCGCCCCAGCACGCAGTGACAGGGTGAGGGGGACAGGGCAGAGCTGCTGTGACGGTGGCTCAGCAGGTGGGACGGCTGCTCTCTGGGGCCGTCGCTCCCCGGTGACCCTGGCTGGGGTCGAACTTAGACAAACCGAAAACAGAGCAGACGTGACCAGCAGGTAGGGAACAGGTGTGTGCGTAAAGAACCCCCTCCTGGAGTCAGGATGCCAGCTCCCCGGTCCTCGCTCCTGCCCGCGGCTCGAGGGCTCCCGGGCCTGGCCGATGGGGGGTTCTCGAAGCCCCGGGGAACAGCAGCTCCGGCCCCTCACAGGGAGGGCGCCCCTGCAGACACGGCCGGGGGAGCCGGGTGTCCGGAAGCTGCCCCGAGCGGACCCGCAGCTGGCGTGTGCACGGCCCTGGCGCTGTCGGACCCGCCGCCTCCCTCCCCACGTGTCTCAGGGCTGAGCTGCCGAGGTCAAAGGCGTCCCCCTCTCCCGGGGGGTGCGACGCTCACGACAGATGCCGCTGGGAAGGGGCGCAGCCCGGTCGTCACCCCACACGGCGTTCGTGCTCCGGCCTGTGTCCTCCACCCACAGCCTGCCGCCCCGCGGAGCCCACCCCCACCCCTGGCCCGCTGCCTGCGGCCACCACGCACTGCGCTGGGCCTCGCGCCCCGCTGCCCGCTAACACGCCGGACGCGAGGGACCCGTGCGGACACGCGCCAGCGAGAAGTCCCCGGGTCGGCGCTGCCGGCCGTTTCCGGGGTTTCCGAGCCCCCGACGGAGACCGACAGCCGGGCGGCTGCAGAGAACAGGGCGGGCCACCTCCTAGCTGCTTGGACGGCGAGGCCGGGCCGTTCACCTGGAAACTTCCAGCACCTCCCGTCTGCCGTCCTACGAGCTCTGAGGCCCCGGAGGGACACGACAGGCCGCTGCTGCCACACACCGGACAGGAGCTTACAAAAAGGGCTTTTATTAGATCAAAGAAAAACCTGCGTGGAGTCAAATATCAAATAGATACAAAAACTTTACATCCGGTGTCTGAGGAGTGGGACACGGGCAGGCCGTGTGGCGTGGGCCCCTGGCCCTCCACGTCCTGGTGGCTTCAGCTGTGGGGGAGCACAGGACGCCACAGCGCTGTGCGCCCCGTCGGACGCCGGGCCTCACCTGGACACGCCGCGGGCCCCTCCCCCACACCGCGGACCGCGGCTCCTGCCGTTCTCTGCTGAGCCCCACGTCCGTCCCCGTCCCAGAAAACGCGGCTTTCCTGTAGTAAAACTTCTAAAAACACCTATTTCTGCAAAATAATGTGTTTTTGTATGTGGAGCTTTGCAAAATATACAGGTCTTTCCGGAGAAGCGCCCGTCTGAGGGGTGCGGGCCGCGCGGGGCGTCGGGTCTGCCGGGAGGGGCGCTGGCCGTGGCTCACGCTGCCCTGCGGCGGGCGGCGCGGCTCACATGAGGTCCAGCTCCGCCTCCAGGGCCGCGGCCATCTCGTCGGCCTCCGAGCTGCTCCCCTCGTCCTCACAGCTGGACTCCCTGCTGGACTCGCTGGCCGCGTCCTCCTCGTTCAGCTTCCTCTTGTGGCCTCTGGAAGACAAGCGTGCGCTGAGACACCCCGGCTCGCGCCCGCGGCCCAGGGCTGTCATCGGGGCACACGGGGCTGCCAGCGTCACGCAGCTGCGGCCAAGGACATGCGGACCGCCCGGCCCGGACCAGGGCAGACAGGCTCCCTCCGTGCCCCAACCCGCCAGGCGCACACCGCCAAGGACAGAGACGTGGGGGACGAGCCCCCCAGTGCTGCCGAGAAGCCGGCCGGGGGTCGGCGACACTCCAGGAGGCCGAGACCGCCGTGCTGGGACTGGTCGGGGGAACAGCGGCAGAGGACGGGGAGGGGGCGGGCGGAGCAGTGGCCTCCCACGGTCACTGCGAGCTCCCAGGCCTTGGCTGCAGCGGCTCGGGAGGCACCAGCCTGGGGGGCTCTGTCTGGGCTCTGTCCCTGGCGGGGCTCACGGGGGAGCCGGGCCTGGGCCCGCAAGTCCGCCCACACGGAGGTGACTGCAGACGGTGACGCCTTCATCCAGCCCCGTGGAGCCACCTCCCAGTGAGCACGCGCTGTCAGCACACGGTCACAGGGACCCTGACCACCGTGCCACCTGCAAGCCGGCACCACTGGCCTCCCCCACAGCCCAGATACTGTCAACTGTCACCGCAGGGAGCTGCCGGGTACAAGCAGGTGACCCAGAGCCCCAGGGGCAGGGCTGGTCTGCTCACAGGCCCGGAAGCCGAGGCCCAGCCAGGGTGCACGCCGGCCCTGGCCCAGCGCCGCAGAGCCGCTGCGTCTGCAGGCGGCCGTCAAAACTAAGGACTCTGGTCGGTCACGAGGGCACCGACAGCAGCCCGTTGCATAACCAGCAGAGGCCACCAGCCCTTCTCCTGAGCCGCTGCAGTCACTCAGCTCCGCCGAGGCCCCTGGGGACGTGAGCTGGGACACGCGGCGGAGGAGCTGCCCACGCAGCGCGTCCAGCCCGACGACCGCCTCGCAGGCAGGTGGACACCCGGCCACCCCCCCGATGCCCGTCCCAGCTGTGCCCCGAGGGGCCTGGGCAGGGCCAGCCTCACGACAGTCCCCAAGCCCGCCCGGGGGACGAGCCACGACGGCGGTCATGGCCTGACGTGCAAGGTGTACAACTGAGCACGTACAGCACACGCGGGACGAGCGTGTGACTACGCACGAGGCAGGCGGGCAACGAGGGCGGGTGCCGCAGGTGTGAGTCCGCGTGAATACAGGGCACACAGTGCGAGCGAGCGCCCGGCACCCTGGCACCGCGGCCCGCACAACTGCCCGTGCGACACGGGAGAGGCCGCCGCACCCTGCGCGTGCTTGACCCCGGGGGCGTGCCCTCACCTGGGCCCGCGGCCGTCCCCCGCGCCCCGCTGGCTGGCCGGCTTCGGCCCCCGTGGGGTCCCCAGGGCCGTGGGCTCCCGGGGCTGAGGCCCGGCCTCCTGCTCGTCCTCCGGCTCCTCTGGCCTCCTCTTCTCGCTGTCGCTCTCGTCGCTGCCCTCCCCTAGGATGTCGTCCACCTGAAGGGGAAGGCAGGGCGGGGTCAGCAGCGCACAGACCCACCCTCCGCGGGGAGGGGTGCCGGGGGCCAGCCAGGGCCCCACCCCGAGCCCGGCACCCACCGCGCCCGCGCGCCCCACCCTGCTCGGCGCTGCAGCTTGCCCGCGGGACCGCGTGGGGTCCAGCTGCCGACACGGTGCGCGGTGCGTCCTCCGGGCGGCGCCAGGCCGTGGGGCGCGGCTGCGGTGCCCCGTAGGGAGGAGCCCTCGTGCGGTGGGGGGGGGTCCCGCCACAGGGCGCTCGTGCCGCTTCCCTCTGGAAGACCCCAGGCCTCGGCACCTACGGACGCGCCGGGTGAGGTCGGGAGTGAGCCATGCGGGAGCAGGCCTGGCCCGAGCGACCCGCCGACACCAGCACGTGCAGCGGGGGGACAACGGGGCAGGGGTCGCCGGCCGCAGCACCCCCCCAGCCCGCGGGCCCGGCTCCTCCTCACGGCGGCGCAGGAAGCAGGCTGCGGCACCAGACGCGCCCGAGGGAGCCACCGGGCCCCCGGCCAGCTCTGCTCCCGACGCCGTGCACGGCACGCACAGCCGTGGGGCTGGACTCGGGCCACCCTGGCTCCCCGCCTGCACCTGAGCGACCTGGGGAGTGACCTCCGGCCGTCTGCGCGCCCCGTCTCCTCGTTCACCCTGGTCCTTCAGCAGAGGAGATGCCGGGCGACAGCCCCCGGCACCAGAGCCCCGGCCCAGCCCTCCCCCTCCCGCCCTGCAGCCCCGGCTCTGGGACGCCGCCACGCTCCCGAGTGACGCTGCGCGGGCACGGCTCGAGTCCTCAACCGCTGTCCCGACGTACGCGTGACAGACAGACACGTGCGTCTCCCGCACCGAGACGACACGACCTCAGGGCACCCTGCCGACGGCACCGGCCCGGCTGGCGGAGGCCCGAGGACGCCGGCCGACGCGTCACAAGCACCTGAGATGTGCTGGCCCTTGTCACCGCACCTGCGGTGGCGTCAAGCTGGAGGACACGCTCCTGGACTCAGCTCCCGGGGCAGGAAGCCCCGCTGGGCGGCCCTTCGCTTTGAGCGCACGGGTCACCGAGGCACCGCCCGTGCCCCAGGACGGCGACATCAACCTACTCAGAAAGGCGAGAAGGGGGTGCGGAGACGCGGCACCACCTGACGTGGGGACACACCGGCCACGAATGGGGCCCGAGTAAACACTGCAGGTGTTTTTAAAAAAATAAATAAACAAATAAAAATGCAGAAAAAGCAAAAATATTGCATCCAAAAACCTCTTAAGCCAACACAATCACATTTTCGTGACCTCGGAGGAACCCTCATCCAGGCAGCTTGTCAAGGCTGTCTAATCTGTAAAGCTGCTGAATGTGCACAAAAGGATGAGACGTTTTTGCTGGTCTCTGTCCCCGGCTCCCTCGGAGTTTCCTGGGTGACAGCTGCACCTCTGTTCCCATGCGACCCTGGGTGGCTCCTGGATGAGCCGAGAAACCTGGCGCCCTCGGCCCACTCCAGCCCCAGTGAGGGGACAGGGCCCACCGCGCTCCCCCCAGGAAGCTCCCAAGTCCCCGGGGCCCGGGCTGGGGGCTTCCAGGTGCTGGAGGGCGGTGTCCCCCTCTCCAGGGGACAAAGCTCCTGCACCTGGGTCCCCTCCGGACCGCACCCTCCATCAGAGAGATGCGGTGAGCCCAGGTGCGTGCTGCCCTGGGTGCTGTGGGCCGTTCTGGCAAATGATGGGACGCGAGGAAGGGGCGTGGGAGCCCCGGTCCACCGCGGTTGTCAGAGGCCGGCGGACGAGCCGCTGCACAGCTGTGGCTGGTGTGTGGGGTGCGACTGGGCCCCAGGCTGTGGGGCCTGGGCAGTCAGCGGCTGACGCGCCTGGCATGGACACCCACACCCCTGGTCACGGAAGTGTCCTGTGCCCATGAGAGAGGACGCAGTGCCGCCTCTTACGGATCACCACACACGGCCGGCCCGGTCCACCCGGCCGGAGCTCAGCGGGGTGTGCAGGCTGCGGGGGACCCGGGCTGGCTGCAGTGCACGGCAACACTCAGAGCAAAGCCAGCTGCCGTCCGGGGCAAGGAACACCGTCACCCACGCGAGGGACGACCCGCCACCCTGTCTGCAGTCGACACGGAACCCCCCTAAAACGTCCGTGAGAGGCCCGATGAGCCACCCGCCACTCGAGGGACACAGAGCGGGCAGCCGACCTGCGACAGCGCCGCCGCCGCCCGCGGGGCAGCACGTGTCAGTGACAGGGCCGCCCGGCCAGCGAGGGGACACGGGGACGATCCCTCACAGGCTTTCAAACTCCGAACCCAGAAACGTGCAGCCTGCTCCCCCTCCGGGCCTGGTGTCAGCCCCCGTTCTCGCGCCTCCCTCGTTCTGCGAGCGCCCGGGCAGAGGGGTCTGACGCCTGAGTGCAGTGCCTCCCGGGCCGTGCGGAAACTCCCTGCTGGACAACGCGGCCGAGATGACAGGTGGAACCACCCCAAGCCCTGGTGGCTGGGAGACGCCCGTGAGGTGGGGCGCAGACGCACACGCGGGAGCTGTCCCCGAGGGCTGACCGCCCCAGCCTCGGAATAAGCGTCCAGTGAGCTTGAAACGGCGCCACCTCGCGAAAGCATCTGGAGTCGACAGGTGCGTCTCCCCTCGGCCAGCGTTCACAGTGGGGGAACCGCAAATGCTCACGCACTTGCGGAAGCCGACGGCCGTGCGGGGGGCAGAGCGGGCAAGCCCGTGCAGTCCCCTGAGCTCGTCTCGGTCTCTAAACTCCGGTAGGCAACTACCAACGAAGGCCTGGGAAATGGGACAAGGCCCTTCCCGTCCGTCCCTCAGCCCAAGCGGTCAATCAGGAAATAGTCCTGAAGGCTGAGTTTTGGGGGAGCTGTCTACTCGTACCCTGGCGGCAGGGCTGGGCACCCCGGGAAATGAGAACTAAATCGTGACGTGTGCCCCTCTGCCACTGCTGTGACATTACGACGCCACTGTCACGTGTCATCTGGAATTGCTGCTCCTGGAGGCCAGGGGGTGCCGGTCCTCTCGGGGCCCTGCACACGCTGCTTCCCGAACGCCACGCAGGACGGCCTGCCGAGACGGGCGCCCCCCGAGCCCCGCGTGTGCGTGCGCGTGTGCGTGTGCGTGCACGGAAAGACGCCCGCGACTCGCCCACGTGAGCCCTGACTCTCGTGCCCTCCACTCGCCGGCCCGCGAACACCCGCCCGTGGAAGCAAAGCACGCTTCCCATCGGGAGGTCCCCCGGCGAGTCGCCGTGGCGCCCCTGCCCCCTCCTGCAGCTCGGTCACACTCCCGAGCAGGACGCCAACCTAACGCTGACCTTGACGCAGCTCAGGCCACGCACTCGCGGACGACGGCACACCAAGCCCGGCCGCACCGAGGAAGACCCGGGACGGCAGGACGAGCGGCGAACCTGAGCAAACGCCAGCTGCCCCGGGACCCGCCTGAGGCCCCGGCGCAGGGGCGCCCCGACGCGCCTGGAAGGTTCCGCAGGGCCCTTCTCGAACGTGGCCCTTCCCCAGTCTGCTCTGACGCCAGGGAGTGACACACGGCGTGTGTGGATGGCTCTGTTTTGATGACTCCCTAACTGGCAAACGGGGACGCAGCATCCGGGGCAGCAGGTCCAGGCCCCCCACGGCTGGCAGCCATCGGCCACCTCTCCAGTGTCTTCTGCCCCAGTCTCCTTCCCTGCTTGGGGCTCTGGTGACACAGATGCTCAAGGCCAGGTACTGACCCAGGTGTCCCTGAGGCTCAGATCACTTCTCCCCCAGCCCGTCCCCCTGCTTGACGGCCCTTTCCGTGACTCTTCGAGTTCGGTGGGCCTCTCCTGGCCCCTCCGCCCCGCCCGCAGGCCGAGGGGTCTTCGGGGGCTTTTTCGGTTCTACATTCCCATCTGGGTCTTCTCTAGGCTGTGCTCACGTCGGGCTGCCCCACCCCAGCTGCCTCACAGGGTCTGACATCTGGGCCACCCCAGGGCGTCTGCCACCACCCTTTCGGGAATAGGCCGGGCTTCAGTGAGCACCGAGTGACATCTGGACTGTGTCCTGGACGGCTCAGACATCACGACGTCCTGTCAGGGCCTCTGGAGACACGAGCGTTGTGCCTGGCGCACGACCGGATGGGTCAGGCTGTGACGGCAAGGTGCATCTCGCCCGTCTGCCCCGCACGTGGGCCTCCACCGCGGGCCGGGTCTCACGGCCTCTGACCGTTTCCTGGGGTCTGTTCCACGCCTGTGCTCACGAGGTGAGCCCGGGGCCGGCTTGTCCGTGGAGCCAGGGACCCTTCTGAGACCGAGGGCCAGGTCTGTGTGGCTCGGACGCCCCCACCCTCTCTGATCGCAGGGCTGTCCACCATGACGAGACAGCTTCACGGTGGGCGGGCCCAGAAAGCTGGGGGTGGGGTGGGTGGGAAAACACCAGGAAACCGCCTGCACGCTGGTTCTTCCCGGGGCCCCTCGCGCTCCGCCCCACGCTGAGGCTGGACCCCCCGACCCCCGCCCGGCACAGGCAGCAGGGCTCTGCTGCCCGCCAAATGACGGGGTGCCTCCCTGCCCCCCAGCAAGCCCTCCTCTGACCTGGCAGGGCCATGAGTACTGGGCTGACGCCGGTCACCTGGCCCCGACACAAGTCTCATGCTCCCTGTGAATTACGCCCTCACATGTACACGACGTCCATGTAACTCCTACTCAACGGTGGAGTCTCCCTTCTACTGCGTGGCCAGGACCCCCACACCCCGCCACAACGACGTCTCATCAACCCCAGAAAATGACGTGCACACGTCTGGATCAAGTTCTAGCTCGTGGCCAGGTCAACGAAACGAAGGAGCGGAACCAGCACCAGGTTCTCACGCGTGACAGACGTGGCCGGGGCAGAAACGGGGTGGCCAGCCGAGGCCGGCACACAGACGCTCCCGGGAGACACGCAGGGCGTGCACACACGTGCAAACGGAGCAGACGGCACAGCGGACGCCGTCCCTGGAGCTGCGGTCACTCTTGTGGCCGCTCGGTTAGTGCCAAGCGCAACGCCGGTGCGTCCCGCCGGGCGCGGGGATGGGGCGCACGCACCCCCACCCTGCCTGCCTCCTCGCCCACTGTGGGCTCTCCCACACGCTGTTCATCGCCCTCGCCACCCGCAGGATGGACCTCCCAGGGCCGGACACCTGCAGCACCGAGCGGGCGCCTCAGAGTGGACGGAGGACAGCAGGTCGGGGCGCCGGAGCCCGCCAGCACCGCCAACCCCATGGCCCACCCCCGCCTGCTCATCGGCCCCTTCCCGGACTTTCCGCGTGCGTGAAGCGGCACGACACGGACAGACTCGGCCCGGGAGGGGGCCACGCGCTGATGGTGCCGGCCTGCGAGCAGACTCTGGGCCGCCCCCACGACGGGCCGCCCCCACGACGGGCCACCCCCGCCGCCGTCCCCGAGGCCGGCCCCCCGGGGCTGCTGGAAGGCATCGCTTCATCGCAGTGACCCGAGCCACTGCAAGACGTGCGGCTCCGTGCGGCTCCGTGCGGGACACGGTGACAGCCTGACTGGAGAGCCCCCTCTGCTGGACGACGGCTGCAGCAGGCTCGGCGGCACGGCGCCGGCTCAGGGCCTCAGGGTGGCACAGGCGAGCAGGGGCCCGTCACGTCGCGCTTCCCAGGACTCTCCGGTCACTGCAGCGAGCGGAGAGCACCTCCGGGCAGTCACACACGCCCTGTCAGGAGACGGCGGGAGGTCCCACGGTTCCCAGAACCCATCTGAAATAAGTGTTTTCAGCAGAATCCACTGAAGGAATTCATGCCAGAAACATTCTGTCACTCGGCTGAAAGACCACGTGCCGATAAATCAAGCAGGAACGCACCCAGAACGGGGAGTCTCCAAAGGGCGAGAACGTCCGCGGACACCGGAGGGGGAGCGAAGCCGTGCGGCGTGCGTCGGCCGTGAGGACGAGGGCGCCGTGCACAAGGTGCGAGCCTGGACGAGCTGGCCGTGGGCTCGTGGCTCTGACGACGGGTCCGTGCTCAGAAGCCGTGGGCTCGTGTCCCAGAACCGTCTCCACAAGCCCTCCAAGCCTGGCTGTTGCCGCCGCCCCCGGCACAGGCGGGGCGCAGAGCGGGGCCGCCCCCCGGCCACTTCCGCACCGCGCTCCCGCTGAGCTCGCAGCGTGCGCACGGGACGCCGCACAGGATTTGGAGAGCGGACGCGGGGGTCTCA
Organism: Eidolon dupreanum; assembly: GCA_028627145.1. Lineage (NCBI taxonomy): Eukaryota > Metazoa > Chordata > Mammalia > Chiroptera > Pteropodidae > Eidolon > Eidolon dupreanum. The sequence continues at coordinate 87,262,120 of CM053504.1, read as the reverse complement.
CTTTCGAGGTCTCACAGGGCAGGGGCTCCGAGGCCAGCCTCTGCTGAGGCACGGTGAGGTGGAGGAGGCGGCAGCCAGTCCGGGACGACCCCCAGCAAAGCATCCCTCCAGGGGTGGCCCACCTCTAGCAGCCAGGGACACGGGGCGGCGGGCTTTACGCAACTTTGAGAGCGAACGTCCCCCTGCTCAGCTGCTGGGCGACTCCGGGGGCCCTTCCCTGTGCCGTGCAGCCTTGGGGACGGCAGCCCCAGCCAGCACCACCTGCTACTCCCAGCCCATTCCCTCCCCACGTCCCTCAGCTCCCGAACTCTACCCCCACAGCCCTGGCCCGCCACGCGGGGTGGAGAACGAGGACCAGGCTGAGGACAAGGACGTCCCCCAGAGGAGGGCGGGGCAGGCGGCTCCCGCGACCTCCGCTTTGCAGCCACGCGAGGCCCACAAGCACCGAAGCCGTTTCCTGTGTGAGCCCAGCAGAGCCCCGGTCACTCTGACCTCAGCCACTCCCCGGACAGTGGCCCTGGGGAGGGCGTCTAGGATGGCCCTCGCCTCGGCTCCTCCCGGTCCCGAAAGCAGTGTCTACGGCTCTAAGGCTGATGTTTATTTCTGTACGGAAGATTCGCTTTCAGGCTGCCACTCGCATTTGACACTTCCATTTGAAATTAAGAGTTCAATTCCTCTGACGTGAAACAAGAACCAAAAATGTCGGCACCGTCTGACAGAGTATCTATGAGGGGCACGGCACTGAACTCACCCCATGACCAACCAGGACCAGTGGGGAGAGCAATGAAGACACCCTACAAGTAACCAGGACTAGAGGAAACAGGGCAGTGAAGTGATCACATGACTGACCGAGAGAGAACAAGCCAGTGAAGCCACTGCGTAACTGACCGGGACTAGTGGGGATAGGGCAGTGAAGTCATCGCATAACTGACCAGGAGGACGGACAGGTGGCCAGAAGGAGAGCAGGGAGGGTCCCAGGTGTCTGCCATTCCTGGCCCCTCCTAAGTGGGTGGTGTTCCCTGCAGAAGGAATGTCCCAGATCTGGGCTTAGAGCCAGAGAAGTCACGTTGAGGAAATTCTTTGAGAAAACACGTTTACGGAACAAGCAGCTGGTGCTGGCAGACGACGGCAAGGAGACGGATCAGCCCATCTGAAAACAGGGTTAGCTGTCACGAGAAAGACGCTTGCTGGGGGTGACAACCTGAGGTCCCGGTGAGGTGTCACTGGGTATCAGCACCTGCCTTGAAGCCCCCTGAAACACCGACTTCCTCCTCCCTGCTCTCCCCGTGTCCCCGAGGAGAACCGGGAGATTGCTGCCTGCACGGCCTGTCATGCCGAACGGCGAGCGCGTGGCCGGTGGTCTGTCTCCAGACGGAGCGGGGAGGCCCCGTCCGCCAGGCAGGCCGGTGCTGCTGTCTACCTCCTCCACACCGCCCGGAACGGCGGGTGCCTGGGGGCGTGGCTAACAACCCTCAGGCCAAGAGGCCCGGCCTGTGACAGGAGGGGGGGCGGTCAGAGCCAGCGCGGCCATGGGCACAGGGGACAAGGACGGGCTAACGGGAGGGCGTCTGTTCAAGATGAGCCGGGAGACAGACGGCAACACTGCCTCACAGAGCTGCGTGTAGCTTAGTCCTGGCCCTAAGGGAACCCTCTGTTTAACCTGCAACGTCAGGAGGGCTCAGGGCCCCATCGGCACTGTTCCCGCGATCGAGCACTGGGGAGCACACACCCCGACGCTGCCGAAAACCAGCGCGACGGCCAGCCGCCCCGAGGCACGGCCCGCCGTCCCCCGTGCGTGGGTGAAGCCCGGGCTCCGCCGGGGCCCCCTCAGCCGTCCTGGGCACTGCCCGCCCACGTGATGCCTGGGGTACCCCTCACCACCGACAGCTCCGGACGCCGGTCAGGCCCCGCGAGGTCAGGCAGGGAGCGGGAGGGGGAGGCCCACCAATGGCGTCACGAGGCGAGGCTGACGAGTACTTACAGCCGCATGCTGCCGTCACACTGACACATCGCCCGCCGCCGCCGCCAGTCCCTCTTAACGGACACGGGAGTGCCAGTCCGCCACGCGCAGGCAGGCGTCGCGGACTCCAGGTGCGCTGGGGCCGCGGCTGCGCCGGGCCGAGGGGGCTGGCCGAGGGGCTCACCTCTTTGTCCATACTCTCTAAGTCCTCCTTACACAGAGTGTACAGCGGCATGGTCTCGGACATGCTGGGCTGTCGCTTTCTTCTAGAAGGGCCAGGCTGCTCTCCGTCTGGGGCGTCTGGCACCTCTTCACCAAACAGCTGCGGCTGGTGTGGCTCAACAGCTCTGAAATGAATATTTTAGGCCCCACATGAGGAAAGTCGGTTTGCAGGCACCTTTCCAGCACCGAGTCAGGCTCCTGGCTCTCAGGACAGGTGAGCGCACACGTGTGAGCTCAGATGGCGCGTGCCGCCTGTTCACCGGCTCCGGCCGCCGCAGGCTGCGCGGCCGAGGGGCGGAGCGAGCCTCCTGCCACGAGCCACCGCGGCCCCCAGGGCGTCGGGTGCCGTGCGCATTCCGAACGAGAGGCAAGTGTGAAGAGAGACGACGAGAAACTTCTTAGAAGCCAGCAGGAAGTGCTGCTTAGCCTCAAAATAAGGCCAAGCAGGCCACAAAGTTAACACAAAAACGACCCCCCAAAACCTATTTCTATACTATCCAGGTCATAAACACAAAACGAAACAAAAAATGATGGCAGATTTAAGAAACAGGCTGCCAGAGGCTGACGTTCAAGTACTCTGTCCACAAAAAACAGACAAAAGCAATTGAGGACTTTGTGCCATAGTTTGGTTAAACTACTAACCTAATAACCAACTACCAAGATCCAGGATGCGTCTGCTCCGGAGCCAACACCACGGTTACGTCACAGAGATTGGTCAATGATGTCACAATTACAGTCCCACCTGAAACAATTTAAGCTTCCCCGTACACACACGTCCACCTCGACGTGTCAGACCCCGTGCACGCATTCTGACCAGTTACGACGCCGGAGCCCACAAGGACTCGTGCGAGCTGGCGGGTATACCCTCCTGGGCGCCGCTCCCACACCCGCTGCTCTGTGGGGTCGGGGACCGGACGTGGGACCCTCCAGGGCCCCACTGCTGTCACCGACCATGCTCGCTCGCTAAGACACAGACAACAGCGCAGTGAAAACGCATTATTTGAAACAAAATGGGGGCTTAAGTCTAAAACAACACTAAAAAGCAGGCGTCGTATCGTGCTTACTGCCTACGTGAGGGAGAGAAGACTCCTTGAGCTGGAGCGAAGTGCTGACGAGGGCTGCGTGCCCAGGGCGGAGGCGTGACGGGAGGCCTGCCCACACGCGGCCTCCTCCAGGCCGCACCTGGCCCGCTTCCAGCCTGCCGTGGGGCTCCGTGGGGGTCCTGGAACCCGTCCCGCGAGTACTCAGGGACAGTTGAAGTTTTCTGGGAGCTGAACGTTACCTGCGGGCTTGACCAAGCCCGCACTGTGCAGGGCCCACACCCCACCGCCCAGGAAGCACCGACGTGGATACGGGGACACGCTGCCGGTCACACCCCTCACTGTCAGCTCCAAACCCCCGGAGCTCCGACTATGAATGCGGAAGAGTGGCGAAAAAACGACACACGATAGAGTCTCCCTTCCGAAAAGCGGATCCCTAGTTTAAAAAACACAGGGGACGGAGGCACAAGCACGTCCCTCTTCGAAGCCGACCGGGGGCCGCGGGCCCCGAGGCGCTGCGGGCACCAGCGCGGGGAGAGGCACCGCGCTCTTCGCCTCGCGACACAGGCCCTGCGCTGCGGCCACCGAGCGGGGGCCCGACGCCCGCCCCTGTGCCAGCACGCAGCAGGCCGCAGGGAGGACGCACGGGCGGTGGGACCGCTGTCCTCACTCGGCCAGACAAGTCGCTCTTCTCTATTTCTTTTTTATTTGGAAAATAATCACTTTTCACTAAAAAAAGTGTTATTGTGCTAATGCGCCACATTTATTACTATTTTAAAGTAGACAAGTACTTTAACGTGAGTCCTGGCAGACGCGCCCCACGGACTAAAAGCTCCTGTCCCCAGCACCCGGGAGAGGTATCCCCCTCACACCACGCAGCTCACGGCCTCCCCAAAGCGGAGACGTGGACGTGACCGGGAGAAACACGGAGGCCACCGCCGCGGCTGCAGTCGCGGCTGGACGCACGCCTCCCGCGGAGGAGGAGTCCCCACCGCCGGGCCCGATGTGACAGACACGGAGGCGCGAGGTGCGGAGCAGGCCACCGGGCAGGCGGCCCGGGGCCGCGACCAGCTCCGCGGCGACTCTGCTTCCATTCTGCTCAGACGGCCAGGGGCTGGCAGCCTGCAGACCCCACAGGCGACACGCGCCCTCCAGGACAGGGCCCAGGACAGGGCCCAGGACAGGCCGCAGCCAGCAGTCGCCACGCGCTCAGCAGAACAGGCTCAGTAAGGGAAGAGACCCGAGTGAGAGCCAAGTGGACACTGCACAGCTGGGAAGTGGACCAGCCGACCAGGCGCACGGCAGGGGGTCGATGTCACAACAGCACGAAGCCAGTGAACTTGAGGCTGTAACAGAACCCTCTCAACCTGAACAGCCGGGAAAACAGACCGAACAGGAAAAGCAAAGAGCGCTGAGGACTGTAGGAAGGTACCAGAGAACGTGACCTCCAGGTCACTGGTGGCCGGGGGTGAGGAAGGACACGGCGGAGCAGAGAAGGGCGGCCTCAGACCCAGGATCCCGGCCCTGAGCAAGTGCTGCCTGAGGGGAACCACTCTGAACCCACGCTTTCCACACGCCAAGAGCAGCCAGAGCGCGTGCCCCACACTCACTCAGGACCTCGGACGCCCCGAGTGCCCCGGGCGAGCCAGCAGCTGTCCCAGAATGCGGAGCAGCAGAGCCAGAACCACAGGGACTCCGGGTCTCAGAGCCTCTGGCGGCCTCGTCGCAAGACGTTCCGGGCACTGGACAGGCCGAGTCGCCATTCCCAGGGGCTGGGGGGAGCGCCCCCCCCCGGCCCTCAACACACAGGTGCCAGGAGGGCCGGGGGCCAAGGGCTGGTGCAGGCCCTCGAGGCCCATGAGAGCTGCACGGCCCAGCACAGATGCGTGGCGCCCGCCGCCTGGCGCACCGCCATCACACCTGTCCTCGGCCAGCGCCTCCTGCCGCGCGCCCGCCGCCCCAGCCCCAGCAAGGCTGCACGCCCCCAAAGCCGCCTTCGTTCCCGGTTTTTAAACGTTCTGAACGTTTTCAGACCACACTCCCTTGTTCCTGACCGTTAAGAGAAATAAGGCAAACATTCCTGATTTCACTTCCAATGGTCTGGAAAGCAGATTCTAAAAACAGAGTCGCTGATGACAACGCACAGCGACGCTGCAGGCCCCTCTGTCCAGCGCAGGCCTTCCCGGTCATCCTCCGTCCACTACGCCGGACGTGACCCCCCACACAGAGACCCGGGCCCCGCCTGCCAAGGGCGACACCCCGGAGGGCGCTGCCGCGGCCGCTGCTTGTGACGGATCCACCGCTCACGGCGACGGGTCAGCGACCACCAGGGTGGTCTTGGGAGGGCCCACACCCCGAGGCGGAACCACCGCGCCCCACGAGATGGTGGCCCTGGACCCGGCACGCCACGGCGCGGCGCACGCGGGGAGTTTGCAGACGCGGGAGGCGGTGTGCCCTCGTCCGCACCGCTTCGTGGGGGACCTGAGCATCCGGGGTCTGGTATCTTGGGGGGGCGTGTCCTGGAACCGATGCCTGTGGGTGGCCAGGGACAGGCTTCTGGGGAGTCTCGCTACACGTGACTTGAGACGGGGCAGTGCTGCTGCCCTCAGGCCTGGTTGCTCAGAGTTCACTGTGTTAACACCGAAAGGTCAAGTTCAGGACAACTTCCCGAACACTGGGGCGATCTCGCCTTCGTGGCTGTGTTGTCGCTTCTGCTGTCCAAACTGGGAATCCCGGATCCATCACAGGCCCTTCCTCTCAGGCCCCAAGGCCCAGACGAGCCCGCTGGGGCTTCAGTCTCCCTGCTGGGCACGCTGCTCCCGCGGTGCCATGACGTACCCCCCGGGCCCGGGGTGCCTGCGTGGGGACACATGGCAGTCATCCCGCTACCTGGCCCCTCTTGGGCTCGGCCGGCATGGCCGCTGGTCTCTCCAGCTCCATCGCAACAGCGCCAGGTCAGTGTGGAGGTCACCCCACAGTTCTGTGGAGGTCCGGGGGACACCAGGGCACGTCGGAGTGCCCCCCTGGCTCCCACCGTCTGTGCTGCTTAGGAGCCTCTCCGGGTGAAGCCCCTTCACAACCGCCTGTCACCCGACCGTCCAACGTCCCTCCCGTGAGCCGGGACCGCAGCACCCACGTCCCAGGGCACGTCAGAGCCAGGCGCTCGGAAGGGGCTCAAAACACAGAGTCAAGGCACAGCGTGGACAGCCAGGGGCGAGACAGGACGCGGCCACAGCACGTACAACACGTGCCACGCTCCGCGCGGGGACAGACGACCGCAAAGCCCACTGACGGGGACGGTCACGCGGTGCAGAGCACCCTGCCCAGCGACTCTCTGGGACAGCAGAGCACGGAGCTGCGATGCACAGGCCAGCACCCTGCAGAGCAGCCTGAACGAAGTCCTCTCAAAGACCGAAGACACGTCTGTCCCAATCACACGCCCCCACACTGAGTGACGTCCCCCACACGCTGCAGCGGAACCTCGCCCGGCTGCCCGCCACGTAGCTGCAGCTGACGAGAGAGGACGCCGCGCACCCGCTCTGTCCTCGTGTCCGCAGAGGCAGCGGCACTCCAAAACACGCGCCTGGACTGACACAGGACACTACGGCGTTTGAAAAGAAGGTGGAACGGAGGAGCCCATCCGAGAACGGGCTTGCAGCGAACTCCGCACGTGCTCGGCACCTGAGCCCCCGACGCCGACTATGCAGAAAAACCGCCAGCCTCCGCACGCACGGGGCCGGGGCCCGGGGATGCTGCCGCCAGCGCAGGCGCACCCCCCCCCCCGACACGCCCCCTTCAGGACACTTCTCTAACCTAACAAACGTTTCCCAGAAGAAACAAAGCGAGAAAACGACAAGAACCGGGGAAAGCTCCTCAAGGACGGAAAGGGCAGGTCGCTGAAGGGGGGACCCAAGTGGCGAGTCAGCGCCTGCGGCCGCTCAGCCCCAGAGCCGCCCGTGAGATCGGAGGACGTGGCCTGGCGACAGGACACACGCGGCGTGACGTGTGCTGTGACGCCTGTGCCCCGCCGCGTGACCACAAACCCCAGCCGGCGTGCGGCCAGGAGCTGACAGCATTCACGAAGACGTGCACAGACGCTCGCTCAGCAATGCCACCTAGGGGGTGACCCTGAGGACAGGCGACACCCCGAGGTCACGACGTAACTCCAAATGGTTAAGTTCAACCAGCGACGACCCCTTCAGTCACAAATAACAAACCACCGGCCAAAAGCCCACGCAGTACTTGCGCCCGGGGCCTCAGCGTGGGGTCGGCGACAGCTCTCGCGGTCCCGGGGGCAGCCCCACGTCCACGTCGCACCCCGAAGCGTCACGTGGCCCGTCTCTGCCCACCCTTCAGAGCCCTCCGGGGGCCTGTGGGAGCCAGGGTAGAAGAAAGGCCACCGTCACACGACTGCTCGTGGTGTGGATGGCTCCTGGGGAAGGGGGTCTCCAAGGAGTGGGGACCCGGATGCAGGACCCCACACACTCACCGCGGGGACATCACACGACAGCCACGCTTTAAAAACCAAACTGTAGACCCGCATTATGCCTCAGAGACGACCCTGCAGTTACGGCCAGGGGCGCAGGGGGTCGGCTTCAGGCCGAGCGGGGTTTCCGGCCCACGCAGGGAAGGGCACAAGCGGAGTGTGGGGGCGGCCTGCTGCTCAGGGGCGCCCGGCCCGCCCCACTCCCCCTCCCCGTAGGCCGCGCCGGCCCTAACCCCCTCAGCTCTCTCCCCCCTACGCCCTGTTTACGAAGCGCCATCACCGCCACCCCCCGTCTGGGCTGAGTGCAGACGCGGGCGGGACGCCCGGAGCTGTCCCTCGTCCCCCACGACAGCCGCTCTCCGTCTGGTGGAAGGGACAGGCCTGGAAGGCGAGGCGGTCAGGGGCGAGGTCTGGCCTCCACCCTGGCCTGTCGTCTGCTGCATGGCTCAGGTCTGGTCAGCCAGCACACGGCTTGTGGAGAGCAGACCCGTGTGTGACCGCGTGTAAGCCTGGCACACGTGCAGGACGCGTCAGGGGAGAGACCCTGGACTGGCCCGGCCCGGTTTTAGACCCGAGACAGGAAAGGAGAATAGAGAGGACCGGATGTGGCAGTGGGTGCGGAGGGCTCACGCACGGGCTCACACGTACCTGAAGGCCGGGCGCTCCGCGTGGACCTGTGGGGGGCCGGGGGGCCCGGGGCCAGCGGCGCCCTTCCGGATGAGCTTGCCCGTGCTCGCGTCGTAGATCCGGACTTCAGGCCCTGGCTGGGCCCGCGGGTGGATGGGCGTCGGGTGGAACAGGGTGGGCGCAAGTGCACCCTGCCTCTCGGGAAAGGCTGCCGGGCCGTCCTCCCTGAGGGGCGAGAACGGGGCTCGTGGGCCGAGGACAAAGATGCGGACGTGACTCTTTAATTCTGAGGCACGAGCACTGGATGCAAAGTGCCGCTGGGCCCTGTGTTCCGGGGGGTCGTGGCCCCTGGAACCCCCGTGGCGTCTGCACCTGCCGTCCTCCCGTGTCTGACTCTCCCTCCCACGCCACGTGCAAGCCCTGACCAACGGACGCGTCTTCAAGCCTTTCTCCACAAAAACAGCCACTGCGCCCAGCACACAGGCCTCTCTCCCGTGCCGCCGCCGAGTGCTCACGCTCGCCAGCTGGCTGCCCCCCTGCCCCTCCGGCTCCGGTCCCCAGCCCTCACACGGCCGTCGTTCGGCTCACACAACGATCCGCAGCCGGGAGGGAAACACGGGAGCTGGCAGCGGCTGCCGAGCTGCGCTGCGTCAGACGCGACGCTGACCCGGCTCCCTCCCCACGCGCGAGCACCGTCGAGACGGGCTGGCGGCAGGGCAGGCAGGGCGCGGGCGCAGCGGCGGGTCGCCTGGGCCCCAGTGTGGACCAGGACGGCTGCCGGCCCAGGGGACCGCCCCAGGGGACCGGCCTCGCCCGCCCGCGGGGGCCTCACCGCGGGGCTCTGCCGTAGTCGTCGCTCAGCGGGAACAGCTGCTCCTCCACGTGGTCCCACCGCTCCAGGCAGCTCCACAGCCAGTCGGGGTTGACCACGTGCAGCCGGCCGCACTCCTGGGCCTGGCGCACCTTCTCCGTGCCTGCGTGGGACGAGGCGCTCAGACCCGGGCGCCGCGCACCCCACGGCCCCAGGCAGAGGCCAGCCCGCGTGGGCCGGTCCCGCGGGCCCAGAGGGGAGCCGCCCCTTACCTGCCCGCGCCGCGATCAGGTGGGTGGCCCTGTCGGGGGCGTCGGGGTCCAGCACCAGCTGAGTGAGGATCTTGGCCCCGAGGGCCGTGGCGTGGTAGTGCTCCCGGGTCTTCTCCACCGGGAAGTTGGTGGGGTGCAGCCCACTGAAAATGATGGCCACGTCCGCCAGCACTCTGCTCTTGAGCTCGGGCACGATCTTCCGGATGTCGGGGGCCTCCGGGGCCTCCCCGCGCAGGTAGCGGTCGTAGCGGGCGTAGTAGTCCGAGTGCACGCGGGCGAGGATCTCCTCCAGGTGCACCAGGTGGTCGTCGGCGTCGGCGTCCTCCTCCTCCTCCTCCTCCTCCACGCTCTGGTCCAGCGACTCGCCCACGGTGATGCCCGACTGCTCGCTGTTCTGGGACTCAGTCTCGGCCTCCTTCCTGTCGGCACCGCCGCCCGCCAGCCCACACAGCCCGTCGCGCTCGCCGTCACCCTGCAGGTCGGCCTGCACGCCCGGCCCGGGCTCCGCGCCGGGGGTCGCCCCCCCTGGGCCAGGGGCGCCGACCGGCAGCACGACCTTCCCAGCGTCCCGAACGGCCTTCGGCTTTTTCCGGCCCCTCCTCTCCCCACTTTCGCCATCGGAGGTGGCGGAGGACGACTGGCCCTCGGAGTCGCTGCTGCTCTCGCTGTCGCTGGACAGCTCGAAGTCCAGGTCGCCGCCGGCCGCGCCCGGGCTGGGCCGCTTCTCGGCTGATGTCCGGCCGAGCTGCTGCGCACACACCAGGGGCCCCCTTCCATCGGCCAGCGGGGTGCGGGCGGCGGGCCGGGCGCCCCTCTCTTCCGTCTGCCCACACAAGGGCCAGGCCCCGTTGACCTCCCTCGTGGGCTTCCCAAGCCCGTTGCTCGGCTCGTCCCCGGACACCTGCCTGCCCTCCTCGGCGTCCTTGGGGGACGGAGCTTGCTCGGTGACATCTGCCCCTTTGGGAGGATGACCTCCTGCACGGTACACAAGAGGACAAGTCAGCACACTTCCCCCGAAACGGGAGACGGCATACCTCCTGTGTCGCCTGGCATCCCAGGACTGGCTCCCACAACCTCGAGCCCGGGCTGCATCCTGCGTGGGGCCAGACAAGACAGGGTTCACGCAGGCTCCTCGTGTGCTGGTTTTTACAACTCTTTAAAAATGCACAATCCACTCTTAGATCATGGGCCAGACTGGCCTGTGGGCGGCAGCACATCGCACCCACAGGAGCTTTGCCATCGAGCCAGTCCTGGGCAGGGACACCCTTGGGTCACACTCCTCCTGGCCTAGACCTCTGAGTTGTTAGTCGCTGCAGCAGTAGCTGCGTGCCTCAGAGTATTTTCCTTGAAAGCTAAAGGTCACAAGTATGACTTTATACCAACAGGATATTTTCTCCTGACAGAGGTCAGCTGCTCGCTGGCTTGATCAGTTAAGCCACGTGCCCTGCAGGCCCTGGCCAGGCCGCCGCCCGCACTACAGTGTGTGCTCTGAGGGAATGCCGCGGCCTGGCCCCCAGTGTCACACTTGGCCTTTACGGAAGACCGGGACGAAAGGCCGCGTTCAGATGTACGGAACTCGGCAGACTTCTTTAATCCTCACTCAACTGGGAAACGTTCAGATCGGTGCTAGCAAGAAAAATCCCAGGCTGAACCTGAGAAACACCAGGCTTCTCAATGTCATGTAAATAATCCCCACCCCCCCCCATCTCCTTAAATGTAAACAGAGAGAAACAGAGTCAGTCCGGAGTTTCAAGCAGTGACAACAGAGGTGACAAAGGGAACACGGAGGGGGAGGCAAACGCTGACTACGTCTCTCAGGACCACACGGCGTCACCCACCTTTCCTTCTCGCCTGTGGCTCCCGGGACCCAGGGAGCGCATTGATGTCCCCTGTGCCCTGGAAGTAGACGTATTTCTTCACAGTGATCAGGTTGGGGGCGAACTTCCAGACATCTTCTCGATCGTCGATAATGCAAACCATTGAGTCTCCACAAGGGAAGAGATTTCTAAAAGCAAAAACGTATTGGTACTACTGCAATTTATAAACAAAGTCATGAAACTGAAGCCAAAATAATCTTTTACGTGTAACCAGTGGATAGTTGACTAATCAGAAACAGACCCAAACCATGGCGCAGGGCTTTCCTTCAGCTTATACTGAATAACCATTTCCAGAGAAAGTGACCTGAAGCGGTTACAGTCCACCGCACCGTCTGAGTGCTTTCCTCCAGGGGCCGGAGAGCAGAGCGCAGTGCGTGGGCGGCCACGTCCTGGTCCCCGCGGAGGTGGCACAGACGACGTGAACGAGTGGTCGTGGCCACGTCCCAGCACAACTTTCTTCACAAGCGTCAGGCTGCAGGCTGGAGGCCACTGGCACGTGCCCCCCGCAGGGGGCTCCAGGCGGGTGGGAGGGCACAGCCCTGCTCAAAGCCCGACGCTCAGCTGGGCGAAAGTGCCGAGCACCAAAATGTCTCAAGTCCCAAAGGACGCCTGTTGCATTCCCAAAAGCCACTCGGGTGTGGCGGGCGAGCAGAACTGTTGACAAGGGTCCCCAAGCCCCCTGCTGGATGCAGACACGCTCCGCCACCCTTTGGTGGCCTTGTCGGATCTCATATGTCCACCCCTCTGAGATGCACAAAGGCTCACAGCATCCAGAATCCAGAACGACGACTCCTCGGCCACGTCTAAGACCAGGAAACAGACCCAGGAGAAACGCCTGCCACTGTCCGGTCCCCCGCTGCTGACAAGTCACGAAGGCCACGGCGACCACGGACGGGGTCACGCGCCCAGTGCCGACCCTGCCGTCCAGGGGCCGCTCTGTGGAGGGGAACCCTGAGCAGCCTACGCGGGGACCTTCCTGGCGTGTCACCTCCGCATCGGGGGCTGCCGCCCGTGCCCATCGCGGAGCAGGCCCGTCCTTCCCCAACGTGCCTGGTGGCTCTCCCCCTTAATGAATCCCCCGCACAGTCTGTTTCCTGTGCCCTCGTCAGTCTGCTCGCTCTGGCACTAGCAAACGCGAGCGTTTCTGAAACAGGTCCCTCCAGACCCTCAGTCCGTGCTGACCTCACTAGGTCTCAGCCTGTGTGGACGCCCAAAGCGGAAATCTCAGACGGGGGCAGCCCACACAACCAAGAGGCCACCGAGACCAGAGCTGCTCCGTCTGGTCTCGTGAGGAGTCCACGTCCAAAAAACAAGTGCCACCTGATACAGGATCATGACGGGGCCTACTGTTCTGGGTAGAAATGGGGAAATTTCTTACACAGAGAGAGCGAAACATTTCCGATGATATAAAACCACCCTGCGATTGGGGTGACAGCCCTGTCGCAGAAGCAGAGGACGAGACGGGAACGGCCTGAGGAGACGGCGTGAGAGTGGCCGAGCAGGCAGATGGGGGCGAGGCCGCGGGTCTCCAGATGCTCGGGGCATCAGCAGCAATTACGTGCTCGGGGGACCACGAGCCCGAGACGCCCACACCCAGGCACACGCTTCCTCAAGCTGGAGACCCGCGAGCGGCCGCCTTGTGCTTGAGGGAGCCGGGCTCTCCCGCCCACACCGTCCCCTTCATCGCCTGCAGCCCCCAGCTCTGTGCAGCCCCCGGGGGTCCGCTGCCGCCTGGACACGCGGAGGGAAGCTAGGGGAGGGGAGGAGCGAGAAGACCGCCGCACGGACGGCGGCAGAAGGCGGAGCGCGAACACGACCAGGCTCCGAGGCTCGCGGGGCAGTCTCCGCGGGGGCCGGACGGTGGGCCGCGGGACGCGCGTGGCCAGTACGTACCTCAGGTTCCCTGTTTTAGAGAACGGGTCGATACACTCGTCCCTCGATAATATTCGATGAGAAAAAAGCTTCTTCTCAGGATCTAGAAAGCCTACGCAGAGAAGACAGGACAGAAGCGACATGTGTAAGACCTGCTGAGGCCCCCGTGCACACGGCGAAGCCCCTCGCTGTCGCCAGACCGTCGGAGACACGGGGACCCCACGCTGGCGCCACACACTCCTCAGTCAAGACAGTCACCACGTGTGGCTCCTCCTCTCACCTCACCGTTCCAAGGGCAGCTGTCACGAAACAAACGGAACCTAACGTGACCTGGAACTGTGCCAGGAACAGAAGAGCCAGGTGAACAAGGCTCAGAGCGCCGCTCCCCAGGAAGCTCGGTCCTGGCAGACAACACGTGGCCGCACGGTTTGTGCCGCCACACTGCGGGCGAGGACCCCGACCCCGCCGAGGGGCACCCCGAGGCGGGGCTGGGGCTCCGGTTCGCCACTGCGCGTCGTCTCTCCCACTGTCATCAACGTTTCCCCCGGACAGGCTCCACCGGCTGCGCCCACCCACACCCTGCCCGACCCAGGGCCTCTGAAGTTGCAAGTGTGACACACATGGTTCCGTGTTGCACTGTCAGCTGACGTACGCGCACCGAAATCACACATGCGGTTCCTCCATGCACCTCGGTCCCCGCACACTGCCCGCGTGTGCCGCACGCGGCGTGCGCATGCTCCTGAGGCCACGCCTGCCACGGAGAGGTGCAGCCGCCACCTCCAGAGGCTCAAGTCCTTGCGATCACCGAGTCGCCAGCATTTCGTCCACAGAAAACACTCGCTCTTATAAACGCTGCATTGTCTCCAATTACATAAAGAACGTGTGAATTCTCATGAACGTAGAAGCCACTCAGTGGCTAAACCGAAAATTAATAAAATTACTAGTTACCTACAATAAAATAAATGGAAAGTCTAACAAGAATACTTCTAATTATACTAAAAATCCACATTCTGTGAAAACAGTAACTTTCAAAATGAAAAGCTGATAAAAAGAGCCTTGGGAACCACGGTCATTCAGAGGCACAACCACGCACCAGATGGTCTCGGGCAGTGGTTGTCGGGTGCGAACAATTAAATCGCCTGGGTAAGCGCTGACCCCTTCCAGCTACAAACACGACTGGGGTAGACGCCAAGCGCAAAGCACCCGAACCCCAGCCTCCCTGGGCCCCCCCAGGCCGCCCTGCTCTCGGAAGGCCTGAGCACGCTCAGAGCCACACTCGGGGGACAGCACTGCCACACAGGTCCCCGGGGCGCCCCCGTGCAGACGCGCCGTGACCCTCTGGGGACGCCTCCCGCAGGCACGTTGACGGAAGCTGGCGTTTTCTCCACTGTTACTGTGTGGCTGAGGAATCGACATCTAGAGACGCCAAGGTTCCAGAGGTGAAGCCACAGAAACGTGGTCCGCGCCTGAAGGATGTAACCCCCCATTTTCATGTGGGATCTGAGAATTCTGAGTAGGGACATTAGTTTTCAAATCACGTCTCCCGGGCGACCACACAGCAGCCGCGTGCCAACGGCAAACATGGTGAACTTCGGCTGCAAGGTAAATTAACTTCAACATGTTGCCTTCACGCTCATGATTAAAATGTCCTAGAACGCTCACGTTGACGGGGGTGTGACAGTCGCTTTTCCAGCAACGAGACAGAACAAACCTGTGACCTCCACAGCCGCGCATCCAGCACCCGAAGCAGGGAGGCCACGCTGCAGCCACCAGCGCCCACCGACGGCTCGCAGGGGGCCGGGGCCCAGCCGCCTCGAGGAGGTGAGGCTCAGGCCCTGCGCTGCGCCCGGCAGAGCTGCCGCTGTGGGCGACGCCGCGTGGCCGGGGGGTGGGCGGACAGGCACCGCGCGAGCTCGGCTGGCACCCGACGGCCCACGGCGCACGCCGCCGGCTCGTGCCGAGACCGCTGTGTGCGCTCCGCCTCGGCGCACACGGCCGCGCGCGAACCCTTCGCAGAACCGCCTGCAGCGCCTTCCGGAGACGGCTCCTTCTCCTCACGGCGGGGTCCTGACCAACTTCCAAACTGGTCTGCCGGGCGCAGCCGGCCACAGTGACGGCAGCCCGCCCACCGGCCTGGCCCGAGGGGTCGCAGCAGAGCCGGAGGCCTCGTCCCAGGGGAAGGGGGCTGGCGCACGCAGAGACAATGCTGGCCGGCCACCCCCACTGCCGGCTCCGGCGAGGCTGAACCGACCCTCCTCCCTCTTCGAGGAGACTTCACGGGAAATGGGAACGAGGCCGCCGCGCGTCCCGCTCGCACCGCGCTCGGCGGGGCCAGCAGCCGCCCCTCACCTGCGATCGTGTGCGCGTACAGCCGGCTCCCGAAGGTGAAGACGTGCAGCTCGTACAGCCTGGCCACCTTCTCCAGGAACTCGCGGCAGTGCGGACGCAGGCGGGTGTGCAGCATCGGCTCGCCTCGGCCCAGCTGGAAGTGGAGGATGCCCTGCACAGAGGGGCGCCGGTCAGGCCCCCAGGGTGGCGCGGACGCTGCCGTCAGAACCGGGGCCCGAACGCGCTCCTCGCCCGTGCCCTGCGGCGTGCCTCCAGCACCCCAGCCCCTGCCCCCGACCACCGTGGCTCCCGCCTATGAAAACCAAGGCGAGCGTCTGTCCCAAGCCTGGAAACTGCCCACGACAAACAAGTGCAGCTTCTACCTACGAACGAGGACGACTACTCAGTCACCTCGGGCGCCAGGGAAGGCTGCGCACGTCCGCAGGCCCTTGCGCCTCCTACCTCGTCCACATGCTTTCTGACCGTGGACGAAGCGGTGTCCCTGAGTGCTGCCACGCACCTGTTTGACTCTTCACACGCTAGCATCTGTTAAGCAGCAGCAGCTCAGTACTGTGGGGAGCGTCCTCCTCAGTCATCCACGAGCAACCCGCACGCCCCACTAACTTGCTCTGACTCAGTTTTAAGACGCAGCTTTAACTTACAAACACAACCCAAAGCTGACACGGTACCCTAAATCAAGGAACACCGACTGGCTCACACGTGACTCGTGTGCAAGTAAGCTCACTCTCTTTGGGAAGCGAAACCCGGATCCTTTTAATCCTGTTCATCAATTTTCTCCGTAAAAATATACTCTAAACAACCACCAAAAAAGGAAGGTAAACAACCTCAGGCTTAGTTAATTTTTCACTCGCTCTATATTAAACCCCTCATAATGAGGCTGTTAAGATTCAGGAGTGTGAAATTTCCTAAGCAAATCTGCTCACCTTCCCCCAAGACCACCCCTCCTTTGCCGGGGCCTTCCAGGTCTCTCTCCAAGGTCTAAGCCCCGCTGCCCAACACGGCTGGGGGTGAGCCTGGCCCACGATGGGCTCAGGTGACGAGGACCAGTGTGGGGGACCCACCTGAGCGCCGGCCCGAGGCCCAACCCCGCCAGGCGAGGCTGATGGGGTCGGCGGTCAGCCTGCCCCCACGTCCTGCCGCCCCGGGGGAGCCGCCCGGGGACCGGTGCTCACCTTGTTGGACATCCGCTGGCAGTGCTGCTCGGTGGTGTGGATCAGCGTCTGGTCCAGGTCGACCATGAGCACCAGCTTCCTGTTCCGGTGCAGCCGCTGCTGGTCCTCCCGTCCCAGCTTCTCCGCTTGCTGAGGTTAAAACGATAAAAAGCCAAAGTACGTATGCTTCCGTCCAAAACAAAATCCCATTTTATTAAAAACGAAAGGAAGCCGAGCGCTGTTCCCCGCCGCCCGCGCCGGCTCCCTCTGGTCCGCACCACTCAGGGCCTCTGCCTCGTGCCCCTAATCCTGCAGTGGCACCGAGTACGTAAACCAATCAAAGAGGAGGAGAAAGCAAGCGTCGTGCCCACGAAGACTCAGCTGGATGCAACGAGCAGCCCGCATCAGGGAGCTTCAGATTAGTGTGGGAAGCAGGAAGGGGTGCTGGGAAAGGGGACAACCAGGGACACTGGCCAGGGTGGCAACCTAGAAGAGACCCAGGCGGGCCAACGGGACGTCCCCCCAGAGGGCCTGGCCCTACCTCGCCTGGCCAGGGAGGGAGGTGACATGCGCCATGCAGAAGCTTCAGAGCCAGCACGCGCCCCTCCAAGCTCTCACTGAACTGACACCCAGGTGCCAGGGTGAGCAGCCCGTGGCCTGATCAGGTGGACAGAAGTCCATTGTCTGCTCCCCAAAGGGATTAAGGCAGCAGTTCCTCTGTTGATACAGTGACAATGGGAAACACTTTCTTCTATTCTTATCCGCAAACTTTGTAATTTTGTTTCACACATACTTATGTGTTTACATTTGTTTACAAAGTCCCATAATCCAAAAAAAACCACAATTGTGTATCTGGTATTGTCCTTCCCACAAAACAGAAGGTAAATACCAGTTAAAAGCACAAATCTAACAAAACCTTAACACTGAAAAATGTGTCACAGAAACGCACAGCTCTGAACCTGCGCCACAACTAAGTTTTTAGACAACCCAAAGTGAACCTGTGCCGTGATCTGTCCAGTGATGCTCACTCACCCCAGCACTGAGGCCCCGACCCAGGACAGCATGGCTGTCAGGACGCCTGTGACCAGCTGCGCCCCGGGACTGTGGGGCGCAGGGCGGTAATAAAGTGCAAGGCGAGGCCCCGAGCTTCTCACGTGCTCGGGCAGCGCACGGTTCCTGCGTGCCCACGCCCGCTGCACACAGCGCCCGGGGACCACCCCTCGCCCGCCCCTCGCCCGCCCGCCAGCTGCACCGCATCTGCCCCAGACCCTGCCCTTGACCTGCCCTTCACAGACCCCTGCTCACCAAGCCCCAGGCCCGCCGCCCCCGGCCAGGACCCGGCGCCCCGGAGAGCTCCTCTGCGGAGGAGCCCGGCACAGCACGCCCCCGCAGCGGCCACCTCGGAAACGCGGACAAGCACAGAGCGGGCGCTCCCCGGCCTGGCGGACTCACCTCGGAGCTCACCATCAGCTCCGGGACGCTGTGCACCATGGACACGGTGGCTGTGGACAGCGGCGCCTGCTGCCTCCCGTTCTTACTCTGCAGCCTGTGGAGGGGGGGCTGTGAGGCGGGGGCCCGGGGGTCGCACTGTTTAACCCTAGTGCCGCCCTCGCTCTGGGGGCGACTGCCGAGCCCCCCGCCTCTGAAAACACACAGGGAAGCCGGCAAACACACCGAGCTCTGGCCACACCTGCAGTGCTCACGACCACAGGCCGCGATGGCCACGCTGAAACATGGGGTGCCCCCACGGGAAAGCACAGACCCCCGAGTGCCTCCCGGTGCGTGCACAAGGGGAGAAAGCACCCCGGCCTCGCCAGCGCCGCCCTCCCACGCCGGCCGAGCGTCAGACGGCGGGCGGTCAGGGCTCCCGGGCTTGAGGAAGCCGGGCCGGGCCACGCATCTGCCTGCGATCGCCCCCCCCCACCCTCCACGGCGCACACCTGCACCGCCGTCGCTCCGAGCGCCAGCACTTACTGCGTGAGGTCTTGGCCACATTCGGCACACAAGCCTTTCATGACAACCGGGTGGCTACAGCCCTCCAGGCGCACCAGCACCGCCCTGGAAACGAAGCAGAGTCACCGGTCGGCGGGCGCACGCGGAGCCCCTTGCCGTGCCTTGCGACCCGAGACCGAGCACCTGAGGGAAGGAAGGGCCCGCCTCTCCCAGCCGCTCTCCAGAAACCCCAGGCCGGATGCACCTCCCCGGGGGCCACGTCCCTGGCTGCACGGGGAGGGCAGGCTGCCCCACAGACGATCAGCTCAAACACCCGGATGTCCACGAGGTGAGGGGACTCGGGGAGAACGCAAAACGTCTCAAATCGCGTTAGACATTTACCTGCAATCCTTACATCTCCCGTAAGCAGCATGTGTGCAAAAACTGAACGTTGTCAACACAGAAAGGAACAACTTAGTGTGATACTGATAACTAACCAACCATTACCTCCACGTATTCCCCGTCCAGGGAGAGGCTATGATTCATCTGTTTTTCTGATAGAACTATTGTAATACTTCTAGTTTTCATAAACACAGAAACTCCACTTCCTTGGGAGGGTCACAGCTCAGCCTGGCCACCTGGAAGCAGCCTCCGAAGGCTGCTGGCCGACGGGCTCTGAGCCTGCCGGCTGCGTGACCAGAACCCCGGAGTCAGCGCCCCGGTGCCTGTGGGGGGCTTTCCTCACGGGCTTCCCTCTGCGGGCTTCCCTCTGCGGGCAGGGCCGGCCCTCCTGTCAGTGCCTCGCACTCCAAACCCAACCCCTCACTCGCCTCCATCCCCAAGCCTCTGGACGGCACCTGACTCTCGTGGGCAGAGCCACCTACCAAATGGTACCCCAGCACCCCCTCGTCACACGGGGCCTCTTTCCTCCTCCCCCCGTCCGTCCTGCTCACAGCCAATCACTCGACGTGCCCTGACTGGGCCCAGGCCCGGGGCCCTGTTACCCGCCCCGTGTCTGCACCACGAACCACCTGCTGGCCCCGTCCGTCTACCCCCTCCCTGGGCTGCGCTCTGCCCTGCTGTTAACACCATTCAAACCGCTACCGAAAACCCACCCCAATTTCCCATCATAAACAAGTGAGAGCTGTGGGCCGACCCCTCCACCAGCCCCCACACGGCCCCTCAGAGCGACCTGCCCCTGTGGGCTCTGGCCAAGGACCCTTGTTGCCCCAGCTTCCTGCCCACCCCCCTGGGCACCCGCATCTCCTCGGCCCTCACTGCTGAGTGTGCTCAGGTTTCTAGGGCACGTTCAGGCCCAGCTTCAAGACCTCGGGCCAGCTGCCCTTCCCCACGTGCATGGCCCGCAGCACTCCGCCCCCCGAAGGCACCCAGATACCATCCTTCCAGTTCTGCTGGCTCGCCAAGCTCCGCAGGAGCCCAGCACCCTGTTCTCCACCTGCTGTGGTCACCTCGCTGGGCTCCTGCATCGAGGACACACCCTCTGTGCAGACTGCACGTCCTGGGGTCTCACCCACCTTCCCAGAGCTGCTTTCCAACACTCTGTCACTTCATCTGCACCGACCCCATCCCTGCCACCGGGCAAGAGGGCCAAAGGAACCGCCTGAGCGTACACGGGCGGAGTCAGCCACAGACCGGCCGGCTGGGCCCCCGGGAAGCTGAGAGCCAACGAGTTGACTCGCCAAGCTACAAAGCTTCAAGCGCTGCTCCTGCGTACAGTGTAAGGACGGCCCTGCCAGCCCCCGTCATGTGAGAGCACGCAGGCCACACGACACCAGCGATGGCGGGCATGGGCTCCAGGCTCCGGGCTCCAGGTGCTGCTTCTCCATGGGCAGCTGACAGTGAACACTGACAGAAGTTTGCACTTATTCACTTTATTTTTAAACTAAAACTTGTGGCTTAGAGAACATTTTTTAGGAATCCTCAAAAATATACCAGGAAAGTTTTATCAATCACCCCAAAACACATTAACCTGAGGAAACACTCGGTGTCTCCAGCTCAACCAAATAAACAGGTCGCCGCTTGGTGAAGTGTGTGTGTCGGGTCTGCGGCCCGCCTGTTTTCTTACGTGTCTCTGAAAACCCAGGTCTTGATTCTGATGAAGTCCGATTTACCAACTTTTTGGAGTCCTCATTAAGAAACCTCTTGCCAGGGGCCACTTTGGGAACCCAGAGGGGCCAGCTAACGCCACAAGATTAACTCTGCTTAAGGCAGAAGGGAGCTTCCAGGACAGTCCCAGACAAGGTGACGTCTGGGTCTTGACGAAAGATGAGCAAGCAGGTGAGGTGCTGGCTCAGATTCCTGAGGTGAGAGCAGGGTGGGTGCAGGAGGCAGCTCTGAGACGAGGGAGTGACACTGGAGGGGGCCTGGCCGAGAGCAGGCGAGCAGACAAGCCCCGCACACTCGCAAGGTGGCCGAGGGGGCCGGACCAACAGAAGCCAGCCACACGCATGGTCCTGGAACCAACCCGCCCCTGACGACAAGACACGGGAGGGAGAAGGGAAGAAACAAGACCAGCGAATTCTCCTGGAAAACAGAGCGAGGGAGAGCCAGAGGCCGCCGGCAGTGGGCACAGCCAAACGTGCTCCAGGACGTGGCCAGACCCGGGATGTCATCCCAAGAAGAAAAAAGACGACAACGGGTCTTTGGGGAGCCCCACGATTAAGGATGGCCAGAAAAAAGAACATCAACCTAAAAAAAAAAAATCAGTGTTCACAGAGACCCACGGCAGACGTCACGGAGCGTGCATCTCAGGGGAGAGAGTGAGCGCGAGTGTTAAGCGCCTCCAAGAGAAACCGGACGGGGTCAGCACGCGCACGTGGACGTGGACATGGACGAGGGAGATGGCGTATCTGACCGTGGGCGCTGGTCTCCCGTGCACACACGTCTGTCGACACTCACCAGGCTGCACTTGAGCCGCGGCACGGTCCTGGTGATCACAACACGAGGCCGAGGCCATTGGATCTGTTGACTGACAGTCACTGGTGACCTTTGAGAAAGGCCCTCAGCAGAATACAGCAACAGGACAGGAGGGCCCAGTCTGCTTCCAGGGGACTCGTGCCTCCAGCCCCCACACCTCCCTCATGTCCCCAACACACATCTGATCCACAGACGGCCCCAACCCCAGGCTACTTCTAACCTGCGCCCTATGACTGAAGGAAACCCATATATGTACACATACAGAAGGCCACCTTCTGTCACCCTGCAGACCCCTGGGACCTCACCATACCACTCCACAGCCACCGTGACCCAATGACATGCTTAGCTGATGACGCGACCCCAAGCAGTGCTAGAGGTCCCTCTGCCTGAACAGCCCGAGTGTCTTCCACACTGCACGTCCTCTCAGCTCCCCCTGCCTTGAGTGACACACGGCATGCCTTGCCTGTCCTGCTGTAACCTGAGGGCCGACCGGACACTGAGTCCTTGAGAGAGGAGGCAGGCACTGACCCTGTCTGGTTTCCGAGTCCCGGGCAGACACAGACCAGCTGGCAGGGCCCTGGGGCGAGGGCATGCCACAGGCTCTTGGCACCGTGGGCCAAACGTGCCCCTCTCTCTGAAGTGTTTCACATACTGACATCACAAATCGTGCAGTTCTCTGTGCCGGGCCAAAAGGTTTCGCCCATCGAACTCTATAGGGCAGATCAGGGCTCCAAGGGACACGGGGCACCTGGCGACATCTCCGCTGTCATCACTCGGAGCAGGCCCCGGGCAGCTAAAGGGTGAGGGAGGGCCGGCTCACAAGCTCTCCTGGTCGACCTTCTAGAGCTACACGCATCAGCAGCCCGGGTGTCCCTGGCGCTGCGGAGGCATCTGCTCCCAAGAGGACAGCGTCAGTGACGGCCAGGAAACATCTACGAGGCCCTGCTCACGAAAGGCTGGTGAGACAAGAACCAAACACGGGCGCTGTGCGAAGCCACGGGACCCGCACGTGCTGACCCACGTATGTGCCACCATCGTCAGCAACCGCGTCGGGAACATGTGTGCAGAACTCATCAGCAACTCGACCCTCGTGGAATGCTCCGATTTAAAACTGGACGTCTGTTCTCGCTGTGTCACCTTTTTCCACCCGTAAATGTTGAGAATTCAAAACTCCCCATTTGCTAAGTATTAATCGAAACGTATTTGCATTTATTAAATTGAAGCTCGAGGTCTCCAACCTGCATTTGGCCTAGCAGGCTATGCCAAGTCACCTAACGTCTTGGTAGGCTCCGCACAGGGCACGAGCCAGGACGACAGGCACGGCTCCCTGTGCGCACATTCCGTCTGTCTGCACCTCAACTCCCTTGGGGCTTGGGGCTGGCGAGGCCACCGGCAGGGAGGCTGTGTGCGGAGGGGAGTGGGGTGTGAGCTGTCAAAGCGAAGTGAAATGCCGAACATTCCCCGAGTACCCGAGTCAGAAAACACAGCATGCTGCAACCTGCAAAGGGGCCCCAGTAACGTCATTTAGAAATCTACTGCTCTGTCAACAAACCAAACCGGCACGCTGATGCTACAGCTGCCAGGCCGAGGAGAAAAGGCAATTAAAAACATAACCCATCTCCACTCAAATGCGGGTGGGGGGAGTCCTAAGTGTTCACCAAGATGTTCAGGACAGTGGTTGGCTGAAGATAACGTCGCTGCGTGCGGCTGTCCGGCCATCCCTGCCTGTGGTCTGCATGCCTGCCGGCCCATCGAGCCCGGTTTCCAGACCGCCTGCAGCTCGGGGAGGACAGCAGGAGGGGCCCAGGGCACAGAGCCAGGCTGGACTGCACCAGACACGCACAGATGGCACTGCCCAAGGGCAGCCCACGATGGTCTGCCCCCGCCACTCACCGATATTGAGTCAGGCCCTGGCACGACCTCTCAGAAACAGTCTCTATTATAAAGGGGGAAGAGAGACCTGTTTTCTGTCTCGATTCAAAGATCATTCGGACCTGGCTTGCGAGGTCGGCGCCGAGTATGACACAGTCCCAGCCCTTCTTCTGCAGCTTCGCACAGCCTTAAAACTTCGCAGAAAGAGAAAAGATGCGATGGCCAAGAGAAGACAGGGGATCAGAAACACACGAGGGTGACGTCCTTTCTCAGTGTGGGCGTATCCGCCCTTCATTTCTGCAGACACTGACAACACGAGACAGGGGACGGGCAGCCTGAGGACCTCAGCGTCTCTGCTGTCAACCCGCATACAGCACCAGCACGCCCGGCAGGAGCGTTGCGCGGGAGCCCAGAGACCAGCCCCAGAGCACCAAGTCAGCCTTACTCAGGGCAGACCAGGGCTCCAGGGGACTCCAGCAGTAGGCAAGGTCCCCTGGGAAACAGAGCGAGGGCGGGCCAGGGGCCCTTTAACTTCTCTGCTTCGTTCTTGAAAAAAATGCACAGAAAAAGCATGAAATGCAATTTCCAAACCAGTTATTTACCCCCAAAATACACACGTACCAAACTCTCCTGAATCGTTTGTCCTCATCGGCTTTCGCATCTGCTTCAACAGGGAGGTCAGAGGGCATGGTGTACTGGCAAGAGCAAAGCACGGGGGGCCGGGGGCCCTGACTCTGCAGGTAGAGCGCTCACCGGTAAATGCTGGGCTGGATGGGCCCAGCACAGGTCCCCACAGAGCAGGGAGGCTGAGCATCTGTCCTGAGCCCGAGGACTGTGTACAGAGGTGGCCTGGGGAAAGTAAGAGTGCTCTGTGCGCCCAGATCCTGGCTTCCAAATGCCATTCCTCACCAAAAGGAAGCAGAACTCCTCAGGACGAGCGGCGGACTCCAGAACTGGGGCTGGGAGACCTGGAGCCTCAACACTATTCGGGCCTTGTCAGAGGAGCCGGCTTGAAGGTGCCCCCATCGACCGCACCAGGTGCAACGAGCATCAGCTCAACAGTAACGTAACCCCCCGACTAGGACAAGAACCCGTGCGTCCCCGCTGATGAACTGGCTGCTTGTACAGCAGAAAGCCAGCACTCTACGCGCCTCGAACTGTCCGCTGCTGAGTGACCTGCAGCGTGGTGAGGACGGTGACCGTGAGGGAAGAACACTTTGGCCAGGCGGGCCCGGCTCTCCGCTGGCGCTGCACACACGTTCTCTCACCGGTGCTCCAGGGGAAACGCTATCAGCCACCAGCTGCGCAAAGAGCCCTGTGCTGAACCACTGCCGAAGGGTACCCCAGACCTCAAACACTAAGACCCCAAAAAGAAGAGACAACGCACTGCTGGAACCTCGCGCCCCGTCAGGCGCACGGCTGACCGGCGAGGTACGCAGCCGGGTCGCTCTGATCCGCGGCATGGCTGACAAGCCCGCGCGCGGCGCTCCCCACTGGCCAGCTGCGCCGTCAGACCCGCCCGGGCCCCGGCGGCCCTCTGGGTCCGGTCAGGAACGGAACGGCAAGGAGAGCACTTCACCCTGAGGGTTCTCTGCATGGTGACACACCAGCGCTGGCTTCACCGCCATCACCCACAGGCTCATTAAGGCCCCGGTGAAGGTCAGACAAGCTCTGACTTCAAAGTAATGATGACAGCGTACCGTGATGTGAGCCCCTCCCTTCTAAAGGAAGCCAGGCAAACAGCTCCAGTGGACGGTGCTGTCCTGAGGCCATGTCCAGCCCATTCCACCAGCATTCAGAGGGATGTCATGGGCCCCTGAGCTGCAGGCCTAGGACCTGGGCTCTATCTCCAAAGGGAGAGTGGACGTAGATGAGGCTCCAGGGTGCTGGGATGGAGGCGGGTCCTATCCCAAGCTGTCCTGGTCGTCAGCTTCCAGGAAGGAGCAGATGCTCAGCAGCTGGAGGGTCAATGCGAGCCACAGGAAGAAGAGCTGAAGCAGAGCAAGCAGTACCACCGGAGGAAGGCAAGAGTGGACAGAAAGGGGACTGGGTGCCTGGGACACGCTGTGATCCCCGCAGAGAGGAGTTGTGCCCCAGCCTCTACAGCAGGAGGTGGGAACACTCACCTGCCCTGGCTTTCTGTCCCTGACAACGAGAACGACCCCGAGTCTCTTGCACACGCCTGTGCCCACACTTCAACCCAATCTCAGGAGCACAGCACTGGTAAACTCAGACACAAAGCATGCTGACAAGTTCATGCGCTTCAAAAAAGGAAAGCAGCCCCTTTATGAGGTCAAAACCTAAATTAGCCGCAGCTAGAACCTACCGTCGTGTAGGAGGGTGAGCTACCAGTCTGTCGTCCCGAATTACCTGTGCTCCACCTGCCCCTCCTTCCTGAACTATGATGCAGAACTGCACCAGGTTTTACAACCGCGTCTCACAAGGTTTACGAGAATCTAAAGTGGACACCCCAACAGTTTACACTGCGATGACGAGAGTGGAGCGTGCTAATTCGTTCAGCACTCGCGGTCGCTTCGAGTTTTCCTAAACTACAAACACGAAATCTTGGGAAGAAGCGTCCACTATGAAAAGGAACGAACACGACCACTTTCTAAATAAAAATCTCAAATGGTAATTGTCGTGTAGCCTTAGAAAGGCATGCAGACGCGCAGCTGGAGGGGGCGGGTCCTACTTTCCAAAGCTCTCCCCGACCGCAGCCCCTTCAGCTGCAGTCCGCGGGACCCCTTCCTGCCTCGTGCCCGGCCTTGGTGCTCTCTCCTGGCTCTGGAGCCTCACCCTGCCCACCACTTCCCTCCCGTCTCCTGTCCCCCGACCCACTCACCCGGGAGCCACCACCTGGCCCGGCTGCGTGCACAGCTCCCGCACCACGCCGGCGCGCTCCGACCTCAGCCTGCGCTCGCCGCGCACGCAGCCCCCGGAGCCGGCGCGAGCAGGGGCAGGCCCGGCGGACTGCGCGGAGGCGGCGGCCTCGCACACGGCCAGCACCGAGCCGATCCGCACAGTCGCGCCCGCGGCCACCTTCCACTCAAGCAAGCGCAGCGGCCCGGGGCCCGGGCAGCGCACCTCGGCCACGGCCGCCGGCAGGGCGCCATCAGCCGAAACGCGGCCGGCGGGCGGCGTCTCCATCGCGGCCGGCGGGGTCGCTGCGGAAATGCGGCGGGCAGGCGCTCAAGGCCCGGCACCCATCGCGGGCGGGCGGGCGGCCCCGGCCCAGGCGGCGGCGGCAGCGGCTGCGCTGCGATTCCCACTCCGGCACCGGCTTCCACCCGCCGCCCGGGTCCGCGCCGACTTCCGGACAGCGTGTGACGTCACGTGACGCAGAGCGCGTGCGCCGGGGGCGTCCGCGTGTAAACAAACCCACGCAGGGCCCGAGAGGCGCTGCAGCGGCCATGGGGACTGGAGGAGTCCCAGGACCATGGGGCTGGGCCAGGCGGTAGCAGTGTTGCTACGCCCAGTGTACCCTGTGAGCGCCGGGTACCAGCGTGCAACGCGCGCCGCTGTGCCACCACTCCTTTTAAGCGCCGAGGCCGTTAAACCATGAGCCCCGGCATACACCGCGCGCGGTCGCACCACGAACCCCCGTCGGGCGTTGCGAATCCCGGCATGCAAGCGGGTCGCCGACCGGCCCCTCGCGCGCTAGGGCGGGCGTCGTCAGAACTACGAGTCCCAGCATGCAACGCGGGCTGCGGACGCGCAGCTCTGTCGCGTGCTGAGACCAGTGCACAGTCTGCGAGTCTCCGCACGCCAGCGGGCCGCCGCCCGGCCCCTCGCGCGCTAGGGCGGGCGTCGTGAGAACTACGAGTCCCGGCATGCAACGCGGGCCGCGAACGCGCAGCTCTGTCACGTGCTGAGACCAGTGCTCAGTCTGCGAGTCCCGGCATGCAAGCGGGTCGCCGACCGGCCCCTCGCGCGCTAGGGCGGGCGTCGTGAGAACTACGAGTCCCGGCATGCAACGCGGGCCGCGAATGCGCAGCTCTGTCACGTGCTGAGACCAGTTCGCCGCAGTCTGCGAGCCTCGGCGTGCGGGTGGGCGCCGGGCCCGTGACGTCGCGCTGGGTCGTGTGTTTGGGGTGTTCTGCTCTGGCCCAGCCTCTGGCTGTCAGAGCCGCCCTGCCGACGTGCCCGCGCGTGGGGAGGCCTCGGTGCCGTCGGCGGTTCGCAGTGCGGGAGAAGTAATGGAAGTGGTCGTCTGTGGTGACCTTGAAGGTCATTTTTCACAGCATTCCCAAAGACTGTGCTTCCCCTGGAAATGTGGAGCGGAGCACCTGTTCCAGCGACAGAGCCCCAGACGCAAGAAGCAGACGCTGACAGGATTGAAGGGAGGCCGGCAGTTCTACAGTGGTCCTGGGGCTCCTCGGTACCCCACGTCAAGGGCGGCTAGCACGGCCAGGTAGAAGAGCAGCAGGGACGTAGCGGACAGGAACAGCTGTGAATCAGGACGTAACAGGCTCCAAAATAGCACAAAGCTCCATCTGGAGTTTTCTCCAGTGTGGACCTGTGGGCTGTCGAGGCCATAAAACGATTCTCAGAAAATTTAAAAGGATTAAAATCATATCAGCCTTGTTCTCTGACCACCATAAAGTTGAATTAGAAGTCAATGTGGGAAATTTACAGTTGCTTGGAAATGAAGCGATACTCCTAAGTAACCGATGTCTCAAAGGAGAAATGAGAGCAATAAGGAAATGTTTGTGAATGGAACTAAAAAATATACTAAAACTTGGGTGCTGCCTCTAATGCAATGCTTAGAAATATATGGCTAAAGCATATTTTAAAAAGAATAAATTAATAATCTAGTATTTGACCATGAGAAATCAGAAAAAGAAGAGCCGACCAAACCCAAAGCAAAAAGGCAAGAAGCAGTGATTAAAGCCAAAATAAATGAAATAGAAAAACAGTAGAAGAAATCTACAAAACTAAAAGTTGGTAACTTGAAACAATTTTTAAAATTTGACAAAACTTTAGCTGGATTGACCAGAAAAAAGGGGGAGGGGGTTTTACCAAAATTAGGAACGAAAGAGAAAATAGCACTCCTGACCTCACAAAAAGGCTTCTAAGAGAATAATATGAACAACAGTATGCTAACAAGTTAGATAAGTAAAATGGATACATTATTAGAAAGACAAAAATACAGAAATGGAAGAAGAAGAAATAGAAAATAGTAGGCCTACAACACATGAACAGAGTTAATCTCACCTGCTCTGAGTATTACGAAAGGCCTCATGGGCTCCAGAGGTTTCAAAGCGGGTATTCCATGTCACAGTGCTGTTTTAACCCCACCTCCTTGCCTGGCTCTCACTTCTGGGCCTCCCATTTGGTCTTCCCCCGGAGCCCTTTCCACGCCCAGGTCCTCAGGCCTGGCCCTGGTTGAAGGAAGCCACACTCCAGCTGGCAAGAGCTGTTTCTGATTTTCTCTCAGGGCATCCAAGAAGCAATACAGTACCTCACTAAAAGGAGCATGCATCATTTTTCTGGAATTAACATAGTCAAGTGCTTTTGGTGAGAGCATATATTTTCTATTAAAGTGACTTTGCCTCTGCTCCTAGAAAGGTAGCAACACCATTTTCACGTTGTTACCATGAGGGCAGTTGGCCCCCCCACCCCTACCCACACAGGTTAGAAGAGACATAGCGACTGTGCTGACTTCATCTTACCTACATGGCCGTTGTGCCGCTTTATTATTATTATTTTTTCTGATGCTTGAATCCTTTTCTTGACAGAGATGACTTTAGTCCCTGTCACCCTCCCAGGTCACTCTAGCTGTCACAAAAGTCTCAATGGTTCTTTCAAGTTCTGTAGCAGCTACCCTCCCCAGACTTACCCCAAACAGTCATAGAGGCTTCAAGTGATTATTCTGCTGTGCACTAGAGAGCCTTCCTCGCTCCTCCCGGTACTGTCCCAAGGAGATTCTCAGGACATTCCTTGGTCCCCCTTGCTCCCTCCTACACAGGCCTGCTGCACCCAGTTGCTCACCCTGGAACCTCTACGAAAACCACAAGTACGTCTGTCAGGATTATATTTGTTAGTAAGCCAGATGGTATGTACAGAAGTGTAGAAAAACGCTTCAGTTTTTCTTCTGTAGGCACAGGGGTTGAAGGGCTGACCACCTCCATTCAACCAAGAACTCATTTTATCAGGGCTGTGTTGGGATCTTAAGTATGACTCGGTCCACTCTGGCTTCAAATATCTCAAAAGAGACTCCCTGTGTGCTGTCGTAGGCCCTTCTTGCTAGTAGGAATTTATTTATTCTAAATTATCTCAAACTGAGGAGATTTCACACTGCCTTGCTAGCCTGGTCCCAACCCTGAGCCCTGTGTACTTCCTTCGCCCTAAGCAAATGTTCTGCGAGGAAAACCAGCCGTGCATTGGGGCCACTTTGTGTCCCGTCTGTCACACAAACCCACGCAGGTGACTCATCTTCACTTTGGTCAAGTCTCCCCACCTGTGTAAGCTGAAGCTCAGACACTGCCCACGCTCATCAAACGCCAGAGAGAAGAAAGGGCTGCCGAGAGCAGTTTACCCAAGGGCAGCTCCCCCGCCCCGGGTTTTCTCTGTTCCATCCTCCTAGTCTGTAGAGCTCCCTAATGACGTTGAAAGCACGATGTGGACAGCCACCCATTTTCCTGAGTTACTGCAGCAGGAGCGCTACTTGCATCCCCCTGCTTCGTCTGACCCGGAAGGAGACAGTGAGTGGGGTTTGACACAAGGGAAAGAGGAAATGGGCCCCTGGGCATGAGGACCCCGGTGATGAGGCTCTGGGGTTCCTTTGATAGAATACTTTGTGGCAAAGACGCAAGGAACAGGACTAGGATGTTTGAAAGATGACTGATACCATGGTCCCATCCCTCAAAATTCTGACATAATTATTTCGGGGTGGGACCTGAGCACCAGGAGTTCTGCATTTTGGGTTACTTTAATGGCAGCAGATTTCAAGAACCACCCTTGTAGGCAGTGGGTAGTGAAAAGGTTTCGAGCAGACATGAGATTATCTGATCAGTGTTTACAACGATGCCGCTGGCTGGGGACCCGAGGTAGAGCCCCCAGTCCCGGGCGGAGTGGCTGCAGGGAGAGCTTCTGACTTACAACTGCTAGGTTTTGTCACTTGCAGGGCAGAGTAGTGAGAAGGAGCCCCAAATGGCTCTTGGGAGAGGACAGTTAACAGAGGAGGGGAGCAGTTGGGGGGTGTGCTGGGGGGAAGTGAGTGCCCTTGGGCTCTGCTGTGTGTGGGGGGGCCAGTGCTACAGATCCTGGCCATACTGTGGGGACAGTGCAGATGACGTTGGCGAGGGAGCACCTCCTGTGGAAAAGGCGGCTGCAGAGATGTCAGGCAGTGAGCAGGGGCTGGTCGGTGGCATTACAGCCTGTGGAGAGCTCGAGGGCGGATTTCCCAGTGGGGGGGTGGTGCTGCGACGCGGGGGGGAGTGCCGGCAGGGGCCGAGGTACAGGCGGGAGCAGGGCTCGTCTGGGAGGGTGGGGACAGTGTTTTCCTGAAACAGAAGTTGGGGGAAGTGTTACAGATGTGTTTCTGCCCCAACAGTGACATCTACCGGCCTTTGGGTGAGTCTTGAACTTGATCGCTCTCCCTCCCTTTGTTCTTCTCTCCCTCATTGTGTAAGTTAAGTACAACCAAAGACCATGTGATCTGAAATGAACCCATTAGCCAGCACGGTCAGGAACCTTACCAATATGGTCACAACTATCTGTGTGTTCCTCACCATCCCATCTGTCCCCTCGATCCCCCCAGAAGCATCTGCCACACTCAGTGTCATGTTTGTCATTGTCCTTTTACGTGGTGTTTTACTGCAGGTGTGTATAAGTACAGCAGGCCCTCACTTAATGTCCTAGATGGGCAACTCTGAGTGAAATGATACAATGAGACCAATTTAACCTCAATTTGATGGATACAAATAAGAATTAAAGCCTACAGCACCGGGTCTTGCTAGGTGGTCTCTCATCCAAGTACTAACCAGGGATGACCCTGCTTAGCTTCCAAGATCAGACAAGATTCGGCGTGTTCAGGGTGGCATGGCCATAGACTTGACAATATCTTTTAGTTGGGAAGTCCAATACATTTATACTTAACCTTCCAGTCTTTCTATTGATATTTTTTTCTCCTTTATCATGTCTTCCCCCTGCTTTGGGGATCTATGGAGATCTACTTCTCTGCTTATTTTCTTCTTTTGTTTTCTCTTACTCCATTTGCATTCTTTTGGTGATTACTACTGAAATTTTACCTTGCATTCCTAACAATACATTTAAGGTTGATATTCCAGTTTCCTTCCAAACAGTGTATAGATTTTAAAATACTATGCCTCTTCTCTTCTCTGGATTTATACACTACAATTGTCCAATATTTAGTTCTGCATTTTTACAACCCCCAAATGAGATATTATTATCTTATGAACAGTGTTTCGATTTGACATATATTTACCAATTTACTCGCTCACCAGATTTTCTTACATTTCATATCTTCCTTTTTAGTATGAAATAATTTACGTATTAGGAAAGAAATACATTCCAATGAAAAGAAATTGATTCAACTAAAATAATGGCTATTTAGTATTTACCTAAGCGTTTGTGCGATATGTCACATTCTGCATGATATGTGTTGGGATGTCGTGGGAGTAAGCCATGGCCTTCTTAGGGGACTGGTGTTTGTCCATGGGGCACGCCCTTTAGGATGGCCCCAGTGAGGTTCTGCGGGGTGGAACTCAGTGTCCCTCTGCCTGAGAGTGTTTCATTTGCTCTCATTGTGGAAAGCTGGTTTGGACACACAGCCACTGGGTCACATGCTTTTGTTTTCATTTAGAAGACATTATTCCATTGGCTTCTGGGTTCCTTCGTCGGCATCTGGTGGTCTGACTGCTGTGGCTCTGGAGGTGGTCTGTCGTCGGTCTCCGGCGTTCTGTGATTTCATTGCAGTATGTCCCAGTGTGTGTCTATTCTGTTTGGAACATATTGTGGATTCATAAATTTCATTAGTTCTTGAGAATTCTCAATCATTCTCTCTCTAAATACTTCTTCCTTTTTAGTCTCTCTGGAGCTCTGAGTAGACATTTGTTAAACTTTCTTATTCTATAATTCATTCCTCTCATCCTTTTTACATTGTCTTCTTATTTTCTGTTCAGCATTCTGGGAATTTCTTCAGATATATCTTCTAGTTTATTAATCTCTCTTTAAGTGTAATCTGATAACTCATCTTTTCAGGTTTTACTTTGAAAATTAAAATTTTTATTGATGCAAGTTCTATTTGGCTATTTTTCAAATATGCCTGTTCATTTATAGTTTCTCTTTACTTGCTCATTTTTGGTAATTATATCTTTTGTCTTTACTAGTCACATCTACTTTTTGCGATCCGAGTCTGACCATTTGAATAATCGATGTCTCTATGGGTCTAGGTCTGCTCGTTCGCAGTTGTCCCTGATGGCCCTTCTAGTGTGCTGCCCTTGGACTGTGAGCTGGTATTTGGCTGGTGTCAGTCTGTGAGTCCTGGCAACATTTGTAGGTGAGAGCACTTTTGAATCCTTCAGGGGCCTGGCATTGGCCTCTGCCCCTGCTCAGAGCCCGGCACGTTCTGAGGCAACCCCGCTTTGAAGTTTTCTGGAGTTTTCCGGAGTTTCCTACCCCCGGATTCAGCTCACAAGGGGTTTCCTTGCTTTGAGAGCTTTCAAGATGTCCCTTCCTTCCTTCAAGCCTATACTGGCTAGAAAATTAAGTCTCAGAACCTGATCGTTTTGCAGTGTGAGGGCTCTTCAGAACGCCCAGACTGCCACATTGCCCAAAGGATTCTCCTCCTGGATTTTCCCCCCTCTGTTTTTAAGTGGATTAAATAGATCAAAGGGGAAGCAGTTTCCCCCTTTCCTTCTCCTCCCTCTTCCTCCCCCTCCCCCTTCCTTCCCCACCCTTCTCTTCCCCCTCCTCCTTCCCACCCCCCTCCTCCTCTTTCTTCTTTCTCGTGGGCCTGTTTTCCAGCACATGGCACTGAGCTTGGAGGAGTCACGTGCTCGCCGTGCTTTCCATTTTGACGAGCAGGGCAGAGGGAAAGGTGGACACGGGGAAAGGCCATGTTGTGGAAGAGGCCACTGGCACATCTGGGAAGAGAGAGACCCTGACACAAGACTCGTAAGTCTCGTGGAGCCGAGAGCTCGCTGAGAGGTCTCCGCAGAGGCAGTGCACATGTCCGCGTAGGGTGTCGTCGCGTGACAGATTAACTTCGCAACAGCTGGACGTGCCGCACAAGACTGCGAGGCGCGCAGCCCGAGGGCCGTTCTGGCTTAATCAACTGTCTCCTGCCTGCCTTACCACCCCCGCGGGCTTTGCCTCCCGTGAAAGGCTCTCAGAGAAGAAAGGAGTGATGAAAACAAAGGTCTTTGGCTAAAAGGAACACGCTACTTTTTTTCAAGGAGGCAATCTACACATCGTGTGAATTGCGGAAGGGGAAAGACAAGTGAGAGCGCCTAAAGGGTTTGCCAGCTCTTGGGGAGCAGGAAGAGCCCCGAAACGTGAGGGCATCAATGATGTTACCTGAAACGTGCGGGGTCTATGATGTGACTCATGGAGCAGCTGCTGTTTGCCAGGGCTGATCTGAATAAAGGGTGCGAAGGGCTGATTTCTAACCATCAAGCAGACGCATTCCCACGGGGGCCCAAATAGAGGCGACAGGGCGGAACCCGAACCCGCCACTGCGGGAGCCTTCCAGGGCGCATCTTACCCTAACGGCCGCTTCCCCAGGAGTGTTTTCCAGCCTTTTGAACCAACTAGGTAGTCATGAGAGGGGAACCAGACACTGCAGTTCCTCCCACTCTTTCTGTTTATTGCTGTTCAGAAACGGTGCTGTGAAGCCTCGGCCAGTTCTTCTCCTGGAGACCTGCGGGGTCGTGATTCTAGGGCAGTCACGGAGTTAGCAGGATTCCATTTGGTCTCAGAAATCACCAGGCATGTTGTTGATCACAGCAGGGTAGAGAGAGCACTGAGATGGTTTGCTATCTGAGCCTTCCCAGGAGGCTGAGGTTTAGTTTTATTATTATTTCAAGTCAGGTGTTAGGAGAACATTTTACAGTGAACCCGATTCACATCTCCAAGTTCAGAACTAGAGAGTAAGCCTTCCTCCTAGACCGATAGCCTCTGGGCGACTTGCAGCTTTCCTAGGACTGTAGTTGTCACCTGTGATATGCTGAGCATATTATGTGGTAGTGAACAAATTAATGGACCTTAGCATTTATTTTCTTGAGCATATTTACCTTGGCATAACAGTAACAGGCTACTGATCATTGCACACCGTAATGTATGCTTTGCAGCTGGAAAAGCTATTTTAAAAAAATGAGCATAGGACTCATTTGATTTTACATCATCAGATGTAAGTGTTTTAGGAGAGAGCTCTATAGGCCGAATGCAGTTAGTCCGTACCACTAACGGGAGGGTTTCTTCTGTTTGTTAAAAAAAAAAGAAAAGAAATCCTGTAGGAGTTACTGATGATTTATTTGAATATTGGCCTGAAAAGAATCCTTATCATTTAGATGTGTATGTGGAAGTATTTACAGATCAAGTAATATGATGCCCGGGATTTATTTCTAAATAATCTGGTTTGGGACTGTTGGTAGGACTCAAAAGAGAGGACTTCTGCACTGCTAATGCTTGGAGGGGGCATAGGAAGGAACGTCAGGATTTTTGCATATGTTTGAGAACTTTCATAATAAAAACATTTTAAATGTCGTGTTAGAGGAAATAATTCTCCTGTATAAATTCACGTGTAATTTATGTATGAATTACCTTCTAATTTGCTTCTCATTCTCATGGCTGCCAAGTTTCCATTACAGCCACTGGAGAGTTTGCAAAAAGCAGGTCCCAAGATGACCATCTCAGTGTAATTCGAAACAGAGAATGGGTTGGAGTGATTGCCTGTCAATTCATTCTGTTTTGAATCCAGCACAAAATAGACATGAGCATACACCATAGGGCTGAGAGAGTCCTTAATAGAAAGTAATCTCTCTCCGATGACTCTTTAAAATGTTATTTTGTGTTGCATTTTACGATATAGACCATGAACGGCCTTGGATTTCACGTTCTATTTCGTTGATCTTTATGTCTATCCTTATGCTAACACCAGATGATCCTGGTTACTATAGTTTTAACGGAAGTTTGAAATCCAATAGGGAAATTTCTCCAACTTTGTTCTTTTTTAAAATTGCTTAGGCTATTCTAGGTCCTTTGCATGTCCATATAAATAACAGGATCAGTTTGTCAATTTCTACAAAAACAACCTGGGATTTTGATAGTGATTACATTGAATCTATAGCAATTTGTGGAGAAGTGGCAAACAATACTGAATCTTTCAATCTGTGAGCATGAACTGTCTCTTCATTTATTTAGATCTTTTATAATTTCTCTTAGCAATGCTTTATAGTTTTCAGTGAAAAATTCTTATACTTTTTACATTTAATACTAAGTATTTTATTCTCTTTGATGCTATTGTAAATGGAATTGTTTTCTTGATTTCATTTTTAAGCTGCATTTTGATAGTACATGAAAATAGAGTTGATATTTGCATAATGATTTTGTATCCTGCAATCTTGATAAGCTCATTTACTAGTTTAGTAGGGGTTTTTCTTGTAGATTTCTAATAACTTCTTATATATAGGATCAAGTCATTTGTAAATAGTTTTACTTCTTTTCACTAATGATGGCTTTAATTTCTTTTCATTTCTTTCTCTCTTTTCCTTTCTTCCTTTTTGGGGGTGGCCAGTGCCCCAGCGGAGCCTCCAGCACAGTGTGGGGCGAAGGAGAGAACAGATCTCTTTCTTGTCCACAGTCTTGAGGGCCACGTAGTCCTCCACCATCAACTGTGACGTTAGCTGCAGGGTGTTTATATGTCCATTATCAAGCTGAGGATGTTCCTTCCTATTTCTTGTTTATTAAGAGGTGTCCCCACCCCCCCATGGACAGTTAGTTGTTGGATTTTGTCAATGTTATTTTTCCACTGATCGATTGATTTTCAGTTGTCATTCAACCTACATTTCTGGGAATAACTTCCAGTTGGTCATGGTTTATGATCCTTTTTATATGCTGTTGGATCCTGTTTGCTAATATTCTGTTAAGGGTTTTTGTGTAGATGTTCATGAGAGACGTTGGCGTGACGTTTTCTCCTAACGCTCTGTCTGGCTTTGGTGTCGGCGTGATGCTGGCCTCCCAGAATGAGTTGGAAAGTGTCGTCTCCTCTTTTTTTCTGAAGGAGCTGTTTGAATTGGTATTCTTTTTTCCTTTAAATCATTTGTTGGAATTTACCAGTAAGGCCACCTGGGGCTGAGCTTTTCTTTGTGAGATGACTTAAATCACCAATGAAATTTCTTTACCTGTTGTAGATCCATTCAGATTTTCTATTTCTTCTTGAGTCAGTTTTGATCATTTGTGTCTATCTAGGGATTTGTTCATTTCTTCTTCATCGGCATAAAGCTGTTCGTAATGTTCCCCTGGAACCCTTTCATTTTCTCCGGGGTTGGCAGATAGCTCTGCTTTCGCTGTCGAGCTGGCTAACGTAGCCTCCTTCCTTCTTCCTTGGTTGGCCTAGCTTCGAGTTGGAAGCTCAGCACGACTGACATTTGGGACTCTGTAATTCCTGTGTACAGGGCTGGCGGGTGCACTGTGGCCTGTGGCTGGCATGTGGATGGATGTCTCTATGTCTCTACGTGTGAGATGTGTTAGGTCCAGCTACCTGAGAGCAGAGGAAGTAGGTGGCGGGGTTGGGGGGTGGGCAGAGGAGCAGGGGAGTTTGAGCTCGGGTGCGGCTCACCAGCCAGGCTCTCCCAGGCCTGCCTCGGAGGAGTGTGGCCCTCCAGCTGTCGCTCAGGCCCAGGATGGCCCCTGCAGCTGAGGCTGAGGCTGAGGCTGGCGGGGCTCACACAGCTGGGCGGGAGGGGGCGGCTGATGCTTCTGTGTACCGCAGGCAGGAGGCGCCGTCCTCTGAGGCTTGCAGACAGGAAGGCGAGTGGCGCACCCAGGGTTGTGCGGTGCTCCCTGCAGGCCTGGGGCCACATTTCCAAGCGCGCTCCCGGCAGCGTCAGGAGCCAGCGCTCTGTCCGCCTCCCTGAAAGCAGGCTGCGCAGACGGCCCTGCGTTTTGCTTCTCCCACACCTGTGGCTGTGTGCGGCTGAGGCTGCATCTCAGCCAGAAAATTAATGCTTGAATCCCAAATAATAATAATTACTGTTTCTGGTTATTTTGCATCCACTGACAGAGACCTTTGCAGAGTAATTGCACTGATCAATCCGCGCTGCGCTGCGGGGGATCCTGAGCTGGCGCGTGGTGGGCACGCTGGCGGGCGAGTGGCGCGCTGCCCGCAGGCGGGGTCGTGAGGCGAGCGTGGCGCTAGCGCCCGGTGCGCCGTCCCCCGGGAGCACGCGGTCTGCCCCCGCAGCAGATGCTTCGCAGCTCCCCTCCGAGCGGAGGGCGCAGTCCCCACGCCCACGAGCCGCCGCGACGCGGGAGCGGAGACGCGCGCGCGTGCGGACCCGTGCGACTGCAGCCAAAGCGCTTTTATAGGGAGAAACGGCCGTACAAAGAAGCAGCTTTTAAGACTATCAGATACGTGCATCCTGGGCAAGTTGGGTTTGGTAGGCGCTGTGGCTGGGCTTTGCAAAGCGCGAATGAGAGAACCGAGCTGTTTCGAAGAGTTCTGGTGCCTTGATGAGAACTTCATGTCCCTGAGACAAAGTGAAGACAAAGACTCCCTCCCTGTGCCTTAGATAATTTAATTTCACCATAAGAAGGCACGGTCAGTATTTCCTCTTTCTGTTCGTATTGAATCCTTTAACAATGGTTCTTTTAAAAAATAATATATAGCTTGTAGTATATAATTAATTCCTTTAAAGTGTACAGTTCAGAGGTTTTTAATATAGTCCCGAAGTTCTGCAACCGTCATCACCACCTGGTTCCAGAACATTTTCATACCCATCTCCGTAGCAGGTGCTTGCCTCTTGGTGTAATGAGAGCGGCAGCCACTAGATGGAGACGTTTTGCCGGTGAATTTCTCTGCCCGGACCCTCGGCGGGTGTGCCCGGCGTGGGTGCTCTGAGCAAACCGGGCTTGGCGCTGGCTCTGTGCTAGGCAGGGTCAGAGCTATGTACCTGGTGTTTCTTCAAAGGCAAACTTTATTTTTTGACAGTTTCTCAAAATTGCTACACTGAATCATTTGGTACAAGAGAGGCTCTTAGGTAGCATATGGATACATTTTTGTGATTTAACTCGTTACATAGTTATATGTGTGTCTGAATGTGGAACAGGACAAATACAACAAATACATTCAGTCCATGATGCTATTTGCTTTACTTAGGATAAGGCTAATTAAAAAAAGGATTAAGTTTAAAATTAAATAAAAGTATTAAGTAACTACGGCACAAGTGACACGCTGGGGCCCGAACGTCGGCGGCTGGGGAACGTGGTGAGAGTGATGGCAGGAAGATGCGGTAAAGGCCTCCGCCTGCAGGCAGGGGCGCCATGCAGGGTCCCCTTGGCCTGTCAGCAGGGAGGACTTCGGCCCCCTCGCCCTCCTCTCCGGCCTCTGAAGCTGGAGGCCCGTGATTTTGATGCCCCCGATGGCCGTGCAGGGGGAGAATGGCCCCTGGATAACTGGAGCTTCCTCGTGCGCAGCGGGTCCAGGCAGCGTCTTGGACTTGGCCATGGTGTCACGCACGCCGTCGGCCAGGGGGAGGCCTCTGGGCGCTGACAGTAGTTAGCAAGGCCCAGCGCACGGTTCAGAATCCACAGGCTGGGGCTCGGGGGTGGATGTCGGCGGGCCGGGTCCCTCTGTGTCCTCCTGTTGCCTCCCCCAGGCAGTGAGCCCCTCACCCTCCTGCTGCAGGCCCCTCGGGAGCCCCGCCTAAGTGCCCCCTTTCATATCAGTGATGATCCCGAGAGGCAGGACCTGGACGGCCCCGGCTCTGGGCGAGAGACTGGCATCCAGAGCGGTCGCTGGAGAGACGGCGTCTGCCCGCTGCCCTCTGACTGCAGACGTCCTTCCAGCAGGCCACACTGCCTCGGAGTTTTCGTGCCCTTGCCCGAGTCCACTCAGCCTCCTGTCACAGTAGCTGCCATTGCTTTGTGGGGGAAAAACTGGAGTGAAGAAATCCAAGACGACATAGGGTCTTTTCACATCACAAGGAGTCGCGGCCTGGGGGCGGGAATTCACGGACTAGCTGACCCGTGAGGACGAAGTGTGCTGTCACGGGACCAGAGTGGGTGAGGGGCTCCTGTTTCCTGTCTAAGCATCTGCTTAGAACTCTTCAGGGATATAAAAGGTTTAAGACGTATTGGTTGAGGAAATAAATATATGAATGTATTGGGTAACGAACACAGTACCTGGTCTTAAAGAATTAAGAAGCTGATGGAATCTTCCATTGGGCATTACGAAAGCCGGGTCCTACGGGGGAGCTGAGGGTCAGTTCCGTCCTCAGTTCTGCCGCCACCGGGTCAGGTCCTGAGCGAGCCCGTCGGACGCGCGGATGGACCCCAGAGCCTCCGGTCTGCATTCTTTTCTGTCACCACACTGGGGCACAATTGGACCTTTAAACATTATGTGTGTGAGATGAAATTTATTTTTCTGCATTTATGGCATCCTCCAAACAAAAATGGCAAAACCTGGTTGAGTGAGCAGAGACAGAGAGGGCGCAGGCTCTGACCAGAGAGGGCCACTGTCACTTTATCCAGAGAGCGAGGGGAAGGCGGCTGAAAGGGAGCTGACCACAGGGTCACAGGCGTGAAGGCCTGTGTCCCCTGTGGGGACCGGAGGCAGAGCGGTAACCGGTGCCGCAGGGACAAGGGAGAAGCGTCCACGTGAGGACTGGGGTGCTTGCAACTATGGCCCCTTTCGCCCGATGGGCCCTGGTTTACATAGACTCACGAGCTGCCTGGTCCCCAGGAAGCAGGAGGTTCCGAGATGCGAGGCCTGGGGGTGTGAGGTCTTCAGCGAGAATCTTGGGGGCCTAATTAAGGCCTGTCACATCAACCGGAAGTGAGCAAACCATCAGAACTGAAGGCGACAGGCCTGGGGCAACAGCAGAACTGGGGGGCACAAGGTGAAGATTTTAGAAGGTGTCCCAAAGGGTGACGGTCGCCCAAATGATTAAAAGGTGCCTGAGTTAGGCTCTTCCACAGTCTGCCATTTTCAGATCTCGACAGGAACGAGGCCTGTAATCCGTCATTACCGACGAAACCTGGAGCCCAAGCTTAGGCAGTGTCTATGAGACTCAGGGACAGGGGGCGGGGACAGGGCGCGAGGACAGGGCCCGGGGCCACACAGGGGAACTTCCTGCACGTGGCGGGCAGGGCGCCCTGTCAAGGCTGTAGGGCCGGGGGTCTGGGCAGCGGGAGAAGACAGCCAGGGTGGCCTTCTCTCCCCTCCCTCCTCCCTGGTCTCCCGTCTCAGATATTTATTAGCACAAACCTTATAAAAAGAGTAATTACAGGAATATCTCAAATGAGCGAGTTAAATTCTACACACTTGTGTAAGAAGTGGCTCAGAGAAAGGCGACGTCCTGCGACGTCCTGCACGACGCAGCGAAGGCCGGTGCGTGTCCCAGAGGCTGGGAAGCGCGGTCTCGCTGCGCGCGTCCCAGCAGCGTGGTCACCGACAGCCGACAGAGGGCGCGACCCAGGTGTCCCCCGACGGGCACGTGGACGAGCAAGATGTGGTCCAGCCAGGCAGTGGAGGACTGGCCGCTGTCCTGACAGCTAGGGGCCCCTGACACAGGCCACAGCGTGGGCGCCCCGCGAGGACACCGCTCAGAGCGGTCAGCCCGGCGCCAAGGACGAGCGCGGTGATTCCGCGCAGACGCGGTCCCTGGAGGGGGCCGGAGGTGCGGGGGAGGGGCGCTTCCCCTGCCGGGGACAGTGGCCGGAGGTGCGGGGGAGGGGCGCTTCCCCTGCCGGGGACAGTGGCCGCGGGCAGGAGCCCGGGAGATGGCAGCGGCGTGGCCGCACCACGCTGAGCGCACTTGATGCCACCGAGCTGCAGTTACAAATGGCCGAGACCGTCCGTTTTGAGTCGCGTATTTTACCACAATTGAAAAATACGGTGAGGGAGGCGCCGTGACCGGAGGGACCCGCCTGCCCCGAGGCCCATGCGGGGCCCAGGGCGTCCGTGCCGCTGTCACCGGGTGAGCCGCCACCGGCGCCCGTTTCTGCAGAGGGGCCTCGGCGCTCCGCCGTCAAAACACAAAGACGCGATGAGGGTTTCGTCTGGATTGTTCTAGAGCCGGCGCTTCCTGGCGGCGGGGACAGGGGCGGCGGCGGGACAGGGACAGAGCGCCCCGTGGCGTGCACAGCGGAGACCCTGGACCAACGCGGTCCCGCACGGCCGACGCCGCGACCCTTTTCTGCTCTTCCCGCCGCGCGGCGGAGCGGCGCCCACGCCGTTCAGGGCACGTCTTAGGTGCTGTCACTCTCGGGCCGCCCCCGCGGTCCGAGGCCCCGCCCCACGCGGAGACGCCGGTGGTGCCGGCGACAGCAGCGGCGACAGCAGCAGCGAGTGAGCCGTGGGCCCGCCCTCGGGCCTGGGGCACCCAGGGCCGGGGCCCCTTCACACGAGGCACCTGTGGGGAGCCTTCCCGGGCCCCGGGC
Organism: Eidolon dupreanum; assembly: GCA_028627145.1. Lineage (NCBI taxonomy): Eukaryota > Metazoa > Chordata > Mammalia > Chiroptera > Pteropodidae > Eidolon > Eidolon dupreanum. The sequence continues at coordinate 87,220,085 of CM053504.1, read as the reverse complement.
CGCGTGCTTGGGGTTCAGAGGGCACGACAGCCTGGGAGACCCTGCGGCCGCTGAAGCGAAATGAAGGCTCTGTCCTTGCGCCGAAGGTCTCACGCTGCCAGCCAGGCGCGGTCGCCGGCTCGGCCGAGCTGCCGAGCTTTCGGGCCAGGGCTCCCTCCGACGGAGCCCAGGCGCCGGCAAGCGTCGCCGGGCGGACTTCTTCCCGCGCGTTTGGCAACAGCCCGCAGCCTGCGGCCCCCTCTGCGTGCGTGCGAGTACGGCCCAGAGGGGAGGAGGAGGTTTGGGGAGCCCACCCGCACAAGCCTCTCGAGAACCCCGCAAATTTAGAAACCGTCGCTCAGAAGTCAGGCTTCCCCAGCGCCTCTGCAGACCCTGGGAGGTGGCGCCAATGTGGTTGGCTCTGATCGGACGGCAGCTGGGGTCCCCTGGGTCCTCTGTGAGACCCTCTCTCCAAGCCCCTCCCTGGCATTTGGCAGTGTCACAGCGACCGGGGTGGGCCTTGGTCCTGCCGGAGGACGTGGCAGCCCTCGGCCACTTGGCCAAGGCCCGCGGCCACAGGGCCAGGCGGCTGCTCCTAGGCAACCCCTCCGGCCGGGCGGCCGCCTGGCCCCGCCCCTTCCGCTGGCTTTTCGGGGCAGCGACGAAGCCGAAGCCGCGCAGCCGTCCGCACCGCGTCTCCGGCACTTCCTCCCCTTCGTGCCCAGGTGCTGTTTGGCCCCGGCTCGCGAGGCGAGCGCCCTGCGCACTGCAGCCCAGCGGCCGCTGGGCCACGCGGCCCTCTCCAGCTTGGGGAGGGGGCCCGGGAAGCGTCTGGTGCGGCTTGTCCTCACCATCCTGGGCTCCTCCGTGGCCACCGTGACCGCAGGTCCAGGCCGACCCCAGGCCCGGCTCGGGCTGGTCTCTGTCCATCCGGCCTCTGCGGGGGGTCCATTCTCGGGCCTAGACGTCCGAGTGCGAGCACCGAGGTGCTCGCCCGGGATCACAGGCCTCTGTCCGCCGGCCGGCCGGCCATAGTTCAGCCTCGTCTGTCTCCTCCACTCCGCCGGTTCCCATGGGCCCTCCCCGGACGGGCTGCTCGCACTCGGTCCTGCTTTCCGTCCTGGTGGCCTGTCGGCACGCGCCCCATCCCCAACGGTGCCCCGCGGGCAGGGGAGAGACAGTCCACGCTCCCTCCCTTTGGCATTTGGAATTTAGCGGGAAGACCGCCACCTGCTCATTGGGGGTTAGAGATGAGTGTCAGCCCCACAGCCACTGCGCCCACCCCCTGCTTGTCACCTCCCCCGCGTTCCTGGAGCCGCCTCCACGCCGCCAGATGGCCGGCGCTGGACCCGCTGGGCCGTGAGGCCGGCTCCGGCCGGGTGGACAGCCGCTGCCATCTGTCTGTCAGGAGCCTTTAAACACAGGCTTCTCCCGAGTGCAGATTCCGAAAGTGGGTGGAAAACTCCAGTGACTTCCTGATGGCTGTGGCCGCAAAATGCGATGCAGTTATACTTAGCTCCGGGGTGACAGCTCCCTCCCCGGGGACACCGTGGGCGCTAATAGGTGCCAGCTGTTGCATCCGAACCTCTGTCTATCGATACGTTTCAGAGACTCCGTGTATATCCTGCAGGCAACAAGCCACCCATACTTGTAAGAACGTCACTGAGCCTCTCCCCACCTCTGTGTGGGGCTCGCCCCGCTGGGGTGACTTCAGGAAGGTGGGGTTACCAGAATTTAAGGGCTTAGCCTGTTAATTGATTTCAATCTGGCCTGATTCCAGAAAGGGTTGGGGATAGAGCCCACAAATGACCGTGACCGGGGACAGGAAGTGGAACCGAGGTCCAAGGGGAAGGTGGGAGGGAGGTGCGCAGCCCAGGCGTGGCTGTCAGACTGGCCAGGAGGGGGCTTGCAGCCCCCAGTGTGCACCTGAGGGAGGAGAACCCCTCTCCTCATCCCCACTTCACTGACGTCACACGCAGGGCAGACCTGCCCGCATAACACCCAGCAGGTGGCGGCTGGGGGCTCCGGTCAGGTGACCGCGCCGAACCCCAGAGTCCACACAGGAAGGCGTCCCCACAGGGGCAGAGGACTCAGGCAGGTGTTAGCTCCTTGCAGAGCCCAAGGCTTCTGGGTCGACAGTGTGTCTCTTAGACCAGACAAAAGGTGAGACCTTTCCAGCGGCCAGGCCTGGGAGCACGCAGAGCTGCCTGTGTATGTGCCACCAGGAGCGACCGCAGGGCAGGGCCGGCCACCCAGCATCTCCAGGTCCTCGCTTGGAGCCTGGTGGGTGAACCAGGAGCAAAGCACCGCATGCCCAGTGGGCACTAGCGTGATGGGGCCGAGTCTGCGTCCGACAGCCCTGGAGCATGGGGCCCGAATCTGGTTGGAATTTCTGTAGCCCAGTACTGTCTTCTCGATTAGTTTTTCAAAAAGGTCCCTATACGGTTCACCGGAGACCCCGTCTACTGCCGATGGCTTGGAACACGGCCTCAGTGACGTCTGTGTGCCCAGAGCATCCTCAGGTCTGCCTCTGGGCCTCCCGCCCCCCCTCGCCTCTCCGCCCCCAGCCAGCCCCTCACTCTGCCAGTGGTTGTGTCTTTGCAAATCTTTGAATGTGTTGGCAGCACAAATCCTTCCCATAACGAGGTTTTTTGTTTTATCTTGCTTGGCTTTTCTTGTACTTTTCCAAGAAGAAACATGGATTTCTGAAGTCCGAATGAGCCACTCCAGCGTTAGTCAGTGTCTCCCGTCGGTGACTGCACCTGTGCTGGGTCACTGGACGCGACTGGGAGTCACTGGTCAGCGGGGCCCAGCCTGTGAGTCAGCGGACAGCAGGGGCTCGGGGTGCCTGCTCCGCTGTCACCGGGCCTCGTGTCGCTGCACCAGGCGAGTTTCCACAAGAATACGGAAGGGGGACTTCCGGGTTTTCTCTGAAAGAGGAAGCTTGGATCGATCATGAGTATTTTCGGCGAGTTTATTGTTTCTGCTTTTCCCCAGAAATAGCTCTCTGCTGGTGAGACATGTCAGTGCTGCAGACGGGGCAGTCACGCGGGGAAGTCCCACTGTGTCCTCGGCCCTCCCTCTAGTTCTGCACTTCAACCGAAGGCCCTTCGCAAGTGAGTGGATGGAAACGTACAGCGCACGTTGCTGGCCTCTTGAACGGAAGCTGGGGTGACCGTTTGCTCTCAGAAGCATAATGTTCTTATTATTCTAAATGTTCTCTTTAATATGGAGAGTTAGGCTTTGGAGAGAGATCTCGCAAAACTGACTTTCCTGTGACAGATATATAGTCCTAAAGTCAGCAAGCTCTCCCCGGAAAAGGAGGTGAAGTATAGCAGTGGCACCAGCTAAGAGCCACCCTGAGACTCTGTGGCAGCAAATCAGCGGTGGAAGAACTTCCCTTACCTCGGGGGTCCCCAACCCCCGGGCCGTGGACCAGCACTGGTCTGGGCCCGTCAGGAACCGGGCACGGCAGGAGGTGAGCGGCGGGCCGGGAGCAGAGTTCACCTGTGTCTGCAGCCGCTCCCCAGCGCCAGCGTCACCGCCTCAGCTCCGCCTCAGCCCGTCAGGTGTTAGATTCTCGCAGGGGCGCGGCCCCTGGTGCCAGCGAGGTTGGGGACGGCTGCCTCACATAACAGCGTTCAGTGCTTCATTTGGCCTATGTGAAAAACACTCCGCCTTTCAGCGTATACCACCTACATCGGGCAGGTTGCTCTCAGCTTGAACCCACTGGTCTACTAACACCGTAAAGGGTCCCTGTAGCTGACAGGTCCAGGGGCGCCGGCTTCCGGGACGGTTGATTCAGCAGCTCAGTGACATCGCCGAGCACTTGCTCGTGTTTGAAATCTTCCTCTGCTACCTCATCCTGGGCTGGTCCCGCTTGCCGTCACAGGGGGTTTCCGACAGGGCCTGGGCTGGAGAGCGATGCTGCCTCCATCCGGCCCCAGAGGCCAGGTCGGGAGGGACCGTTCGAGCAGAGCGGCTCTGTCTGTAGCCAGAGCTGCCGACGGCACGGGGGCGGCGTGCCGGGCGGCACCGGGGCTAGTGGGCTGGCTCAGTCTGCTCAAGGGTCACGTGCCCGGTGAACACTGTGCCTGGCAGCGTCCCTGCTGCTTGGTGTGTAGAATGACGGTCTGAACTCCCCGCTCCTTAAGGCCCTGTCAGCCTTGGGCAGCGGTCCCGCCTCCGAGCCAGCGGCTTCTGACACAGACAGGGCAGGGGCATAGGAGACCCTTTCTCCTCTCTGACGAGTAGTTCTAGAATGTTCTAGAGAGTTCTAGAAACCAAGGCCTTGACTTTCTCAGTGCTCGCTGTGGTGGTGCTTGGACTTTGACTCATGCTTCGGCAAGGTGGCTTTCTCCCATGGCCCCTTCCGCAGGGTGTCACTGGGAAGTCCCAAGAGTGTGCACGAGTCAATCATCTGAATAATGGGTTATATTTGGATTTTTTAATAATGAAGGAAGAATTTTATACAGTTCCCTTGCTTGAAGGAGGATTTGACAAGGACAGCAGCACCCCCATCTCTGGCTCTGAAATCCCCCTCTGTCTTCCCCCGACGTGCTCTGTGGGCCCCTCCGTCCCTGACGCAGCTCGACGAGGTCGCGTCTACACAGGCCACCCTAAGATCACTTCCAGGGCTGTGGGGAGCGTTCTGACACGGCGCCGGACGGTCCGGGCTCCGGCTGCAAGGCCATCACAACCTTGCGCTGGCAGCTGGAGCCGGGAACGCGGGTCTCGTCCTGCTGCACGTGTTGATCCACAGAAGCTTTTCCCCAGGACGCAGATCCAATACGGAAGCCTCCGGCGCATGGAGCTGTCTCCATTACGAAGGTGACGGGCACAGCGCTAATCGCCACGGTGCCCCCGTGCCCCCGCTCGGCGACACGGAGCCCTTCGTAGCCGCTGTGCCCAACCAGGCCACCCTTTCAAAGAACACACTTGGCCCTGGAGTGTGGCGGCAGGGCGGCAGGGAGGGGCTGGGCATCGAATCACACCGGCGGGGGCTCTGGGGATCAGCCGGCGTGCCCCGGGGTTCCAGGCAGGGTCCGCACCCACGGGATCGGCTCTCGGTTTTCCTCGTGCCCTCTGTCCCCTGTGGTGCATCATCTTCATGCCTGAACGTGAACGGCAGTGCGTCTCCCCTGCAGGAAGTGTGGGAGATGCGGAAAAAGTATCCTAGCTATAGATTCTCAAATTCTTAAATAAATTCTGGGTGGGTGTTAGGTCATTTCCACACCTTTAACATGAGAAAATGAAGCACCCTGAAATCTTCGCAAGCCCAGAAAAGTCACCCGAGGAAGCCTGGCGCAGCCCGGGGGTGGGGGACGCAGCCCGCGTGGCCATGAGCCGTGCCCGTCTCTTCAGACCTGCGTTCTCCGTGGTTCTGTGCTTTTCTTGGTGATTTCGCTGCTGAAAACGTCCCCGAGCGCAGCGCTGGCGCGCCATGCCGTGTCCCCGAGCTCAAGGAGGCTGTGCGGTGCCTCGCAGAGAAAACGCACGGGTCACACGAGCTTCGTCCAGGCAGGGGTCAGAGTTCAGAGTCCACGACCCCAGGTTCGTGCGACCCGGGCGCCCTCAGACAGACGCGCGCACGAGGCCGCGCCCCGGCTGTCGGCGGAAACGCGCCCGAGGCCTGCAGGGCGCGACGCCGTGACCCCGGGGGCCGCGGGTGCGCGTGTGCCGATCGGGCTCGTGACGAGCACAGGACTTCCCCGAGTGACAGGACAGTGGCTGGTCCATCCTGAGCCCCACACGCAGCGCCGTCACTTCCTGGCGTGTGCGTGTAACACGTACGTGAGGTGCACAGTGGTGCGAACGTGTGTAAATTAAACGTGCACGCCTTACGGAGGCGTAGCACCTGTGCGAGTGGGCGTCGGCTCACACAGACGTGTTTGAAAGCCCCTCTGAGTTTTTTCTCCAGCAGACACCTTTCACTGCAGGCCAGAGGCGTAGGGGACGTGGGGGGGTAACACGGTGAGTCCTGGAGCCTCCGAGGCCGTCTGAACCGCACGCGTCCTTGTCGACGTGGGGTCAGGCTGTTGGGGACGTGCACACTAGCTCTAGGGGGCTCTAGGCCATGAAGGGGCCAGTGGTTCCACCAGGGGGTCCCTCCGGTGAGGCAGAGGGACAGGCCGGATGCTCGGGCAGTTGCGGGGCCAGCAGACGGGGCCGGCGCTCTGGGGCTCGACAGGACAGGCAGCGGCGTCAGGCGCCTGGCTTGGTGTGGGGAGCGGGGCAGGGCTGAGGAGTCGGACTGAAGAGTCTGGGTCACGTGAGAGCTGGCACCGGGGGACAGGATGGAGCCTGAAGGGTGACTTCTCAAGAGCGACGCGTGGGGGAGAGAGGAGTGGAGGGGGGGCGGCGGCGCGTGTGAAGGCCCCCGTGGGGATGCAGGGGCCCTCCCCCTCCCGGGGCCTCAAGGCCGCCTCATCCCTTGGGGCCCCAGGTTCGCACGAGCAGACTCTTCCTCTGCTCACCTGGGCACGCAGGAAATCGCAAATTATCTTTTTCTTTCAAACCAAGCTAAATTTCCCTCGCAGAGCCCACCCAGTGCGGTCTCTCTCCTTTCCCTGGGGACTGGGTGGTGCCTGGAGAGCCCCATCTCGGGTGCTGTGGGTCTTCATAGTTCCATCCGCATGGTCCCTGGAGGGCAGGAGGCTCTGCTGTCCCCTTGCTGGGTCTGGGCACTGGGCTCTGGCCATTTCTGGAGACCTGGACACTTGTGGCCCAGCCTCCCCGGGAAGCACACACGACCTCACCTCCAGAAGTCCTGCCCACCACAGCGGCGGGACCCCTCACTGCCCCACCCCAGCCCTCTTTCCCCTCTGGGGGTCTCTCCCTGGGACCACCCTTCCAGGGACCCGAGCAGCATCTCCACGGGGTCAGGCATGGACCACGGGAGCAGCAACCATCTGTGGCAGTTCTGCCTGAGAGGCTGGCTCAGCGCCGAGCGTGAGAATCGTCCCCCTGGTCAAGGCCTCCGCCCCCCGTGCGGCCGGCACACTGGACATGCCAGGACAGGAACACACTGTCCCCAAGGGCTGGGGCCGTGGGCCACGGGCCTCTGCTCAGGGCGGCCTCCGACACCCATCCCGACTTCCACGCTCCTGACGCTCTCCCGACAGGACCCTGGCCCTCGGCCCCCTGCAGCCCCACGAGCCGGGTCCCTGCTCCGCCTTCACTTCAGGTGCTGTCGCTGGCACCGGCTCTCCCGGTGGACGGAGCGATGCCCCGGCCGCAGGCCCGGGCGGGCGCAGTGGGAGTGGGTGCCCGCGAGCTCCGTGCGGCCCTGTTGGCTCCGTGCTTTTATGACCGAAGAGTCGAAAGGCCTTTCTCCTCCCATTTTTTTCTTTTTACTTTGCTCTGTTGAGTCTTAGGCAGCTGTGGACTGTGTTTACATTTCTGTTATTGGGAGAAAAACCTTGAAAGCTACTGAGGCTTTGAAAATCCTATTAGACTTCTAATTTCGCCATATCTCTGAACATAGAGTTATTAGATTCTTTGAAATATCTTGTCAGGTTTCAGCTAAAATGAATGGTAAGACATTTCAAAGCACCTGCTCAAATGCCAGAGTTTGTTTTAGGGTTCGTTTAGACGTTATTTTGTTTTTTAGAAGCTTCCGTTTACCTGTGGAAGAGGCATTTTCTAGGGGCAGTCACACGAGTGCTCAGCCATCGGATGCTCCCGTGACATCCTGCCCGCACTGGGGCAGTTGGGCCCCTCGGCCCAGATCTCAGGAAGAGGCCCTTTGACCTCAAACAAGGAGGTGCAGTCCATGGAAGCACAAAAGGGGCTGCACAGGTGCCACGCCTCGTTTCGGGGGACACCAGTTCGTGAAGGCAAGGCCACTTTAGGTCCCTTCATAGTTGCCAACATGTCAACGTAAAAATAAAAGGCCTATTAAAGTCAGAGGCAACAAGTGTTTTTTTGAGGCTAATGAGAATAGCTATTTGGGAATCATTAATTCAGGCAGAAGCTCAAACAACATCCCTGTGAGGACACAGAAGGAAGGGATGTTCTGAGATGGGGAACGGGGTGATTGCACCCTTAGAAGGAGGGCGTTTCTATCGATACAGATAAAGCAACACGGTGACACCAATTCCAAAGTTTCTAGTTTTCAGTCCCGTGGTCACCAGGGTGGCAGTCATCACATCTGCTTTCTCGTCATCCTTGCAAACAGTTCTCTGGGACACAAGGTTGTGCAGGCCCAGCCCGAAGGCCGCTTTGTCCTGTCTGAGCATCCCAAAGCTTCGAGGCATCGGATGTGAGTGGCCGTCCCTCTGGGCAGCAGCTTGGCCTCACTGCGATGCGGCTCTGTTTTTATTGTTGATACTTACACGAATGTTGGGTGCTTGTGTGTGGGAGGAAATCTATGTGTCGATCCAGACTGTCGGAGCGGACGTGGGGAGACGCGGGGTGCAGCCCGCACGTCCCCGCGCCTCCGTCCCTCTCGGCACTGAGCTCTGCGACCTGAGGTGCCCGGCAGGGCCTGGAACGTCCTCCGCTTAACAACTGCGGGCGCCCTTTGAAGCAAATGAAATCACCCGCCAGCGCGTTTCCAGAGCTCGTGTAAGTTAATTAACACGGCTCTCGCCGTCTCATTATTCTTAGGCTCAGAGCTAATTTGGAAAGATCCATGCTTCCGCGAGGCTGCGTGGCCGAAGGCTCTGGGCCTCGGCTTAATTACGGGAGAGTGGCTCCTCGCGTGCGACGGCGCGCGGGCGGGCGGGGGGTCAGGGCCGCCCGCCCGCGGCTGTCCTGGACACCCGGCGGACACGCGCTGACCCCTCGAGAACGTCTGTGGCTCCTGTGGGCCCCAGCCCTGAAGCCGATGGCCAGCAGGCAGCACTGCGTGGGCGTCCCCCTCTGGGACGAGCCCTGGGGGGCCCTGAGAGGAGCTCCCACTTGCCTCGTGACCGAGGTCCCCTCTCCGGCGTCACCAGGTGATCAAGGCGAAGGTCACCAGCGACGACTGGCAGTGACAGCTGTGGTCTGGATACGTGACCATCCCCGAAACTGCCAGGTTGTCAAAACCAGGGGTCTGAGAAACTGTCACAGCCCCGAGGAGCCTGAGGGGACGCGACACTAAGTGTCATGTGGGATCCTGGATGGGACCCCGGGACAAAAAGAGGGCGTTAGGGAGCAGTGAGGAACTCTGGGGGGCTGTAGCAGGGTGGCGGGCTGCACCTGCTAACCCGGCGGAGCCACACGCCCCGGCCACGCCGCGGGGCACGCGCCCGCGTCCTCGAAGTGCGGCCGGTGGTCCTGACGGGGGGGGGGGGAGGGGGCGGGACCCTTACTGAGCGGCCGCTTGGCGGGCGCGGGCCCGGAACCCGGGAGCGCGCGGTGGGCAGGCGGCTTCCTGCCCGCGCCCCGGCCAGTAGCCCCACAGGGCCGTGCGTGGGCGCTCTGCCGGGGTCGGGGGAGCCTTGCGGTGAGCTCGCCAGGTGCCGGGGAGGGCGGGCCACGCAGGCCGGCCTCTGGCCTCCTCCCCCGGCGCCGTGCGGTCAGAGCTGGCAGCACAGGGTGCGCACGCCCTGCGGACCCGGCCTCAGTGGGGCCCGGGGCCCGGGGCCAGGCTCGGATGCGGCTGCTGCGGACCCAGAGGACGGAGCGTTTTGAGGCCCCAGGGACTTGGCGGCTCTCCCGGGCTCAGGCGTGGCCTGGGGAAGGAAGCCCACCGGCCACGCAGGCTTGGGGACCTGGAGCAGGCATCAGCCTCCACCCGAGCCAGCGCCCGTGGACCTGGTGACGGGGTGGCGGCTGATGGAAGAGGGTCCCGGAGTGCGAGACAGGCCTCCTGGTCCCGCCGTGTCTCACGCGGTCACCACGTCGTTTCTCTGGAAACCTTTGGCTTCCACTGCAGGACACAGCCAGGCCCCGTGAGGGTGCCGTGTGGCTGCACCCTCAGACTGAGCTTTGGGGTGCAGCCGGCTGTGGTTTGGGCCAGGGCTTGGGGCGTCCAGACGCAGAGACCGCTCACTTGTGCAGCCTGGCGCCCGCACGTGGGGCCTCTGGTCCACCGCGTGCTGGGCGGACCCCGTCCTGCCCTCGTCTGTTGGCGGGACTGCCCTGCCGCCTGCGGTCAGCTGGGGGCTCCGAGGAGCGAGCTGCAGAGGGCGCCGCTGTGGGCGGGGATGTCTCGGGTATTTGGAGCTCAGAACTGGGGTTCAGAGTGGCCCTTCTGTAGACGGCATCCTCCTAAGAGCCCCAGCTCGATCCAGTGCCCAGTGCCCAGGTCCCTGGGGCCCCGGGACCCCAGAGTGAGACCTGTGAAGAGCGCCGTGGGCTCTCGGGGGCGGGCGAGGGCAGTGGGGGACCAGGGGCAGGTCCTGCTGCTCCAGACTGAGCAGGGACACTCGAGTTCACGTCCGCAGGACCTTGTTTGGAAATAAGGTCTTGGCAGATGTGGTTCAGGGGAGGTCGTCCTGGAGCGGGTTGGCCCCAGTCCTATGGCTCTGTCCCTGGAATGGGAGGACACAGGGAGAGACCACAGGATGGACCGACTGGGCTGACGCGGCCACAAGCCAGGCACCAGCAGAGACCAGAAGGGGCAGCGATGGCCTCCAGCAGACCCTCCGGGTGCATGGCCTGGGGATGCCCCGGCCCAGGCTCTGGCTCCGGACGTGGAGAGCGAGCTGGGCCGAGGGGGGGGCAGCGCCCTCCTGGCCGGCCTGAGCTCCGGCTGCACTCAGCCTCCCAGAGGCGAGGTGGCAGCTGTGACGCCGGGGCCCGGAGAGCCGAGGGCCGTGGGGTGGCCAGCTGTCCACCGTACCCAGGGCAGGGTTCCCGGGGACGCGGGGCCCTCAGTGCCACACCCAGCCCGGTCCCCTTCCCGGGCCGTCTGGGGGAAGCTGCTGAAGCAAGGTGGTGTGGGCGGGGCCCCGAGCTCGCAGGCCCGGGCTTGGGCGGCTGGAAGGAGGCCCGCCACCTGGGGGCTGTGGCAGGTGGGACCCACGCCAGGCAGTCAGGGTGGCTGGCCCCGCGACACGTTGAGACCTCAGGTCTGTCCTCTGCTCTGTGCAGCCCTGCTCCCCCTCACTGCAGGAAAGGGGGGCTGGGCGCCTTGCCTGGGCACCTTGCGTGTGCACCGAGAGCCTGAGTGGGGGTGGGGGTGGGGGTGGGGGTGGGCTGAGGCTGTTAAGGGTCTTGGGGTCAGGGTTAGGGTCCCAGCGTCCCTCAGCGGCCCTGGCCTGGCAGGACCTGCCGTCCGGCTGCTTGGAGTGGGGCGGGGCGCACGCGGCGGTGGCCGGGGGACCTGAGGCCATGGCGCCCTGCCGAACGTCCGGGCTCGGAGGGCCCCCAGGACCGCACGCGGCCGGGAGCAGGGCTGCCCTGGAGGCGGCTGGGTGGCACGGGGCTCGCGGCAGCGGGCTCAGCCGTGTCCCCGTGCTGGGACGTGCAGCACACCCGTGCTCACTAGGAGCTGTGGTTTCATGTCACACCACGGTCGCACAGACGTCCCAGGTCCTGTTCACACGCACCCGTGTCCGATGTGGGACTCAGCGGAGCTGCCGCTGGGGTCACGCGTGAGTGGAAGGACACGTTTTCAAGGCAGAGCCTCCGTCTGCGTTTCCGCCTGGGGCCCGACGCGCTTAACACTGTGCATTTACAGCCGTCTCCCTGAGGAGGTCCGGGGGCCCTGGCAGAGGTGCGGCGGGGGGGCATGCGGGCGGGAGGGCCGCCTCGCTGGGGCTCTGCCGTGTTCTCCCACCACTCGGTCGCCCACCTGGTTCCAAAAAGGAAAGTTAACAAAATGCAGTCAATGGGAGGATGACAAAATGGCAAGGAGCAGCTGTCGTGTGATTCGGGGGGTGGAGGGGGTTACTGGGTCTTTGACTCTGAGCTTCCCACCAGACAAGGCAACAACGGCCCTGGGCCGCCGAGGCTGCCCAGGGGGCCTGCTTCAGAGCAGGCGCACCTGGGCCTTCCTGACCGGAGGGAGAGGCCCCTCCTCCCACCTGCACCCTCAGCACAGCTCTCCACAGAGGAGCCTGCCACCCCGGCCCTCCCCTCCCCTCCCCTCAGCCCTAGCTTTCGACCTCAAGCCAATTTTGTAATCTTTTGTATTGAGAAAAGTTATAGATCTTAAAATAATCGTATTGGGACCAAAGCATTTTGAGGACTGGTAAGTAACGGGCACGGAGAAGTCCCAGGACACCCACGGGCTGGTTCGCGGGTCGGGGCGGAAACACCCGCGTGGGGCGCCGGGGCGGCTCCCGGTACCCGACGGCTCTTCCTTTCTGGGGAGTCTGTCCCACTCGGCGCCTTCACCCGGTTCACCAACCCCCACCCCTCTGGCAGCCTGGGGTCTGTCTCAGCTTCCCCGTAGATCACACGCCTTCCCTTCTGTGGAAGGTCAAGGGCAATTAGATTACCTTCCAGGCGCTGCACTGGATTTGAATTATTGTTGTACTTGCATTTGGGAAAGGTCCACGGAGTTAACGTTTTTGTCTTAAAGGCCCGGTGTGTTTTCCCTGACACACCTCCTGCCAGCCACTTGCCATTCTCCTAGGGGCCGCGGCTGGCTACGGGGTCAGGGCCACCCCGAGCTAAGGCCCCGGGAAGGCAGGCTCTGGACAGACCGTCCTGCACAGGCGCCGTGGGCCGCTCCAGGGCCAGCCTCGCGTGGGGCCGTCGGTATTGTGACACTTTTCTCCTGGTGGTTAATTAGGGCTCTAATCACACAAAGGTGTTCAGTTCACACCCTAAGTCACACTGACATGCTGCCTCCTGCACTGCATTTTGTTTACTTGAGGTGACTTCATCGCACCGACTTTGAGGCGAAGAGTGCGTACATGTTGCTGGGTGTTCAGAAGATCAACAGATTACTGTGGCTCCTTGATGAAAGCATTGCGCACGCCCAGCGGCCGGCTCTGTCCTGCTCATTTTTTGGCTGCTAATTGCTGTGGCATGTAGGTTCTATTATGAAATGCAGTGCCACCTATACGCTCAGCCACACTCATTAAAATATAATTGCTCTAACAAAGCTCTTTTGGAATAATGCAACATGCAAACAAGACATCGCCTTCGCGAGGCCCACATTCCTAGCCAATCTCCCCACGGCTTTCCCCTGGCCGCTTCGCCGCAGGGGACATTCAGGGCCCATGCGGGGCTCACCTTCCAGTTTCACCTCGGAAATTCTCTAGCGGTTGAAACAACAAAATAATGCAAACCCAGGAGCCCCCTGGAGGCAGGAGCTGGGGCTGCTCTGCTCGCTGGGAGGGTGGGGTGGGAGTCCTGACCTCCAAGGGCATCGTCCCCTGACGCCTCCCTCCCCCCCCCACCGCCCCCCTGGCCTGAGGAGGCCGGAAGCCCTGTCACCTCAGGTGTGCCAGCTTGCAACGCGGCCGGGGGTGGGGCGGCTGGGAGCAGCTGCGGCCTCTCAGCAGTGGCCCTTTTTAAGCAGATTGGTGAGCACGGAGAGGGCAGCTGCCTGGTGTTAAAATCGGCTTCCGCCCAGGGATGGAGCCCTCTCCTCGCCTCCGGCAAGGCACCGGGCTCCTCCAGGACTGTGTCCCCGCCGGCGGAGGAGGCCGCAGCGGACACTGAGCTCCGCGGTATCAGTCGCTCCCCCCCCCCGCCCCCTTCCTTGCTGGAATGGATCTGGTCACCTTTGCTGCGGGCTTCCCAGCTTCACAAACTGATTTAAACGCTCTGGCAGACGGGAGGGTTGTCCTCTGACCCGTTCCGGCCACCCCGCGTGCCTGCCCCCAGGCCGTCCTCACGGAGCTCGAGCTGACACCCCTCCGTCCAGTCCACTCGCAGGCACTGTGTGAACGCACCGGGCGGGTTCCCGCCTCCCTGGGTGACCGGCCAGCGTCCAGTCACAGGACAGGAGGCGCGTGAGCCGCTGCGCGTGTGCCAGACTCTCGCAGCCTTGCCGCTCCGGCCGACACCGCGGTGATGGGCAGACCATGTCCGGCCGGGCTGAAAGTCGCCCGACACCAGACGGCCGGCAAGCGCCTGGTGTCCTGGCCTCGGTTTCTGTGGGTGCGGCCGGTGGTCCCGGCTGTGGTCATGCTGGCCTGGGCCCCTGTGGGCAGGCCCTGTGGCTTTGCCATACCTGGGCGCTGTGGTCAGCCCGACGGGTGGGCCGGGGCGAGGACATGTGTCCCCTGCATGGCCCCCCTCCAGTGTCCCCGTGCAGTCGCCTGTGGCCCTGTGCACAGCCCCGGCCTCCCTGGGAACAGCAGCTCGCGGCCTCCTCCAAGGACGCGGTGACCAGCGAGGGCCGTTCACAGGTGAGCTCGATGCTTAGGCTGGGAGGTGGCGCGCCTGGCGCTGGAACGCGCCGCCAGCCTGAGAGCTCAGGTCTTGCCAGGGACGTTCCAGCAGCTGTCCCCGTGCCCGCGCCGGCCCCCTCGGGGGCCCCCAAGCGCGGTGCCCCCCACCGCCAGGCCCTCCCGGCAGAACGCAGGCGGAGGGGCTTCCGGCGGCGGGCGGGGCGGCGGCGAGGGGCTTCGGGCGGCGTCGAGGGGCTTCGGGCGGCGGCGAGGGGCTCCCGGGGGCGCCTGCGGAGCCGGGGGCGGACTCGCGGGGCGCGCGGCTGCGGGGCGAGGCAGCCCTGTCCTGCAGGCCCCGAGCGCCCGCCGGGGGCAGCGGGAGGTGGGACCGGAGCGCGGCGCGGTGGCTCGCGCTGCCCGCCGGCGGCACGCAGGCCGCTGCTGCTCGTGACCCGCTCCCGCGTCCCGAGGGCTCGCCGAGGGGCCGCCGCCCGTGCGGGCGCTCGCGCTGGCGGGTGTGGCGTGCCCGGCCAGACGCCCTCGCGGGAAGGCGTCCGGAGCAGGCCGTTTGGACGGCGGCCGCGTGGGCCGAGGACAGGGGCGTCCGGCCGCAGTAGAAGCAGCAGCAGCGAAAACGTCAGGCGCGCAGCCCTCGGGCCTCTCCGTTGGCAGCTGTTCTCGTCTGTGGCCTGATTCTCCAGAGCAGGTCCCGCCTGACTCACTGACGTGTGGGCTGGGTGCTCACGATGGGCGGCCTGGGCTCCAGGGGTGCTCGGCAGCACCCCGACCTCCACCTGCTCGGGGTGCCCTCCTGTCAGCAGTAGCCACCGAGAAGGGTGGTTTCAGACTCACGGCCATCTCCGTGGGAGAGCGCGTGGCCTGCTAGGACCTCACACTTTCCCCGAATCCTGTGCACCCTCCTGCCTCCGCCAGTTCAGGGGGGACCAGCTGACACCTCGTGACACCTAGCCACACGTGTGGTGGCTTCTTCTCCCCTCAGTGCTCAGAAAGTCTGCTGCAGATCCGGGAGAAAGGAGGGATGGGCGATGCACCAGCCCCCGGGGCCCCTTCCGCTTCTTGGCGGGCCCGCCCGTGAGCCTTGGAGGAGCTTCCCGAGGCCTGGCCGCCTCCCACGCTGCGTCCTTCCCAGCCGCTGCGCTTGCCAGGCCGGGCCGCGGGCTCGAGCCTCGAGGGCCTCCCTCCAGCTCCCAGGCTGAGGCCCCCGCGCCTCGGTGGGGGACGCAGGGAGTGGCTACGCTGAGCCAGCAGCTCCCCCGATCACAGGAGGGAACAGTGTACCTTATAACATCGCTGAAACGTTGGCGTTTGCAAGGGTTGCCAGGGAAACGCCAAGGGTAGGATCCGAAATAGAACGTCTAGACGAGCCCTACTGTCTGGCCTTCTGTGTGTTTCCTGACCTGCCTTGCCAGGCGAGCGGTGACTCAGCAGCACTTCACTCGACACCCTGTCTGTCTGTCGCAGGGCGGCGAGGCCCAGGCCGCTGCTGTGAGTTTCAGTCTGTCTGCGCTGGCTCCCCTCCCCGGGGTGGCTCCTGAGCTGCCACTGGTGTCTGCAGCGTCATGAACCGATTTCAAGTCTGTTTAGTCCAGAAGCTGTTGGGCGGCGGGAACACAGCTCCTTCTCAGACAGCAGGACTGCTGAGTTTGCAGGACAGGTGGAGGGGAGGCGGGGACAGGCCTGCTAGACAGGGGACAGGCCGGGCCACCAGGTAACTGACCGGAGACTTCTGTGCAGCCAGCGGAGCTGTCCCGGGGCCGTGACCATGGACTTACTGCCCTGTCAGAACCCGGGAGGGTGTGAGCTGAGTGCAGGCCTTGGGTTTGGGGGACACCCCAGACGCTGGCTCTTTGCCCACGAGGGTGGTTCGCAGCCTCTGCCAGGTATTTGGCAAAGCCTCGTTCTTGAGGGTCATTGGCCATTCTGGGGTCTGCCCCCACCCACAGGGACCTGGGGCCTCTGTGTATCCACTGGTGGACGCACACACAGCCGCTGGCGCCTGGAGCTGAGGGGCCGACACAGCCGGAGTGTGGCCGCCTCGCTGTGTCCAGCCCACGCGGGGGCTAGATGGGACCGCTGGCCTCGGGAGAGAGAGGGCCAGTGGCGTCCGTCCCACGCTTGGGCTCCCTGCTGGCCGGCCGCGGACGAGGGTGCTGGGCCGCAGCCCCGTGGGACCACCGCGGCGAGGGAACGGGGCGCGCGGTGGCTCCTGTGCAGGACACGGGGAATGCGGCCGACTTGGAGCTCAGTCCCATGAGACGGGGCCGGGCTGCCCCGGGCACCGGGGCGGGATGTGGGGCGTGGGGGCCGCCGGGCTGTGTGTGGGCGGGGCCTTGGAGCGCTGAGCCTCGCCCCTCATGTTCTGAGTGGGAAGTGCTACGAGGCCCACCTAACAGGAAGAGCGTAGCCAACAGGGACCACGGTGTCACGGGTCGGATTGTGTCCCCCAGAAGACAGTGCAGCCCTAAGTCCCATACCTGTGAGTGGGGCCTCTTTTGGGAGTGGGGTCTTTGCAGATGACCGAGTCGAGTCGAGGCTGCTAGGGTGGCCCTGGTTGCATGTCACCGTCCTTATAAGAAGAGGGACGTTTGAGAACACAGAAACGCGGCGAGGTCACGGGAAACAGGCAGAGACTGGGCGATGGGGCCACAGCCCAGGCACCCGTGGCACCCCAAGAGTTGGAAGGAGCAGGAAGAGCTGTCCGGGGCCTGGGGAGGGGGCGTGGCCCTGTGCCACCTAGACCTAACTCCTGGCCTCCAGAGCTGTGACAGGCGGCAAATCTGCTGTCTAAGCCCCGGCTTGTGAAAATTTCTTGTGGCTGCCCCAGGGCACTAACCTGACGGGTACACGGAAAATGGGGTTCCTGAGTCGCAAGGCTGCCCCAGCCCCGGCCCGCATGGCAGTGACCCCATGGCCTCTCTGGCCTTTGGCTCCCAGAAAGAAAAGCTCAAATGGACTCGCGGCCCAATGCTTCCTTTCAAGGTTTTATTTGCTCTGTTTTCCTGGACTCTGTTGCTCCGGGCTCCTTGTGAAGCGATAAAAGATCTGCCACGAATAGCACCGTCTAGGTCCTCCCTGAGGTTTCACCAGCGCGAACGGCCCCGGCCGCGTGAGGCCGGGAAGCTCAGGCGGGAGGCTAACGACTGGCTGCAGGCTTGGAACCAGACGCCACCGCCGCTGCTGCGTGGACGATTTGCTGTCGCCGCTTTGCGCTCTCAATTGACTTTCTTCTAATAAAGTACGTTCGCCGAGAAGGATGGAGGCTAAAAACAAATCCGAGATCCACGATCAAATCAAAGTGAAAACAGGTCAGTGCCTTCTTGGTTCCCAGGGCTCTGCCGAACGAAGGCGGGACAGAGGGGGTCCCGGGAAGAGAGCGCGCGGCCCAGCGTGGCGCCGAGAGGGTGGGGCAGAGCCTGCGGTGAGCACGTGTGTGCAGGGTGAGTGTACAAGGTGTGCCGCGCATGCGCATGCATGGTGTGTGCATGCATGGGGACGTGCATGCATGTGTGATGTGAATGCCGTGTGCACGTGGTATGTGTGTAAGCGTACGCACATGGGTGTGTGCATGCGTGTATGTGTGTTTGAGCATGAGTACACACGCATGCACACTTAAGTGTGTATGTGTGGAGTGTGTGCGTGTGCTGTGTGTGAAGTGTGCATGCATGCATGTATGCATGTGTGTGCATGTGCATATCTGGAGTGTTTGCATGTATGTGCGTGTGTGGAGTGTGCACGTGTGGAGTGTGCGTGTGTGCCATGTGTCCGTGTGTCGTGTGTGGAGTGCGTGCGTGTGTGGAGTGTGTGTGTGTGGAATGTGTGCATGAGGGTGCGTGTGTGTGGAGTGCGTGTGTGTGGAGTGTGTGTGCATGTGCGTACGTGTGTGCGTGTGTGGAGTGTGCACGTGTGTGGAGTGTGCGTGTGTGCCATGTGTCCGTGTGTCGTGTGTGGAGTGCGTGCGTGTGTGGAGTGTGCGCGCATGTGGAGTGTGCGCATATGGAGTGTGTGCGTGTGTGTGTGCATGTGTGGAGTGTGTGTGCACGTGCGCGTGTCAGAGCCTGCTTCTGCGCCGCTGCCTGTGGCATGCCTTCTGGAGAGGGGTCCCCGTAAGCTGGCCAGCCACTTTCAGTGTCTGCCACAGCCCTGTTTCGCGGACGCTGCTTTTATGAAAGTGTTTGCATTTTGAAGGGTGCTTTCCAAAAGTGAACAGGAAGTTCTCCAACTATAGCTACTTGGTTCCAAACACCTCATTTGGTACTCAGAACTCCAGTGCAGGCAAAGAGCACGTGTCAGGGCTGGTCTTCACCCGCCACAGCGGCCTGTGAGTCTGCTGAGGCAGGAGGGGCAGCGGGAGGCACAGGCCCAGGGTCTGCGGGGCCTGCTGGACCCACTGACCTCTTCACAGAGACCCCTCCAGGCCAGCACCTCAGGTACTTTGGTAATGGAATAGAACAAGCCGCTGGACTTATTCGCACCAATGTGTGAATGACTGATGATATGTTAATAGTCTGTGCACATTTGCATTTTTTGAATAGGACCGTATTTAAACCAAATAGACCTCTAATTGGTTTCCTTCCCAGGGGTTTAAGTGGAAACTTCAGGGAGCAGACTCTGGGGGGAGGGACAGAGCTGGCCGCCATCAGCCCTCGGGGCACCTAGCTCCCACCCCCACCAGCTCCCCACTTATGAACCCACAGTGGGCTGTACACTTGAAGCCAAGGTGGGGGGACCCACGAGCTCCCGGAGACTGTCGGAGCCGAGGAGTTCAGAACCAGGCATGATGGGCTGGTTCCGCCCGGCTGAGGAGTCGGGGCGAGGGCCTCTGCCGGGCGTGGGCCATCCAGCTCCGGCTCCGGCACACCTCCCGCCGCAGCCTAAAACCTGTGGGGGCACCCGGCCAGGACTCCCCCCAGGCTGGCCGTCTGGGGCTCACACCAGGTGTTCGCGTCTCCCCGCCCTGAACGCGGAGAGCTGAGGGGTGCTCTCTGCCGCTCAGGCCGGAAACGCCCCAGCTCAAGGCTGGATGGGTGTCAGGCGAGTGAGTGGGGGGAGGGGCGTTCGCGCCCCCCAGCCCTACGAGATCTGCCTGGGGACCACAGCGGGGGTGAGGGCCAGCGGGGAGGGGAGGGGTTGGCCTTCTCGCCCCGTTGTCACCGGCACAGGCCTGGACAGAAGCGGCCGCACTCTGTCTGCACACGCTTTGGGCCACCCTGGCTCGTGCCGTGTGCCGCGGCGGGGTGCGTGTCCCCCGTGTGGACCCACACGCGTGGCACAGGTGGTAGTGACAGGCACACGCTGCAGCGGTCAGTTCTGCAGGAAGGACTTGGCACAGGACCGCAGCTCAGCCCCCTCTGCTGGCCCGGCCCCACCCATGGCACCCGCGGAGCCGCACTGCCGGCGCCCCGTTGGGGCGCATAGGGCGCACGCCCCCAGTGGGGTTTGCGGGGCGGGGTGGGTGCCCTCCGGGGTGCTCAGGGACCCGTGGGGTTTGGAGGTGGGACACGTGCCCCCCCTCCCCCCGTGTGCTGGGCTGTGACCTGGAAGGAGCCTGAGGGCGGTGGCACTCGCCCTGCGTGACGGTGCGTGACGGCGTGGCGTGCGCTCGGCCCCGGGCCCCCCGGGGCGTGACGGCGTGGCGTGCGCTCGGCCCCGGGCTCCCCGGGACGTGACGGCGTGGCGTGCGCTCGGCCCCGGGCCCCCCGGGGCGTGACGGCATGGTGTGCGCTCGGCCCCAGGCCCCCCGTGTCGAAGGCGCAGGGAGGGAACGGGCCTGGCAGTGGTGCGGTGCCGCTGGCGCTGGCTGCTCCGGGCACCTGTGGGCTCAGGGGCAGCCGTGGGACCCCTGCTGAGCCTCACGAGCAAAATTGTTTTAACAATTTTTGGCAGAAAAAGCAGAAACAGGGACATCGGTGCCAACAGAAGTCCTTGGACATTGCCATCCACTGCGTCTGCCCCTGGAACTCAGGGTTGTCACTGAACCTGGACAGTCTCACTGCTGAGCCAGTGCTCTGCCCCCAACCCCTGCTCTCTGCCCGGCTGCCCCTGGCTCTACATGGTTATTTTGGGTGGCACAGTGCCTACGGTACCTCTGGGAGTGCCAACCTGCAGGGCCTCGGGGGCTGGGTTGCAGGCGTGGGCCACCCTGGGTCTGTGGTGGCCAGTCGTGCCAGCCTCGGGGGCTGGACTTCCCCGTGACCATGCCCCCCTTCCTCTGGGGCGGTTGGCGTCCAGGGCCTGTGGACGCAGCTCACCCACCAGGAGGCAGTTGTGCGGACGTGGCTGCCAGGAGCGGCCGCCAGCTGGAGGTGTCGCTGGCGCCCGTGTCTTCCCAGCAGCCTCCAGCTCGGCAGGGTACCTGGGGCTCACAGTAATGCCCTTTCTTCCCTGCTGTCAGCGGGCCAGGCGCGGGAGGCGGCTGCTGGGCGGCTCCTGGCAGAGCCCTGAGCACAGCTGTGGAATCAGGCAGAGCTGCAGGTTTGGGTGTTTTCGCCCTCGTCTGGGTTCAGTTTACATGCTGAATGGCTTGCAGCTGCTCCAGAGGGCCCCCCGGTATTGAAGTGGGGGCTGGGCCGGCCCACACAGCTGGAGCAGATTAACCCACCTACCCGCTTGGCACGGCCAGCGGCACGTACCGCCGTGCACGTAGATGCACGTGGCCCGGCCGAACGTCTGCCGGGCGCGCAGGAGCCCGGCTCCGGCTGGGTCGGTGCACGCCCAGCACTGGGCGAGTCCCGCACGGTGTGTCGTGTGGGAGCGTCTAGAGCCACAGCTGGACAAACGTGGGTCCTGCAGCGTCCCTTGTCACCTGCCAGGGGCCCCCTCTGTCAGCCCGTCCTCATGCTCTCTCACTGGCTTACGGGAGAGCCGTTCCCCAAGGCCGCAGGGGCCTGGCGGGCGTCGACCGGCTGCGGGAGCAGCAGAGTGGGGGCTCTCGGTGGGTGCGCGTGTGCCGGCGGAGCCCGTGGAGACGAAGCGCCGTCCGCGTACGTGTGACGAGGGGCCGTGGGCTGGGTGCCGTCCGCTGGGCTGTTCTGGACCCAGACGGCACATCCTTTTATTTTTTTTAAGCATTTTGCATTTATCATCATCTCAGCCATCACGATGGTGCCTGGAATGCACCAAAAAGTATTTTTCCAAAGTGAAACTCTGAAAGAGAAGCACCAATAAAAACAGATCCCAGATTTATGGCCGCGTTCCCCGCCTTCCCTCTCAGTTTTTTTCTTCCAGTTAACTTGGAAAAAGAGTGAGGAGTGCCCCGCAGCCCAGCCGACGGTGCCGCCCCTCCCGGCCCCAACAGCGGCCTCGCCCTGGGCGGGTCAGGAGGGCGCCAGGCCCGGGCGCAGCTGCGCTGGCCGCTCTGAGCAGAGGGCGCGCGGGGGCGGGCTCCAGGCTGGGACCTGGGGCGGAGGGGGTGGGGCGAGGGGCTCAGGCTCCAGCGGCCCCACCCTGGCCACCCATGCCCGGGGTCCCGCAGCCCAGTCCCGGGGCCACTCGGCGTCCAGGCTGAGCGGCGCCCAGGAGCCGGAGGCCCCGAGTCCGGCTCCCGCGTCCCGCACCCCGGCCGCGTCAGGGCCCGGGGCCTCCAGCGGCCGTGACGTCCGCAGCCCCCGTGGCGGGGTCTGCTTTCGGGGCTGAAGGCGGACCTGGGGTGAATAAGTGGGGTGCGTCCAGGTCACAGACGCTGGGATCCACCGTGGGGTCCGCGGGCAGGGCCTCCCCGTGGGGGACACGACGCGCTGCCACAGCCGCTGTCCCCCCTCCGCGTCGGCGCCGTTTCCAGTGAGAGCAACTGGGCTGCCATTCCGTCTAACCGTCTGCAAGATCCTGCCCTCC
>CM053504.1:87178838-87197530 GCA_028627145.1 Eidolon dupreanum | reverse complement strand
TCAGAACACGGCCGTCGAGGTGTCTCTGTGAACGGGCGTAGGAGGCGTGAAACCAGTGACAGCATGGACCCACAGGAAGTGAGGGCGGGGGCGGGCCCCGGGCGGGGGCCCCACACAGGACGCACTCCCTGCGGGAACCCAGGTGCCCGGTCCGAGGGCCTGGGGAGAGCTCCCCGCCCGCCTCGCACCCGGCGTCCCTCGTTCCCGCCGCTCCGTCCGCACTGTCTGCACTGTCCGCTCTGTCCACTCTGTCCGCACTGTCCGCTCTGTCCACTCTGTCCTCACTGTCCGCTCCCTGCAGGCGTGGGCAGGGGACGGTCTGGGAGCGGCCCGGAGCCCGCCCTCGGCCGCCAGCGTGGCTTGGCGGCTGGCCGTGGCTTCCACACGCTCCCCGTTTAGGACCGGAAACCGCCGGGCGGGAAGGGAGGTGGTGATGTTGCTGCCCGAGAAGGCAGTTTCCATTTCTAGCGGCGGGAGGCTTCTCTTCCCGCAGACGGCCAGCCTCCTTTCCGCGGGCTTCCGCCGCCCCTGAACGCGGCCGCTGAGCGGAGCGTGCCAGATGCGCAGACGCTTATCAGAGGGCGTCGGTAGCCGCGAAGACGCGGTCCCGCGTCCAAGTTAACACATTCACTTTGATTGCTGCAGACCCGCAGGCCCTCGGGTCCAGGGCTTCTGCTGCTTGTGCAAATGGATTTTTATAGCACATTAGTGCTGGGGGAGCTTCCAAGGAAAATAGTGCTCTCAGTATTAGAACCAGCTGCAGCTCTCCGGAGCCGATGACTCACGCCCTCTTTTTTAATGGGGTGGGAGAACCCGGCAGGAGACACAGGGGCTCAGTCAAGACACCGTCTGTTTTCGCAGGGTGTCCTGGCCGCTGCCCGCGCCATCGTGGCCGGGTGCAGCCTGTGTTTATTTAGCTTCCTTTCCTTCTCACAGTTCCCATCATCAAGACAGAGCCCACCGACGACTACGAGCCGGCCCTGACCTGCGGGCCGGCGAGCCGGGGCCTCGGCCAGCAGCTCGCCATGCCGCCCGGCCCGGGAGCCTGCCTCGCGGCCGGCTTCCCGCCCTGTGTGCAGCGGAGCACCATGATGTCACCGCCGCCCAGCGCCAGCCCGAAGCTCCACGACCTCTCTCCCGCCCCCTACAGCAAGGGCATGGCCAGCCCGGGCCACGACCCCCTCAGACTTCAGCGGCCGGCCGGAGGGGCCCTCGTGGGGCAGGAGGCGCCGAGACCCATGGGCGTGCACCCAGGCTCCCCACAGCAGCCACAGGTGAGTCCACAGCTGAGCAGCAGCTGTTCCCCGGGTCACCAGCCAGCGCTCTGTGCCAACAGCCCCTCCTCTCCACTGCTGCCCGGTGCCCAAGAGCCGACCTGTTTGCAGTCCTGCAGCCCAGCCCGCCCACCCGGGATGGGCCACCTGCAGCACCAGCTGCCGAAGGTTCTGGAAAAAGCGTCTGCAGCCACCCGGTCTCTGCCGCTGCCCGAGGTGCGTGAGGACAGTAATCATAGTCTGGCCCCCACTCCCGTATCGGTCAAGCGAGAGCCTCAAGACTTGGATCAGCTGTACCTGGATGACGGTAAGTGCCCGCGGCCAGGGGGCGCTCGGCCTGGCGCCGAGCCGAGCGTGCGGAGGAGGGGTGTGCGGCCGGCGTCTCCGCGGCTGTCGGCACCGCACGGCGGGCAGGGCCCGGCCCAGGTCGCGTAGCTCTGCTCCGTCGCCGTGGCCGCTGCAGACCCTCAGGGAACTGTCCCGGCAACACGGCCCACGACCTCGGCATGGCGGGCTGGGGGACCGGGCCGCACCCAGCACTGCCTGGCAGCCCCGTCAGGAGAGGCGCCAGGAGCCGGGTGCAGGGCGAGCCCCTCGGGGCCTTGGCGGGCGTAGTGGACGGTGATGGACATTCTGCCCTGCGTGGCTCTGTCAGGGTCCGTGAGGGCTGCAGTGGTCTTGCCGGGAGCTTGACGGATGGTCAGCAGGGGACAGGGCGGCTCCTGGCCCCTGGCGTGGGGCCTGCTCACGGCCCAGCACGCAGGCGCGCTCCGTGCAGACACGCCACCGAGCGAGCGTGTTCGGGGTGGCTGAGGAGGGGGGCGCCTGCCGCAGGCTGCCCAGCGTGAAACCTGAGCCCCAGGGTCGTCCGGGACGGTGGGGGAGAAGATGCCGTCCTCCTCGTCCTCCTCGTCCTCCTCGTCCTCCTCGTCCTCCTCGTCCTCCTCAGCCTCCTCAGCACGCGTGTCGCGTGGTCACTCCTTGGGGACCAGCACGGCTCCAGCCGAGTGGAAGCAGGTGGTCCCGGCCTGACCTGGGCCACCTTGACCGCGGGTGGGTCGCGGAGTGGCCGGCCCGTGGGCCGTCTGTGTGGGAGCCAGGCCTCCCGTCCCCGGGGCTACGTCGTTACACAGACCGGTGCTGGCTGATGCTGGGGCCAGCTGCCCACCGCCTCCCCAGCCGCTGGACGCGGGCCGAGAACCAGGGCCTCCCCGGTCCCACCAGCCCGGTCCCCGCAGGAACAGGGCCTTGGTCCTGGCCAGGCTACGGGTCGAGGCCTCAGAGCCGCTAGCCGTTCTCCCTGAAAGCCACAGCCGAGGTCGTGGGCCGTCCCCCGCGGTCTGAGTGAATGCCGGGCTCCTCCGCGTCCAGTGCGCTTTGCAGCGGGCCTCCCGTTTGGAGGAGCGCCGGCCGCTGCAGCTGCTGCCCCCCCACGGGGCGTGACTCTGCTGGCCCCGGCCCCGGCCCACGCGGGGAGCAGTGGGGTCGGCCTGGGAACCGCTTCGGGGACTGAAGCCCCGCAGTGCCGGCCCCCGGCGTCCCCGCAGGCTGGGCGGGCGCTGTGCCCCGGGCCGCAGACCTGTCCGCTCCGTGGGACGCGTCTGCTCACGGCCCGAGCCCCCGCTGTCCGTCCTGCGAGTCCCCGGCTCTGCGGCCTCCACCCTGCGCTGTGGCCTCGCCTTCCTGCTGCACTCAGGGGCACAGCGCCCCGAAGCTGGCGAGTCTCCCCGGCCCCCAGGCCCTGACGGGGGTCGTTGGGGCCCAGGGACCAGGCTCACCTGCACAGTCCGGTCCAGAGTCATGTCCATCTAACCTGCTCCCAAGCACACATAGGGCCCTGACCGCGTGTGACCACAGAGAGCCAGTGGGTCCCGCCCTCTGCCCGGTGTCCGGCCGAGGCTGGACACAGCCGTGCAGCCCAGTCCCCTGGCCGTGGGCTGTCGGCGGGGAGAGGGCAGCAGTGTCCACCGTCCAGCCGAGGGCCGACAGCTGGGCAGCACCCTGCCTGTTCCCCGCTGCCCTGGCGCCTCCCATGGCCGCCGTGGCCGTGTGAGGCTGGGCCGCGAGCCACCCTGGAGGCGCCTGGGCCCAGGCAGCGGCCTGCGTCCGGTGGCCTCAGTGCCCCGCAGAGGCACTGGAATCCAGCCCTGTCTGGTCTCTGGGCCCTCTGCACTCAGTGGCGAGGTCGAAGCTGGGTGAGGGGGTCCTGGCCAAGACCCTCAGTCCTGGGGCGCATCCACCCGCCTGCTGACCACACCGTCCCAGCTCACGGAGCAGGCTGTGCACGTCCTTGTCACTGTCAGCCCGGCACTGGCTGAAGAGCCAGGCTCAGACTCCTCGCCCCCGAGGTAGCTCCTTCCCCTCCCCACGAACTCCGGGAGGCCCTGCCTCAAACCCCCCCAAGACGCCTGTGCCCTCTGCCCCAGTGCCGGCTCTCAACTGCGGCCTAAGGTCGTGCTCTGCGGCATCTGGTGTGACCCCCACACACTCGCTCCCCTCCCCGTGCCTGCGGCTCTGTCCCCTAGAGCTGATCTGGTTGTGCCGAGCCTCCCGGGGGTTCCCTGGCCCTGGCCAGGCCGCACCCGCCCCACGGGCAGCCGTCGGTCCATGCGTCTCCAGGCCGTGCTGTGGTCCTGCGGCCCAGCCCAGCCGCCCACGCACAGTAGGTTCCTCCTGCCCCTGTCCTCGGGCCTCGTCCCCACCGAGTGGCCACAGTTGCAGGCCAGTCACACACACAGCCCTGCAGTCTCAGGCCGTGAGAGCGAAGCGGTGCTCGTTTCTCGGGGTCAGGACTGGGATCGTGGTCAAGGCCGCTGTGCCCAAGGCCACCCTAGAAAGCAGTAAACGCGCTGCCGTCATTTGCACATTTCCTCCCCCCACGTGACGCTGCACTGCTGGTCCCCAGAACCGCGGTGGGGAGTAGGCACAGCCCCGAGCAGCCAGAGACTGTGAGCCCTGGGCCCCGCAGCGGCCACCTGGCCTGCCCCCAGGGGGAGACCCTGCTCCTCCCAGAGCTGACAGCGGGTGGGGACGGCAGACCAGGTGCTGCCAGCACCCCACCCCTAGAAGGGCACCCCAGGGGGACACGCCCCGAAGTCGGGGGGCCTGCGGGGTACACGCGCCACGTGTCTGGGCTGCAGCCCCACACAGCTCAGGCGTCCCTCCGTGCGGCTCCCAGACAAGAAGGGACTAGGGTGGTCCCCACACGCAGGCCCAGCGACCTGCCCGGGGCGGCCCCTGACCACGCAGGCTGTGGGGCTCCTGTCTGGCAGCCCGACCTCACCCGGTCTGCGAAGCAGAAGGGACGTTGGTCACTGTGCGAGCGACCGACAGCCCTGAGCCCATGGGTGCTTGGAACGTGGGACAGGCCTGGCTCCTCCCGGAAGTCTTGGGATGCTCAGAGCGGTGCAGCGCAGGGAAGCTGGGCGAGCCGTCTCCAGGGCGGTCGGGGCTCCTGGAGGGTCTCGAGGCTGGACCTTTGTTCCAGTCTTGGTGCTGGGGCCCCTGACCCCCACCTCGTACAAGCGGTGCCTCCGTCCACGCAGGTCAGCCGGGGCTGCTGAAGGCAGAGTCCAGGCCACGGTCTGGGCATGGGAACTGCAGCCGGTGGCCTCCCGCCCCGAATTTGGAGGGCTTCAGGGGGCAGTGTGCACCTGTGGCCTCTTGATGGGGAGGGTGGGAGAGGGTGAGGGTGGGTGTGGGCTTAGCTCGGATGCTCTCTAAAGCCTGGCTGACAAGCCAGCACCAGAAGTCTGATGCTTTGCTTTCCTCGCTTTAAAGCTCTAAGTGGTGAGGTTTTCGAAAATTAATTTGTCCAACAAGGTCAATGTCAAAACGCCCGCGTGTTCTGGGGCAGGAAGGTTCCAGAGAACGTTGCTGGTACAGCACCCCGGGCCCGGTGTGCTGGGCGCTCAGCCCCCTACCCGCCCCATCTCGGGCGGGAGGGAGAGGGGACGGGGCAGCAGGGCCGCCCGTGCCAGGATGCCGGGTGCACGGACCCAGGCCTGCACGTCGCCTGCCCACGGACTTCAGGCACCGGCTGCTCAGCCTGTGCACTGCAGCACCTTGCGGCCGTGCGACTGCTCGACCCAGCTGCCTTCCACCTCCCGTGACGCCGGCCTGCTTCGCCTTCATGAGGGTGCACGTAGAGTCGCTTGGTTTGGTGTGCGTTTTTTGGGTTTCACCATGCCTCCTAAGGGACGGGGACACTGTGGGACCCCGGCCTCCGCGGTGTCACTGCTCAGACACGGCAGCTGTGGCGCGGTGAGACGTCTGGCCTCCCTCGAAGGCGGCCCGTCGGCCCTGCACACCTCGGTTTGAGTTTGCAGCCCACCCCGGAGGGCGCACCAAACAGAACAGGAACCAAAACACGGAAAAGTCCACGCTGTTGACTGCGGGAGGCCTCGCATCGGGGAGCAGACGCTCACTCCCGCCGATGGCGCAGGAGGCGGGGGGTCGGTGGGCTCGTCAGGGGGCCTCTCCCGCCACCACAGCCGGGGGCGGGCCGGACCCTTCCCGGGGGGACGCGGGTGCCGCTCACTCTGACCGCAGCAGGGTCCACGCTCCAGGCTGCCGACCGCTGCTCCTCCGACGTGTCCCTCGTGCCGTGGTGAGGCCTCTCGGACCTCGCCGTCCTCCCGGTGGGAGGAGCCAGCATAGCGCACGCTGCGATTTACAACTGTCACTTACAAGGATGCAGGGACAGTGGCGTGCAGAGCAGTTCGCTCCCCAGCTGACATAGCCTGGCCTCGCCCTGCAGCACAGACTGTTCCCCGAGTGCTTGCCACAGTCACCCAGGGGACAGCAGGGCGGTGTGGGGCGTGCGCTCGGCGGCGATGCTGACGGTGCGGCGGGTCAGAGGAGACTTGCTCACGAGCGCACTGCTCTTGGGTTCGCTTTTGTTTTCTAGGCGTGTGGAATGAAGGAGGCGACTCCTATAGGATATTAGGGGCAGTTCCAGAGAGCCGGGGACATTCGGGGGACAGAAACGGGGCATTCGGGGGACAGAAACGGTCGTCGTTTGCATTATTTAGGGATCGACTGCCCTCTAACAGGGCCTCAGCTTAACCCTCCCAATTTCCGTTCATCTCAGGGGAATTTAAGGCAAGAGAGCGCGCCGCAAAGGGAGCCCCACGGGGTTTAGGGCTTCTTTGTTTTCCAGTTGTTTCTGCTCTCAGGTTTTGTTTTGAAGGTACTTGGCCCACAAATAAATCTCGATGATGATTTATTCTTGTTTCAACGGTATTCGTAAGACTTGGGCTCCCGACTCCGGCTTCTCAGGCCGGGTGGATCCACGAGAGCACAGTGCTACCGATCACACGTTATTTTAAATGTAGATCTTTAAAACGTGTCAGGAAAGCTGTCGCTGAGCCAATTTCTCTGCAAAGTGCCGTTGTGGAGAGCTGTCCCCGTGGGCGGCCCAGCCCCACGCGCGTGCACACGCAAGCACACACACACTCGCGTGTGTCACCGACACGCTCCCGTGTATACGCTTTGCTGGGCGCGTGCCCTGGAGCGTTCTGAGGCAGGCGCCGTGCCCGGCGTGCACGCACAGGCCGCAGCGGCACCGCGGGGCCCGCGCCCCGGCCCCCAAGGCCGCGGGAGCCTGCGCCGCGCCGTGCGTGGGCCCCTGGGCCGCCCTGCGCCCCCCACGGTCGGCCCCGTCAGGCCCCCCAGGAGCTCTCGGGAGTCCAGAAGCCCAGATGTCGTTAAAGCAACAAGCAGGTGGCCCGGCGGCCGGGACCACGTCTGCCCAAGCCTGGGCCCCGTCCCCCCGCCCCTTTCCTGACTTGAGCTGGGGAGACAACAAAAGGCTTTCCTCATGGAAAGTTTTACGAACCTGGCGCACGCCCAGGTCTGGGGCCCTCGGCCGAGGCTGACGGAACGGGTCTGTGTCACGGCGCACCGCTGAGGCGGCCCGGGCTGCGTGGGCTGAAGCCCCGCGAAGCGGGTCCTCGGGGCCCGTCCCGGACGCACCTGGCTGTGCACGAGGCCGGAGCCGGGGGCTGTGGCTCCCGGGCACGTCCTCAGGGGCTCGGGGTGGACGGGACTGGGAGCGCGGCCCCTCCGGCCCTGGGCGCACGCCGCGCTGACCGAGGCCTCGTTCCACAGCGACGGTTCTGCACGCCTGGCAGGGGGGCGCCAAGCTCAGCCTCCCCCTTTCCCCCCTAATAACGGGTCCCCGCTGACGTCCTCCTTCAGATGGATTCTTGTTGGACGTTATTAATTCGAGGGAAAGACATAGGGGCGGAGCAGAAGGCGAAAGGGCGGGGCCCGTGGGCGTGGCCGCTCAGCACCTTTACAGCCACGTAGAGCCCAGAACACGCGTCGCCAAGAAGCAGGGGGCGAGAGCTGGCGTGCGGCGGGACGCTGCGTGGGCTCCGCGGGGCACGTGCGCGCCGTGCTGTCCTTGGCCACAGGCAAGCCCTGCGCGGCCGGGGCTGCCCCGGGGCCGACGCCCCGGGCCGCGTCCTGGCCGTGCGGCGTCCTGCCCCGCCGTCGCCCTCGCTGCCGAGCAGGGCGGTGTCGGCCGCGGGGTCGCGTTGCTCTTCCTGTGATGCTCACACGTCTCAAAGAGCTCTCTTACTTGAGAACGAGTTCTCTTCACAGACGCTTCCGCATCCGTGCCAGCAGGCAGCATACCACTGGGCTGGGTCACCAGAGCGCGAGGCCACAGAGCAAGGGGTTTAAAAGCGACGCGGCCACATCACAAAGCCCAGGTGCTGATAGGCCGTCAGGGCTTGGCGTCTCTTTGGGGACAGTGGTAACCTGGGCAGGGGAGGCCTCTGTCTACATCTGTCGGACGACTGTTTTCCTAAGAGCAGCCAGGGCCTGTAACTCCAGCCAGGCACTTGGCTCCGTGCCCCGGGAGCTCCGGGCAGAGAGCCAGCCGGGCACCGCCACTTCTCAGTGCTGCCTGATGCAGCAGCGAGTCTCGCTGTGGTTCCTAAGGAACGACAAACAACTGGCTCGCAGACTCCATCAAGTCCGGGCAGAGAAGAACACGGACAATTGCAATTGTCTTAATTGTCTTCTCAGAGCTGAAAAGGTTGTTCCTGGTCCAACAGGACACGTCGTGGCCGGCAAACAGAAAAGCCCTGGGCAGGAGCAGCAGTCAGCTCTGGGGGCGCGGCCTCCGCCCTTCCACAGCGGCTTTGCACACGTTTCCTCTCAGCTTGCGTGTTCGACCTTAGCACAATCGTTCGGGGCAAAACTGCCAATGTTGCCCCCACCTGACGAGAGGAAACTGAGGCTCAAGAGAAATGTCACTCGACCTGCGTGGGATCCGAGCTAACGGGTGACAGAACCAGGTGGCAGATCATTACCGTGAGCTGCCGGCTCTGATTTCAACAGTCTCTACCAAGGTCGGGCTATATTATTGAATATTTTTTCTCCACTAGAGATATGACG
Source organism: Eidolon dupreanum (assembly GCA_028627145.1). NCBI lineage: Eukaryota > Metazoa > Chordata > Mammalia > Chiroptera > Pteropodidae > Eidolon > Eidolon dupreanum. The sequence continues at coordinate 87,188,846 of CM053504.1, read as the reverse complement.
AGCAAAGTTTCCTGCTCAAACGTCTAGCTTTCAAGTATTATGTGGCCTTGCAAGCTAAGAAGAATGTAGTGTATGTTTTTTCTTCATCAGAGGGTTCCCGGTTACTAACTGAGGCATGCTTTCATAGCTCAAGAAGCACAGGAAGACAGGTGGAACTTCCAGAAAGATGGAGAGAAAACCTGGGTGAATCAGTCCCCCTAAAAGCAATAAAAATGCTGGCAAAACTATCAAATCAATGACTTTAGACTCTGGAAATTAACTGAAGAGGCAGAACCAATGAAAAACATTTATTTACGAAAAACTGGACACCGGTGGGAATGGCAAGGTCGGTGGTGTTTCGACCTGGGGTACTCCTGTCCCCCTCCAGCTCAACGGAGCCTGGCGTGAGAAGCCCGCGGGCTCCCTGGGGGCTCCGTGAAATGCCCCCACCGCGGACAGTCAGTGTCGTGACTGGCCATGAAGCTCCCTGGTTGCGCTCCTCGCCCAGCACTGTGGTCCCTGGTGGGTCAGCAGGGGCTAGACAGACTGGATGACCACAGGGGACGTGCTCCTGGGAACCCAGAAGACCGCACGCATGCACAGGTGTGCACACACTCAGGAAAGGCCTGTGGAAAGAGAGGGCCCCGGTCACGCACCTCTGGTTGACCTTGAGACCCTGCACAAGCAAAAGTGAAAGCCAAGGCTGGCTTGTGAATGGCCTGCAATACATAGATCTTGACAAGAGTTCGAAGACTTAATGGCTCCAGGCACTTAAAGAAACCTCCCAGCTGATAGTTGACTGACCACTAAACCATGCTAACCTAAGACCCCTAGGAAGCCAGGCTGAACAATAAAAACGAGAATTTTTTTTAAGGGGGACAGAGAACTTAGTGGCCACACACTGTGGAGAATACAAAATCTTCAGAATTACTCCATGAAAGTCACTAATCAAATAAGCAGCAACAGAGAAAAAAAGCCCACGATAACAGCAAATCATGGTGGAGGTACTGCTTCTGCTATTATATGCTTTCTGTCATGTCCAATTTCAACCAAAAAATTATGAAATGTGCAGAGAAACAAAATATGTCCCATACATGGGGATAAAAACCAACCCACAGGCAACAGGCAGTATCTCCAGAGCGCTCAGGTGTTAGGTTTGGCAGCAAAGGCTTTCAGTCAGCTTCTACAGGCATGTTCAAAGAACTATGTTTAAAGAATTAAAGGAAAGTATGACAACTATGCCTCATCAAATAGAGAATTTCAATAATGAGATAGAAATAAATTTTTTAATTAAGAGCCAGGTAGACATTCTAGAGTTGAAAAGTAACAGTAACTGAAATGGAAAAAAAAAGTTATTAGAGGGGATGAACAAGAGATCGGAGCTGGCAGAGAAAAAGAATCAACAACTTGAAGGAAGATCAGTAGACTGTCCGGTCCGAGTAACAGAAAGAAAAGGAAGCAAGGAGACATGAGCATGGGGGGCATCATAAAGCACATAATGGGGATCCGGGAAGAGAGGAGAGAGAAAGGGGCAGAAAGAGTATTTGAAGAAATAATGGCCAGAGTCTTTCCGGGTAGATGAAAAGCATTATCCCACAAAAAGGTCAACACGTTCCAAGTAGGATAAAGGCAAAGATTCACACCTAGACACATCACAACCAAACTGTCAAGAGTCAAAGAAAATGAGACAGTCCGAAAAGCCGGAAGACACCGCGGTGAGACAGCCGGCTTCTTCCTGAGCAGTCACAGAGGCCAGAGAGCAGAGGGACAGTGTGTTCAAAATGCCAAAGGAAAAACAGTTCTCCAGGATTTCGTAAAACTGGCCTTCAGATAAAGGGGCAGTGCCATCTCCAGAAACGCCAAGATGGCGGAACTTGTGGCCGGCAGACGCCACCTGCGGAGAGAGCGGAAGGGGGTCCTCGGGCCCGAGGGCGACGCAGGTCCACGCGGAGAAACAGAAAGCTCCGGCGAAGGGAGTTACGTAGGTCAGTGGGAGAGAGCGCGTTCTCAAACCTGCTCCTTCTCCTAACTCGTTAAAAGGAAACACATAAGACAGTAGTTAGAAAACTGTGCTGATGGGCTTATAATATGTAAATATGTCACTTGTATGACAGTCGCACAAAGGGAGAGGTAGAGAAAGAAGCTATATCAGAATAAAATTTCTGTGCATTATTAGAAATAAGTTAGTATTAATCAAAATTGTTTAAAGTTAAAATGCATATTATAATTTCTAGAGAAACCACTAAGAAAATAACTTAAAAATATACATGGTAAATAAAATAAGACCAAGAGTCATTTAAATGATATGCTAGAAAATACACATTTAACACAAAAGAAGGTGTTAATGAAAGATCATAGGAACAACCACCACAATAAACAAAACCACAAGTCATGTGGAAAACAAATAGTGAAATGGGAAATGTGAACCCTACCAGTCAGATCTCGTTAAATGTAAATGAACTAAACACACCAATGAAAGGGTAGAGCCTGTGAGACTAGATTGGAGGGCAGGGAACCCACACGATCCAACTATGTGCTGTCTACAAAAGACATACTTTAGATTCAAAAGCACAAATAGGCTGAAAGTAAAAGGATAGAAAAGATGCATCATTGCAAACACTGACCAAAAGAGATCTGGGGTAGCTCTACTAACGTCAGATAAAATAGATTCAGGACCAAAAAAATGTTGCTAGAGACAAGGGGACATTTTGTAATGAGTGAAACATAAATTGAGCAGGAAAATTTAACAATTATATTTGCACCTAACAACAGAGCCCCATAATACATGAAACAAAAACAGAACTGAAAAGATAAATTGAAAAACAATTAAAAAATAATAGTTGTAGTCGTCAATATTCTACTCTCAGTAATGGATAGAACAAGAAACTAGACAGAAAGTCATCAAGGACATAAAACCGTTCAGCAATACTGTCCCTGGCCAGCCCCAGAGCTGTGTGGGGGCCCCCCGCAGAGCGTGTGCGGACGGAGCATTCTCCCGGACGGGCCCCCCGCCCACGTGCCGAACAGCCTAATTCTGACCACATTGGACCTGATCTACAAAGTCAAGGCAATCTCTACCAAAAAGCAAGCAGATTTTTTCCCCAAAAACTGACAAAATGACCCTAAAATTTCCATGGAATTTCAAAGACCCAGAATAGCCAAAACAAAAAACAAAGTTGGGAGAGTCACACTCCTTGATTTCAAAACTTAGTACAATAGGATATGTAAGTCAATGGAACAGATGAGAGTCCAGAAATCAATCCTTATGTTTACGGTAAATTGATTTTAACAAAAATGCCAAGCCATTTAATTGGGGCAAAGGATGGCCTTTTTAACAAATAGTACAGGAACAGTTGGATATCCACATGCAAAAAAATGAACTTAGACCCTTACCTCATACCATACACAAAAAATTAACTCATACTTGATCATGGAAGTAAATGTAAGAGCTAAAACAGTAAAACAGGAGATGACATATGAGAACATCCTAAAAACCTTGGATTGGGCAAAGATTTTTTTTTTAGGTATGACATCAGAAACATAGTCCGTAAAATTTTAAAAATCGACATTAGACCTCATCGGAATTCAACATTTTTGTGCTTCAAAAAATACTATTAGGAAAACCAAAAAACGAGCCACAGACCAGAGGAATGTACTTGCAAGACATGTATCTGATGCAGGGCCTATGCCCGGAACACACACAGAACGTCGTGTGTCAACAGTAGTGAGATAGACAGCCCAGCCAAAATCCGGGTGGAAGGCGTAGACGTTTCTCCTCAGAAGAAATAAGAATGGCTGGTTAGCACATGAAGATACTCGAGGTCGTTAGCCACCGGGAATGCCAGGGACCTACCAGTCAAACGAGGCCACGTTCCAGACTCATCGCAGTGGCGACAACACCAGGAGACAGTAGGAAACTTTGGAGAGGATGTGGAGAAATGGGAACCCTCCCACATTACTGGCGAGGTGGGACACGGTCCAGCCACTCTGGCGATTTCTGCGAAGCCGAGCGAAAGCATGCCGTTGGCCCCCTCGGCGCCAGCTCCAGTGTCCGCCGGGGCGGAATGAGCGCGCACCCCCACGCGGCCGCAGCCCGGGCGCTCCCAGCAGCCGCCGAGCAGGCGCGAGGCCATGATCGCTCCGTGCCGTGCAGCACGGTTCGGCCACAAGAGGAGGCGACACACTAATTCACGCCAGCACACGGACGTGCTCAGAAAACGTTACGCTAGCCAAGGAGCCGGACAGAAGGGGCGTGGAGCGCGGAGCGCCGTTCGGCGCAGAGCCCGGGGCAGGGCCCGCGGCGTCTTTCCGGGCAGGGCTGGGCCCGCCTCTCCCGCGCGGCTGGCGGTCGCTCCACGGAGGGCAGGGGTCCGGTCCGGCGGGTCGCGTGCTCAGTGTGCGCTGCACCCGTGCCGAAACGGAGCTCGGAGAACGGTGCCCGGGGCACGTGCCCTCTCCCCGCGTGTGGCACACGGTGCCGGCCCGGGACCTGCAGCAGCGTCAGGAGCAAGTCCCGGTTCTGTTCTCACGTGACACGATGCTGTGCCGAGGACAGAAACGCTCTTCGGGGGCAGAAACGTGCCTCTGCGTGACTCGCCGCTCAGCTCGAGCACGGGTTGCCTCTGAAAGCACGGACGGCGTGGCGTGGCCGTGCCCGGCTGCCGTCCTCGGACCGTGGAGCGGGCGCCCTCTGTCACCTTAGTGTAGGTCGGGCACACAGAATTCACCTTTCTCAGCTTGAATTTTGAACCGGGTTCTCCCTTCCTTCCAGATTGTAACGTGGACACTCACACACAGTAAAGAACAAAGCGAGCTTGGCCCCCTCCTAAAACATCCGCCCTTATCAGGCCGGGGGACCCCAGCTAATCAAAGCCTGATACTTGGGACAATAGGCCACGTCAGCCAGGCCCTCCCTCCCGAGCCACAGCCCGGGCTCCCAGAGCCCAGCGGACAGTGCGGGATGCGGTCATCGCTGTGGGCCGGGCGCTATCTCCGCCGGCCCGTCCTCTCCCCCACCCAGGGCGCAGGCCCGCGGGGCGGCCCTATCGGCCCCTCGCAGCTGCTGCTGTTTTAGATACGGCAGGAAGCGGCTCTGGGAGCCGGCAGAGCACAGGGCCCCCGGCAGCGTGGAGGGACGTCTGTGATTTACCCCAGGCCCTGGCTCCAGTCCAGCCCGCTGCGGGAGGGGACGGGAGTAAGTGCGGCTGAGACGCTGTCTGGCTTTGCAGCCGTCAGGGGCCCCGGGCAGCTGGGCGGGTGGCCCCTGCCGCCCCGCGAGGCGGCCCACACGGGGGCAGCCTCCCCGCCCCCGGCCGCCCCCGTCCTGTCGGCCCGGGCGGGGGTCGGTTTGCACATTCGTCCCGCGTGTCCCGCCGATGATTTCCACAGGGCTGAGCTTCGGCCGGCAGGCGCGGGGCTGGAAAACGCCGGAACGCCGGGCTGCCCGGCGCCAGCGTCCAAGGCCCGACGGCCCCGGGCAGCGTCGCCTCGCGCTCGGCGCGGCCCGCGTGGCTCGGTGCCGTGGGAGGGCCACACCGCCCTGTCCCCGCGGCCGGCTCCCTGCCACCCCTTCCTGCTGGCCCCCCGTTGGCCCTCGCTGGGTTTTAGAAAGGGGCCCAGATAGGACAGCTGCTCCGTCAGCAGCCCGGCCAGCATCTGCGAGTGGTTAGTGCAAGAAATTACGTTTTCGGCCATTTCCTGTCGATGACGGCCCCAGACGAGACTGGCCGGGAGGGACATGTCGAGTCACGTGGCGGCCGCCGTGTCCCGGGCGGGGAGGCCGCGTGTTTGCTGCCTTTGGCGCGGCTCCCCGCTCCGCAGGGCCGGACTCGGGGTCGCTGCGTGCACACTTTCCTTTTTTTCCACGGTAGCTCCTGCCAGCGAGCTGTAAACTACCGTATATCACTCAGATTTAAGAACCTAAACTTTAAAACAAATTAAACTCGTGTTGACATTGTAATAAAAGTCAGAATGGAACTGAGCAGCTCCGGAGACGCGAACTTCGGTCCTTTCTGTGGATGTGAGATGTTTTCTGGGTCTCCCAGGCTCCCCGCACGGCGGTCATTTCCTCCCGGCGGGCGGCGGGAGCGGAGAGGTGGCGGGTGACAAAGCGAGGCAGTGGCCGCCGGCCCGGCCGGGGGCGAGCCGTCCCTCGTCACCTGACTGTTTGCTCTGGCCTCGGTGGGAGCGTCTGCGGCCACACTCAGAACGGCGGCGTGGGACAGCTGTGGGTGTTGGGGGCGGGGAGCCCCATGTGGCTGTCCTTACGCACGTGAACCTCAGGACGGAGCTCAGAACGTGCTCCCGGCCCCCCCGCCGCGTGGGCGTTTCTGCTGGAGGGCGAGAGTCGCCAGCACGGGTCTGTCGTCTGTCCTTGGGGACACGCAGACCCCCCCACCCCGCCCTCGCCTTATCTGTGTCGGCACAGTAAGGTGAGGTCTGATAGTCTCCCCACAATCTCTGTCGCTCCCGGTGATGGAAACGGTGGTTTCCACGGGATCGGACGCCAGCCTCCCGCCGCGTGAGGCTTCCTGCCGTGATAACGGGGAGTAAAGCTGCACAGGGCAGGCGGGTGACAGGCGCCCCCAGAGGCGTGCCGGCTCCCGGAGCCCAGCGCTGACCCCGGCTTCGGAGGGGCCTTAGACCAGCATCGCCCGCCGCCGCCTCCTCCGTGCGGCTTCCTGTTTCTCTCTGATTTCAGAGCCCAGTTGACAATGGGCTTCCTGGCCGCTGGCTCGTAGCAGTGCTGATGTCCCCTGTGCGCCCTGCGTGACCAGAGCTGTCCTGCCCTGTCCCCTTTGCTGAGTCTCCGGGGGGGGCTGGCACGGGTGGCCGTGGCCCCGGAGCAGCCAGCCGGCTACGAGCAGGAGATGGGGCCTCGCTCCGCAGACGGCATCCGGCGCACCCACCAAGGGGCAGGGAGGCGAGCCGAGGCCTTGGAGCCCTGCCCCTCCGTGGTTTCCCTCCGTCCCCTCGGCGGCACCGCCGGTTAGAGACAGCGGCTGCAGACGGCTCACCGGCTCTTCCCAGGCACACGTGGATTTTTTGAAGCGATTTTGATCCCTTCGGTTAGGCGAGGGACCACCACGGCCGGGCTCGCCGGCCTCACAGAGCGCTCGGTGAAACGGGCAGCTGTGACAGCCCGTGGAGGAGTGGGGATGTGGCGCTCGGCGCCCGGCTCCTGAGCTGGGCTTGGGGACCCCTTCCCCATCGTCTGCGTCTCTGTGTCTCTGAGCAGCGTCTCCTGAGGCTCATGCAGGTCTCACCGATTTCCAGTCTGAACCGTCGTCTGCTGTGAACAAATGTCTCCAAACACCTTGATTTCTACAGTCTCTTTTCTGAAGACATATTTTAAGGCTTCTTTGGAAACCAAAATTAGACAAATAGAGAAGGAATTAAAGCTAAATTTTCCAAACAGACAGCTCGTGGCCCATGGAGAGAAAAGACTTCGGCCGACAGACAAAGCGCAGCGCCCAAGCCTGGCGTGCTGCTCACCGCGGCTGCCGCGTCCTGCGGACGGCGGAGCAGAGTCGGGGAGAGCGAGGGAGACACCAAGCAACGCCTGGAACGTGGGTGACGGCTCGGGGCGACGGTGCGCTGAGGGCTGTCCGCGTGGAGCTCAGCTGTGCTTCGTCAGCGTGACGCTGCCGCTGTCCGGCCGTCCGGCTGGGAGCGGTGGGCAGCCGGACGCCCCCCAGGGGGCGCGGGCGAGAACACTGCCCCGTCCTGGGGGGGGTGCCCTGCGGCGCCCACTCCCCGTGCCCTGCGCCCTGGCCGGCCTCCGGCAGGGACCGCAGGTGACTTCTGCCCGTTCTCCCGGCACCGTCACAGGCGCCGCCAACCACCTGGCGGGGACGTGGTCTTGGGGACGGCGGGGTTCAGCGCGCCTGCTGGGTTCGGCGATGAGCAGGGCCGTGTCCTCATTACGTAAAGTCAATTAGCGCCTACGCGCGGCCGCTGATTTGATTTAGAGCAGCGAAAGCCCCAGTAATGTGCAATTACGGAAACCTAATGGCCCTTTCCACCGACTGCCGCGGCCCTGGTACCTGCTAGCCTGTGATGGATTGCTCATTATGTGCAGTGCTGGAATAGCTTCTATAAAGATTAATAATTGGATAATCAATACAAAAATTCAATCTCGGGTGTTTTTTTCCACTCCGGGGTCAATATGTCCTAAAGACACGGGACCCGCTCGCCGGCCGGGAAGCGGCTCCCGGCTCTTCTCTCCCTCCTGTTGTTTCCCAGTCGGGAACTCCTGGGGGTGACTTACCGGCTCGGTTATCACCCGCGTTTTCTCGTGCCGCCCGTGCCGTTCCTGTTCAGATCTTTACAGAATGAGGAGACGGCTCCTCTGACGGTCGCTTTTGCCAACACTCATAGTTACGGGGGGTTTCACTCTCGAGGTGGGCTCAGTCTAGTGGCGGGCAGAGGGGGGAGACGAGACCGCTAAAGAATTGTGTCACGGGGGGGGGGGGCGCACCGGGCGCCTCTGGGCGTGAAGGGGTCGGCAGGCGGCCCTCGCTAAAGTGGCCGGGAGAGTCCGAGAGCAGGGCGTGGGCATCCTGGGTGGCCGTGTCACAGCCAGGCCCCCAGGGGAGGCGTCGCGGGCACCTGGTCACAGCTGGGGTGCGGCAGGGCATAGGCTGTGACGGGCCTCCCGGTGGGCCCACCTCGGGGCCCTGGAGGGCAGACGTCCATCTTGGAAACGCTCGCTGGACAGCCGGTGGGAGGTGCTGAGGGGGCCCAGGAGGGAGCTGGTGGCCACTGGGCCCTGGGGAGAAGTGGACGGACGTGACCGTGGACAGGGCCACGTGGGGACAGGGCCACGTGGGGACAGGCCAGGTCTGGGCCCTGGTGTGCGGGGTCGGAAGCAAAGGCGGCCTTGGGCCATGAGGCTGTGTGGGGTGCTTTGCGGGGCACGGGACGGGAGGCCAGAGCCTTGCTTGTGGCAGCTGAGCCCAAGGGCGGAGGGCGTGCCCTCTAGGGGTCATGGGCGTGGGTGGGGGTGGGCAGGGAGACGCCCCCGGGACTGGAGCTCCCGACAACGCGTCTGAGGGGCCGGACGGGGCGGGTCGTCCCTGCGGCCCAGTCGCCCTGGCACTGGGCGGACCTTGCTGGAATTGGGCGGAAGGCTCCGCCGGATCGGCCGCCCGCCCTGCTCTGCCGCGCGGCGCCTCCCGCCGCCCGCAGACGCGACAGGGCCTGCCCTGGGCACCGGCGCACGCGGCCCCCCCCGCCCCAGACTGCTGCTCACTCCCGGATCCCTCACCAGCTCCGAGGAGGGAAACTGCTGTGTTGGGGACTGGGTGGCAGAGGGCAGCGTCCGAGCCCACCAGACCAGAGGCTTGGCCTGTCCTCTGGGCTTCCGTAGCCTTGGGCACCGGCCCGCGGGGGAGGCGCCTGCGCTGTGTCCTCTGCTGTGACACGGGCGAGGCTGGCGTGCCCGCCCCCTGGGCCGGGGCCGCAGCGGTGCCGGGCGCTGGAGAGGGGCCGTGGCGGGGCGCCGGCTGGGGGCCGGTGGCGGCCGCGAGCCGGGGCGGGTGGCGGCGGGTGGTGCCGTGGCGGGGGGTGGGGGGCGGCGGGCGGATCCGTGGCGGGTGGCGGCGGTGGCGTCCGACGTGAGGGCTGCTCTCCGTGCTGCGCCATGACAGACGGGTGTGGCCGAGGCCGAGGCCGGCGCACTGCAGGGACAGACGGGCCGCGGTGGCCGGCCGTCGCCGACGTGACAGCTGTGCGGGTGGAGGCGCGTGGGGGGGGCCCCCTCATCGCGGACCTCACTCCTCGAGGTCGTCCTTCTGCCCCTGCTCAGTTACACCTGTGAAACCAGGTGGCTCACAGGAGCCCGTCGTTTTAAATGACAATTTATAAACAGCATCACTTGCAAACTCTTAACGGTGAAAATGAAAATCTGTGTGAATCAGCTTCATCCCTTTCTCAGCACCCAAAACCCTGGGCGGCCATGCAGGTGCCCTCGCTCCGGGCAGCTGAGCAAAGCTGTCACCCCATCTCGGTTATGTTATGCCAGCTGCC
>CM053504.1:87147512-87168896 GCA_028627145.1 Eidolon dupreanum | reverse complement strand
CCCCGCGCGCCGGGCCGCAGGGAGGCTGGGGCGCGCGCGGACCCGGCGTGGACCCGCGGCGGCTCTCTGGGGTCCGCGTGCGCCCGGCGGTGGGGGCGGGGGGGGGGGACACGAGTGACAGGCGTGCACCCCGGCTCGCTCGGAGTTTATTTAAAACTCGGAAGCCGCGGGCGGCGAGCGCTTGTTTATGTGAACCCGGAAACGGCGGGGGGAGGGGCGCCGCGGGGGAGGCGGGCGGGGGAGGGGCGGGCCGGAGTCACGTTACCGGGACGCGCGGCCGAGCGCAGGGCGCAGCCGAGCCGGGCGGCGACCACAGGTGCCCAGTGGCCGGGGACCCGACCCGGCCCGGCCCCAGAGCCCCAGACGCAGGACCCAGCCCAAGCCCGCCGCGGCCCCAAACTCGACCTTTGCACCCCACTGCAACCCCAAGCCCGGACCCCGGCCGTGCCCCTGCCCCTGGACCCCTCCCACGCCGGGCAGTGACCCCCGACCCCGGACTCTGAGCCGGTCCGGTCCGTCCCGACATGACGGGGCTGGAGGCGGACCAGGAGTTCGACTTCGATTTCCTCTTCGAGTTTAACCAAAGCGACGAGGGCGCCGCCGCGGCTGCCCCAGGTGGGTCGGCGCGAGGCTGCAGAGAGGTGGGGTGCAGGGCGCGGGGTCGCAGCGTCGGGGTGGAGCATCCGGGAGCCGGTTTGGGGGTGCAGAGCCCAAGACTCAGGGGTTGGAGGTGCAGAGGCCGGCCTGGGGGTGCGCCCCGGCCGCGCCGCCCTCCCCGCCTGTCCGCCCAGGGACGCCTCCGCCCCCTCCTCTCCTCCCCCCACCCTGTTTCCTCCTGCCCCCCCCCCCCCGGCCCCCCGCCTGCCCGCCGGGTCAGGGGCAGCGCCCACAGCGTGTCCACCGCTGGCGTCCTGCGCCTGGGCGCCCGGCACCGCCAAGCGAACGGAAAACAGGTCAAGTTTAAAGGCGAGGTGGGGGGCGGGCCGGGGCCTCCCGTGAGTCCCCTCGGGTCTCGGGTCTCGGCGCCCGAGGCGTGCTGAGCTCGGTGCCACCGAGGGGGCTTCTGGCGTCGGGAGCATGGGCCTCCTGCCCGTGGGGCACGGCCGTGCGGGTCTGCGGGTCTTCCCAGCCTTCCCGCGGAGGGGGCCTCCCGCTCCAGGCCGCCGCGCTCACGCCAGGGGCACCAGCGTCCAAGGCCGACTTGGACAGTGCGCGGGGACAGGTGGTGAGCCGCTCCTGCCAGAGGGCAGGGGGGCCACGCAGCCCCCCGATCTGCCCCTTGGGCCTCCCAGAGGAAGGGCAAAGTGGAAGCCGGGGCGCGGGAGGGGCCTCTTCTTGCTTCCATTTTATCTTCTTCGTCAAAACAAAGCTTCCCTCCTCCCCAAGAGCGGGCGCTGGAGTAAGAATACGAGTTACTGGAACACCGCGGCGGCCTTTGGGGGGCCAGGGCGGCAGCCTTTGGGGGGCCAGGGCCGTGTGGGGCCCCGGGGCAGGAACCCAGGACCGCCCCTCGCCCCGTGCCTTTCTTGTTGTCCTCAGGATCCGCTTTCTGCCCCTGCCCACGTGGCGGGGGGCGGTGAAGCTGCACACAGCCTCCTGGCACAGACAGCCGCCCTTCCTCGGCGGCCGTATAATATTTTCCATGTCGCTCACGGCCTCTCTTTTCAAAACTGTAACACTGTTCGTTTTTAAAAAGTAAGTGTTCGGACCGGGCCAAGGCTCTGCTCAGTTGTCTGCCCTCCCTGACCGGCTCCCCTCGTCATCGGCCTTGGCTGCAGGTTTGCAGGCCTCTGGAGTCCTGGGGGCCTGATTTGGGACAGAAGGTGGGGAGCGTGGCCCTGGAGGCCCACATGCTCCTGCTGGGTCTGCAGCCTGCGGTGCTGCGGCCGCTTGCTGGGTTCTCTGTCCCTCGGTGGGGTGAGTGTTCGACCCCCTCTCAGCGCGTTTGGCAAATGCCCCAGAGAGAGGCACAGGTGGCAGTGTGGCCCACACTGCTGACCCCGTGCGTGAAGGACGGCGAGCCAGGACTTCCGCGGCCCTCCCGGGCCACCTCTGGTCCCAGGGACATGCTGGTGTCTTGGGCAGAGCCCGTCCGCCTCCCTGCCCGCCCTGCACGAGCAGGTGTCGGGCGCTGAGCTGCTCAGGCCGCTTCGAGCATCTCTGCTGGGTGCGCGCCCCGTGCCCCCCCGGGGCTTCCCGCTGAGGCCCCTGCAGGAAGCCTGGGGGGTCCGGTGCTGGGGAGAGCTCTGGGCGGGGGAGGCCTGCAGAGAGGGAGGGCCCCTGCCTGGGTCACGGTGTTGGAAAGTTATAGAAAACATTCCTTTTTGGTACATTTTTGCGATGGACGCTCATGCTTTTTTTCATTCCTTTTTATTAAGAGTATTTTCAGAGCAGTTTTAGGGTCACAGTGAAATCGGGGGCAGGCGCAGAGTTGCTGCAGAGCCCCGCTCCCACGCGCCGCGACCTCCCCGCCGCCGGCACCCACCCGTGCCGGGGGCTGGCCACGGGCTGGGCCACGCTGGCAGGTCACTGTGCTCCAGAGTCCACGGCTTACGCCGCAGCCACTCTCGGCGCCGTGCGTTTCTTGGGTTTGGATGAACATTTAGGGACATGTATCCGCTGTCACATGTGTCACATATTCTGCCACACACAGTAGTTTCACAGCCCTAAACACCCTCCGCGCTCCACCTGTTCACCCCTCCACCCCGCAGCCGCCGAGCCTTTCACTGTCTCCACAGCGTGGCCTGTGCCAGGATGTCACAGAGTTGGAATCATACTGCGTGTCACCTCTCGGGCAGGCTTCTCCCGCTGGTCGTACGCGTCTAAGGCTCCTCCTCGTCTCTCTGCAGCTCGATGGTCCACTGTAGGGATGGACCGCAGCCGTCCATCGCCCACTGGAGGGTGTCTTGGTTACTTCCAGGTTTTAGCAGCATGAATGAAGTCCTTCTTCCTTATTCTTATTGGTTTTTACATTACATTATAATTATTGATTATTAAGTTAATTACTCCATTGTTATGTTACATTGTTGCATTAAAGTTTCCAGCTCTCAGTGGGGGGCAAAAACAGCTCCATGTTCTTTCTGCCCTGAGCCTGGATCGAAGCAAAGGACTGATACTGAAGTCGGCTCCGAAGCCTGGTGACGCAGAGCCTTCTAGAGTACGCTGATCAGAAACATGGGCGCTTCAGCAAAGGGACAGGCTAGCCCTATCCATGGGTGGCCCTGTGGCTCATTTCTGTCATGATTCCTTCTGAGTTGAGAGGCATCCTCCGTTCTGGCCGGTGAGGGTCAGTGGCTGAGTTAGCACTGTGTCCTTCCTGTCACTCAGGCCACCTTGTGTTCTCGTTGGGTGTGTGGCACCGACAGGCTCCTGTCTTACCTGTTACTTCAAGGGGGGCGATTGGATCTTGGGGTTCTTTATTCCCAGAGTACCCCGCAGGTGTCGATAAGGCAGTCAGTAACCATTTGTTGGGAGGAAGGAAAAAGAAATTAAAAAGTGACTCATTCGAGCTGGGCAGGCGTGTGGGGTCTCCGCAGCCCCCCGCGCTCCCTGGGGCAGAAGCCTGGGCGGTGCTCCCCGGCCGGGGGCGGGGGCACGGGCGCGAGGAGGCGATGTCCCTCTCCAGGGCTCAGGAAATGGCTGCGCTGCTGCAGCTGGGCGGCGGGTGTGGCCCCGCTTCCCGCCCAGGCTCCTGTTTGCTCAGTTATTTTGGCGGCTGCCAGGACTGTCGCCCTGGTGACTTGGGAGGGGCTTGGCCAGGCCGAGGGGACCGCTGGCGGCTCCCACCCGTCGGGCCATCCCGGGCTCGCTGCAGGCCACTCCGGTCAGCCCGCAGCCGGGGCCTGGGAGTGCCGGACACGCGGGAGCCGGGCCCGGGGACGCTTCAGCCCTGTCTCGAGTCGAGGGCCGGAGCACAAGGTGTCTGTCAAGGACCGCTGTGTGGGCAGGACGCTCAGTCCTGTGTGGTTCGTCAGGGGGGCCCACGGCGAGGAACGGACGCCTCGGGCTTGCGATTCCTTGAGAACGGAGTGACGGCTGAAGCCCGGAGGAGACGCGCCCGCCAGGCAGCGGGTCGGGCGGCCCAGGCCCCCCGGGAGCGCCGGCTGCACCAGCCCACGCACCTTCCCCGGTTCACTCGCGGCCAGCCTGTAGTCCGCTCTGCTCGTGGCTCCTCGTCCCTGGCCGGTTGTCGGGGGGCCCGTGCCCGTGCAGCTGTCCCTGTCTGCCGTCCCGCAGGTGGGCACCCGTGGGTGGCCCCGGGCGGTGCAGCGGGGGCTGGGCCCGGAGCCTTCGGGTTTGGCTTGTCTTGCCGCCACCCGCTCACCGCGAGCTCGCCCTGAGGGTTCGGCCCCGGCAGCGCTAGTGGGGTGGGTGCCCCTCAGAATGAGGACGGAAGTGGGTGCGCCTCACGGTTGTGAGACCAGGGGACAGGGGGCGGGTGGAGGTGGCGGTTCCATCAGACACGCCCACGTGGCAGCCCCATGAGGGAGGCTGTGGCGGGCACGGCCGGGGTCCCACGCACGGCCCGGGGACGCGCTGTGTGGGGGGCGGTCGGGAACGACGGGGTCGCTCGGTTCTCAGAGACGTCACCCCTCAGCATGCGACGAGGCGGCCGTGACAACGGGCTCGCTGGAGTGGCTGAGTGCGGGACTCGTCACGCGCCCCACCAGCCTGGGAGCCGAGCGCGTGCCCTCTGCAGCCGCCCTCCCTCGGCCCCAGGGGCCTGGCGGGCGGGGACGGGGACCGAGGGGAGGGCTGAGGGCGCGAGGGGGCGTCCGTGTCCCCGGGGGCTGAGCCGCTCTCGTTACTTCCACGGCAGTGCAGCGTTTTGAGTGGGCGCCACACCCCGGCGTGCACCCCGCCGGCGCCTTGCTCAGCTGCACCCCGGGACTAGTGCCAGGAGCACCCGCAGAAAGTGACGCCGACGGTGACGCGCTCATGGCCAGACTCAGCCTGGGAATGTCCTCGCTCCGTGCGAGGCTGAGCCCTTTGACTGAGATGATTCGGGGTTGAGTGTGGTTTAGGCCGATAGTGACACTGGGCAGTGGTGGGCGGGGGGCGGGGGACTTGTGTGGCCTCAGCCTCACTGTCCGACAGGAGCTGGCCACCCGCCGGGCTGCGTGTCTGGGGCAGGTTCCGGCCTTCAGGCCCGTCCCGTGTCCCTAATCGCTCGCGGGGAGCCCGGGCCCCCCGTCTCCAGCGTCATGCTGCTCCCCGTCCTCGTTGAGTTGTGTGTGTTGCTCTGGCCGTCGGGGGCCCCATGCTCTCCCCCGACCCCCCACAGCCCAGGTCTGGACCACAAACCCCCATTTCCACTAGATGCTCCGAGAAGACTTCACACGGGAGGGACCCAGTGACCCCTCCTGCCTCCCCACCCCGACCTGCCACTCCCTCCACAAGCTTCCGACGGGTGGGCAGCTGAGGGGGAGGCCCCAGACCTGCTCTGTCACTTGCTGTTTTAATTCTTGGAGTTACCTTCCTGCCAAGAAATGGTGGTTCAGCCGTGGGGTCAGCGCTCTCTCTTAGAATGAGTCGCAGGGGTGCATGAGATCTTCTGACTGGGCCAAGGCGTGGGGACGCGGGCCAAGGCGTGGGGACGCGTCCCAAGCCCCCCTCCAGCGCCCTGGTGGTGCAGCGGGCCACTGTGGGGGGGCGGGGCTCCCACTTCCCACCACACCCGTCCTCCACCAGCCCCACGCCTGCAGCCGCGACGCCTGGAGTTGGCGATTTCTCTTTAAAGTGAAAACCGGCTCTTTGTGGATTGCTGGGTCACCTGTGTGTCCGCACGGGAAAAGGCTCACACAGACGCGGCCCGCGGCCGGCGTGAGTGCGGGGCCCCGTCCCTCGGAGCGCGGGCGCCGGGCCTCTTCCGTTGGGCAGCGTGGGCCCGGTCGTGGGGACGCCGCCACTGGGGACCGCCAGAAAGGGGTGTGCTTCCAGGGCGGGCCACTGCGCGTGGGGGCCGGGAGGCACTGACCCCATCCCGAGTGGACAGGTGCCGGGGACGGAGGCGGGCAGACGTCTCCCTGACTCACACTCACTGCCGGAACCAGTCACACGTAGCTCCTCACCGGGTCACATCGCTGAGGTTCGTGCCCGCCCACGTGCCACATGGCCTCACACCTGCTCCGTTAACACCTGCTTATTGGTCGTCCGGTGTGAGGGACGTCTGACGGCTTACCTGCGGTCACACTGTTGACACGCCGGCCTCGGGAACACTGATGTCCCTCCTTGGAGCCGGCACTTGTGGCTGGGAAGGTTCGGGAGGCGGGCCAGCCAGGAGGGCAGGCGTGTGCGGTGCACCCCACAGTGACACCAGCCTGCATGTGGCCGGCCGCAAAGCAACGTTGTTGGCCACGGCACCTTCTGCGGTGGTTTGTCGCGGCCCGGGCCCGGCACCGCACGCCCAGGCAGGGGACGGGCTGGGAGCGATGACGTCCACACAGCAGCCTGCAGCCCCCACGCCACCCCCTTCTTCTGAGGAACCTTGACTTCCTCCAGGAAGTGCCTTTCGGGGGTTTGATTTTTACAAAGATTGTGGTGAAATTTTTAACATCTGATTTCAGCTTCTGTGTTCAGAGGGTCAGTGAGCGTGAGCGGGTGTCGGTGTGAGCCAGGGTCACGGTGGATGTTGGCGACATGGGCACGGCCATCATGCTGCCATGGGCAGGTGGCAGGAGGCCAGGCCTCATGCTAGCATCGGGGTCAGGCCTCACCCGGGTCCCTGTGCCCTGCCCTGTTGGTGCAAAGGCCTCGTGCCTTCCTCACGGGTGTGTCCCCAGTGTCCTTGGATCTTGGGGAGCAGACTCAGAGGTGGCCGGGACAGGAGAGTTCCAGGACAGTGGTGCCGAGGGCGCCCGGGCTGGAGCGGCCCGTCCAGGCACCGTGCCGTCCTCCCCCCGAGCAGGTGGCAACCTGCACCCCAGGGTCTGACTCCCAGCCTCAGTTTTGTCTTCTCTTCCCTGTCACGGCTCTGTGTCCCCCGGGGGCTCTTTGGAACCTGGCAGTGGTTCTGAGCATCTGGAGCCCTGTTGCGGTCTCTGCATGAGACCGTCCGTGACGCCCACGTGGCAGGGGCCCGGCCTGCGTCGTGGGCTCAGCAGACAGTGTGTTTATTAGGGGCGTTTGAGCCGTAGAAGCAGGAGCTGCTGACAGCAAGGACGATGGCGAGCTGGTCGCCACGGGGGGTGGCGATGGCTGCTCCTGGAAGGAGGCCGCCGCGGGGGTGGTCCCACCGCTTTGCGGTGTTGCACCCCTTCTGCTAGTGAGTGTCATGAGGCGTGAGCCAGCCCCGTGAGAGCCTGGGCGTCCTGGCGGCGTCCACGTGGGCGTGTGAGTGTCGAACGGGCCTCGCCAGCCCGCACTCCAACGGCGGGAGTGGGGCGCGGACGGCCGGGGGGCCACCTCCGCGGGGTGTGGCGTGTCGGGGTGCGCCTGCACAGTTTACAGACACTTCAGCGAGGCTGTAAGGAGCGTGACGATCCGGAAATCCCTCTGTGTGCCGTCACAGTTCACGTGAGAGACACCCGGAGGCCACGTTGCCGTCCACAGCTTGAGGTGCTTTCTCTGCAGCGGGCGGTTGGGCATCTTGACAGTGATTAGCCTGTTGCACTCTCTTTAAATGCACAGGTCTCTGCATCTAAACCCCACCACTCACCCGTCCGTCCATCCGCACACCTGCCCGCCCCTCCATCCCCCAGCTCACCCATGCGTCCACCTGCACCTGGTCGCATCTGCTGTCCACCCCACCCGTTGCTCCGTCGAGCACGTCCAGCCCCCTGACGTGCCAGGCTCGGCGGCAGGCTCGGCCGTGGCCGGGAAGCAGAGCGGGCCGAGGCGGGTGGACGGTCCTGCCCTGAGACATGGTGCACGGGACGGCGATGAGTGTCGGGTGGACGTGAACTGGGGAAGGGTGACGTGGCATTGCGCCGGGTGGGGGGCGGTGCCTTTGGGGGGAGGAGCCGGGGGAGGGGTGTGGGGGGCCCGGGCTGGCCGTCCCCGAGTGGCTGGGAGGCCGCGCCGCAGCGCCAGCCCGGCCCGCTCCTGCGGCGAAGCCCTCACGCCATCGTCTCCTCTTTGTCCCCAGAGCACTGCGGCTATGCGCCCTCCAGCCTCGGCCCCGGCCTGCCCCTGGCCACGGTGCACCCCTCGCTGCCGGCTCCGTGCCACGACCTGCAGACGGCGGCCCCCGACATCTCGGCCGTGGTGGCGGCAAGCCACCCCTCGGCGTACGGGGCCGCGGTGGACGGCGGGCCCTCGGGCTACTTCCTGCCGTCCGGCCACGTGAGGCCCAACGGCGCCCCGGCCCTGGAGAGCCCGCGCATCGAGATCACGTCGTACCTGGGGCTGCACGCCGGCAGCGGCCAGCTGTTCCACAGCGTGGAGGAGGAGGACGTGCTGCCCGGCTCCAAGCGGCCCCCGGCCACGGCCACCTTGAACCTGCCCAACCTGGAGGCCTACCGCGACCCGTCCTGCCTGAGCCCGGCCAGCAGCCTGTCCTCGCGCAGCTGCAACTCCGAGGCCTCGTCCTACGAGTCCAACTACTCGTACCCGTACGCGTCCCCGCAGACGTCCCCCTGGCAGTCGCCCTGCGTGTCCCCCAAGACCACGGACCCCGAGGACGGCTTCCCCCGCGGCCTGGGCGCCTGCGGCCTGCTCGGCTCCCCGAGACACTCGCCCTCGACATCGCCCCGCACGAGCGTCACGGAGGAGAGCTGGCTGGGGCCCCGCGGCTCGCGGCCCTCGTCGCCCTGCAACAAGCGCAAGTACGGCCTCAACGGCCGGCAGCCGTCGTCCCCGCGCCCCTCGCCCACGCCGTCGCCCCACGGCTCGCCGCGGGTCAGCGTCACCGACGACACGTGGTTGGGCAACAGCACGCAGTACACCAGCTCGGCCATCGTGGCCGCCATCAACGCCCTGAGCACTGACGGCGGCCTGGACCTGGGCGACGGGGTGCCCGTCAAGGCCCGCAGGACCGCGCTGGACCACGCGCCCGCGGCGGCGCTCAAGGTGGAGCCGGCCGGCGAGGACCCGGGGCCCGCGCCGCCCGCGGCCGACGCCGCGCTCGAGGACTTCGCCGCCTTCCAGCACGTGCGGAAGGGCGGCTTCTGCGACCAGTACCTGGCGGTGCCGCAGCACCCGTACCCGTGGGCCCGGCCCAGGTCCCCCGCACCCTACGCCAGGTGAGCGGCGGGGGGAGGGGGGCGCGCGGAGTCCACACCCGCTTCCTCCTGCGGCCCTGGGCCGGGGCCGGCCCGGCCTCTCCGGCCTCGGGGGTTTGCTGCCAGGCTCGGCGTCCCTCATCTTTAGACGCGTCACCTGGCTCTGTCCCTCAGCGTCTGAGCGTCCAGGTTCCCTGATGCAAGGGCACGGTCGTGCTAGACGAGGGCACAGCTTCGAGCCTCACCTTCTCTTAACTACCTCTCGAAAGGGTCCCTCCCCAGGGGGGCAGGCTGAGGTGCAGCGGCTCGGCCGCGGCCCCCGGGCCCGGGCACACGCGTCCGCCTGCGGGGAGGGCTCACGAACACGCACCCTCGCGTCCGGGTTGTTTTTGTGAAACCAAACGGTCCCTCTCCTGTTTGTGTTTCGCCTCCCGGCTCGCCCACATCCCTTCTCCCGCCTCATCGCTGTCACCGCCGCCTCGGTGCAGATGGGGCTCAGCTCGGCAGCTCCCAGCTGCAGCCCCGCCCGCTCCCTGGCGGCCCCACGGGTGCGGAGAACAACAGCGCTGCCCAGGGACCGGCGGGCCCGCAGGCGCTGCTCCGGCTGTGCCCAGCGCCCAGCCCGTGCCGTGGGCCGTGGGCCGTGGCTTCTCCTTCATTCGCGTCTGGGCTGCTCCTGTGAGTCCACTTTCTCAGCCCGGTGTTTTCATTTTTGAGGGACCAGCTTTCCCAGCGGTGGCAGGGTGAGTGCTCACCTCTCCTCGAGCGTGAAGCCCTGCGGCTCCCCACGGCCCGGGGCTGCGGCCGCCTCGGGAGAGGCCGTTTCTCCTGCTCCCCCTTAGGGCACTTGGTTTCTGGAGCAGGATGGGCAGTGGGACCCAGCAGCGTGCCCTTGGGCGCACGGGCCTGGGGTGCTGCTTCCTCCCGAGGCTGCGTTCGCGTCCGCTCTCTGCTCGCAGCCTCTCCCCTCCACGTGCCAGGCCCGAACGCTCGGTCCCGGGCACCCAAGGGATCCAGCCCCCCCACCCCCTCCCGAGAGAAACGACGCGAGGGTCGGCAGCTGCTGTGGTGACGGACGGGAGCCAGCGCAGCTTCAGAGGGGACGCGGAGGTGGCCCCGGGTTTCCTCCCGGCCTTCGCTTCCAGTGCCACCAAGTTTAAACAGCCGCTGTTTTCAAAGTCATCATCCAAACCAGTTAGTTCTTGAGCATGGGAGGCATCTGAAAACGTAAGAACCGTTCATGCCTGCTGTGCTACCTGCATGATGTTTACATCAGTGAAAGTGAGAGCGGCTAGGTGCTGACCGTCTCGAGCCCAGACTGACGCGTGTCGCAGCCCGTGACTTTCTGTGTGTCTTCCTGGACCACGCAGGTCCCAGCCACGCGTCATGGGACTTCACTCCCGTCTCAACATCGGGGGAGGGGTGTCATCAACACGTACCCGTCACCGAGCACGAAGGTGACTGTGGCACAGGTGTCTTCAAACGAGTCACGAAGTGCTGGGCGAGCCCCGGGTGCTGGACGGGGTGGGGGTCCGGGGCCCGAGCGCCCCGGGGCGCCTGTGAGGCCGCCTTCCCCCCTTGATGCCCATCCCGTGCTCAGCCGTCCCCCACTGACGAGGACACAGGTGCATGGATCCGGGCCCCCCCCACAGCCCGGGAAGCCCTGGTGCACACGCAGGCCCGTGCTGAGGCCCCGGGGTCGGGGTCGGGACTGTCGCTGGGAACTTCGGGGGGGCACAGCTCAGCCTGGAACCCCCCACTTCCCAGTGACAATGGCAGGAAGGCTCCGTCGTGACCTGGCCGCCCCTCCTCTCAGGGCTCTGGCAGGCGACCGTCTGCGTGACCGGCCCCCGTGCAGTCCGTGGCCGGAAAGCAGGTCACCCTGGTCTTGGCTGGAGGGCAGCGGTCACTCGTGGCGCGTGACCGGCCTTGGTTTCCGTCACGGAGCCGGGTGAGGTGTGACGCCCGAGAGTCCCGTGGGCTCACGCGGGGAGCACGTGGACGGCAGCGGATGGCCCCCGAGGGCCGGACGCTGACCTCTCCCAGCCCCGGGCCGCGTCGCAATGTGTTTCCTGGTCGGTCCCTGGCACCCGCCTCTGCGTGACGCCCGCAGCCGGTGCCCGGGGTCGGCGGGCCGCGTGGGAGTGAGGGGTCGCGGCGTCTGCCCGCGGGAGCGGGCGGCCACTTCCTGCCCGGGAAGCGCCCGGCGCGTGGGAAGGGCTTCGCGTCCTGGCTCCCAGATCCGGGGCCGGCGGCGTCCCACGATGGTGGCCGAGGGCAGGGGTGCGCGGGGGCGCCCGCCCGAGTGTGGGTGTGGCCGTGGGCCCCGTTTCTGATTCTGCGGCCGTCTCTGTGAGGAGAGCGGGGAACCCAAGGCATTCCTGCACGGGATGAAGTAACGTGGACTTGGTGGTGCTGCACTCGATGCTACGTGTAGCCATCGAGGTCTGAAACCTCGGCTGGTTCTGTAGGACGGTCCACACGCCAGGAGAGGGGCCGCCACGCACCTGAGCCGCCCCCGTGCCCGTGGGCCGTGCCGGGCGCGGGTCTCAGTCCAGGGCCTGGGCACCTCACCCGCCTCCGGTCTGGGGGGCTCCAGACGGCCAGGAGGACGTGCCTGGGGACACAGGCGTCGGTGGCCGCAGACGAAGCAGAGGGGCTGAGGACAGCGCGTGGCACGCGCCCCTGCCCGCGTGGCCCTGGCGCGTGTGACGGGCCACCGCCCGAAACCAGAGAGCGGCTTGCCGGGCGGTTACGGTTTCATCGGGACACGTAGCCGTCCCCATCGGAGCCAGGCCTTGCACGCCGTCGGTGGGGCTCGGTCGCCCGTGTCCTCCGGCTCCCGAGCACGAACGTCCTGAGTTCGGGTCGCGCTGCCGTTCTGTCCCTGTGCCCAAGGCGCCTGCGGGAGCAGCGCGGAGCTGGCGTTCAGCGGAGGCCGCGACACGCGTGATGTTCCGTGCCACACGTGACGTTCCCGTGCCACACACGCTGCCGTGCTCCGAGTGCCTCCGGCACGCGGCGTGCGGGACGGGCCGCGGCCGCGGCGAGGACGCTGCACACAGCACGAGGAGGGGCCGACGCCCACGCGGCCGTGCTTGGCTCTGTGCCACGGGGTGCCCCCAGCCCCGAGGCCACCGCAGACCTGGCTGGCCACCGGCACTGGCCGCGAGCCGTGCAAGGGGCCGGCCCGTTTGTGGAGCGGGCGTCTCGCTGGGAACATGGCGGGGCGGGCGGGGGCCGTGCACGGTTCTCAGCGTGTGGTGGCCACGGGCCCCTCGGGTGGACAGTTGGTTCTTTCCCTGGTGTGCGGGCTGCCTGTGGATCTAAGTGGCTGCCTCTGGGACCACGGACTCGCCGTGGCGCTGGGTGACTCGTGGCGTGGTCGCGCCTCGGACGGTGCTGGGGCCACGGGGAGTGCCCGCTTCCCTCCCGAGGGTCGCCGTCCAAAGGCGGGAGCAGCCGCAGCAGCCGGCGCTCTGCAAGGCTGTCGGGTGGGCGTGTGGCCGGGAAGCCCGTGGGCCCCTCCCCAGGGCCCTGGACGGGGCTGGCCGGCTCCTTGCCGTGGGACGCAGTGCACGTGGGCGATCTGATTTTACAGATGGGGAAGCTGGGGCGCGCAGAAGGTTCTAGACAGAGGAAAGAACAGGCAGCCGTAGGTCCCCCGCTCTGGACGCGTGTGGGCGGTCTCTGCAGCAGTTCCAGCTGCGAGGCGGGCGGGTCCGGCCCGGTCCGGCCCCTGGCTCCGGCGATGGCCTCGCGGGACGCCCGCTCGCTCACAAAGGTGCGCCCCCGTCCCCGGTGCTCCGTTTTCCTCACGCTAGTGCTGCACCCGGGGACTTCTGGGGCTGTGGCTTCGTGTCTTGGCGGAGCGCGCCCGTCCCCCGGGGGCCGGCACCTGCGACCCTCGCGGTGGGCGCCCATGGCAGGCCCTGGGGGAGGTTTTCCGCTTTACGTGGAGAGGTGCACCTGAGGGTCCGGCCGGCGCCCACAGGCCCCTGGGTAGTCGGTGGTGTCACTGCCCACCGAGGGCCTGAGAGGAGAGCGGACGCCCTGCGAGCCCGGGCCGCGTAGCCAGCCGCACATCCCCCACGTGAGCTGGGAACGGCCTCCAGGCCTCGCGTGGTTAGCGGGGCAGCTGCGCTTCTGGGGTCCCCCGTGTGGCAGAAAGGCGGGGGGTGTCGCCGTGAACACCGAGGTCTGCGTCCAGCCTCGGGGACCGCCGAGGTCTGCGTCCAGCCGGCTCGGGGCAGCTGTGGGGACGGACACCGTCCCCCTCCTGCTCCCGCGTCACTGCCGGGCGCGAGGTGCCGAGCGCGGGACCCTCCACGCTTCAGAAAAGCCGGACTCTTCCTGGGCCGGACCCGGACACACGGTGGTCAGCGGTGGCCGGACGGACAGCGAGCCCTTCCCCGAGTGGCCGGAGGGAGCGGCTGGCCGCGAGCCCGACAGCGTGGACCTTGGCTGAGGAAACGCGATTTCTCCTCTGCTTCGGATCAGCGTGTGGGTGGTCCCGTGCTGGAAGGAAGCTTGAGAAAAACCCTTCGCAGCGTCTGTGTGAAGGAAGCACAAAGCTCGGTAAACAGAGGCTTTCTCGTGGGAAACGGGCGGCCACAGCAGCCCGGGAGCAGGTGATTCAGACCGCGAGTGCGGGGGCATCTGCTTCCCCCGGGGAGGCCTCGTCCGCACAGCGCGGAGCGGAGGGGGCGTGACTCGCTGCCCTTGTGCCGTCACACGCGGCGTCCCCCGGCGAGGACAGCAGGGCCAGCGAAGGCCCTGAACCACGAAGCTGGAGCCACGCGGCTCTGTGAGCACAGAGCGTCCGGGCTCCCGGGGGGCCGCGGGCGTGCTGCCATCCTGTGCCCCGGCGGGTGGCAGTGGCAGTCGCGTGGAGGAAACAGCGAGCGCCCCGCGTGGGCGGGGGGTGCGGGGCGGTGTGTGGCGGCAGCCTGCTCCCTCGTGTGGGAGGCGGCGCCGCCGTCGGCAGCTGACGACCCGGATTCCCGTGTCCCGGGCACAGTGACGAGCATCTACAGCCTTTTTGTTTCGAGAATTCAGAACGTCACAGAGACATCCATGTCCCCTCCAGCCCCAGTCTCCACCGATGACACGTTCCGCGGTCACCACAGCCAACGGGGGGCCCAGCTGTGGGGCCGGAGGGGCGGGACCCGGTGCCCGGCTGGCCGCACCCCAGCCCCCCTCAGCCCACGGCTGGCTGCTCGCTGGCGGCCTCGCTTCACAAGCAAGAACTCTGCAAGGATTCGGGAGAGGCGCGTGGACCGCTGGGAGTCGCCAGGTTCTGCGGGGTCGGCCTCGGGCGCGTCTGCGTGAGCGTGATCCCCGTGCCGTGTTCCAGAAGCCGGGGGTCAGGAGCGCTGTGCGCCTGGCTGGCGGTTCTCAGGACGGACGGTGACCGGCACTCCGGAGCGGCCTCGCGGGCCCTGGAGGGGCAGGCTCTGTCGGGACGGGGCCAGAGGCCGCGCTGATTCCGTGAGACGCCCGTGAGGAGCCGGACGCGCTGGTCGGGAGGTTCTCACGAGCCCCTGGGTGCTCGCCGCAGTCCTCGGTACCGTGCGGCACCCGCTGCCCGTCGTGGTGGTCACGGGACAGAGCGGCTGGGACGCCCCGGAGCGGGCGCGGCCGGGGTTACGGCGCAGCCGGCCCGGTGCGGGCCTGTGGCACGGCACGAGCGTCCCCCGTCGCCGGGCAGCCCCGCGAGCACCCGGGCGCCTGCGGCTGTGTCCTGAGCACCGGACGGCCGTGCTCTGTGACGAGAGGGGGACCTGTGCCACGGGAACGAGCGGAAGGCAGCCCGGACCTCCAGCCGGGACGTGCGCATCTCCGATACCGAGAAGAGCAGTGAGCTCGGGACGCCGGAGGCCAGCGGGAGGGACAGTGCGAGGCCATGACGGAACCGCCCCCGGCCAGCACACGAGGCCTCGGAACGTGATCACCGAATTGTGAAAGAGCCAGAGTATCACGTTATACATTTTATTTCATTAAGATACACGCTTTTTCAGTCTACGGCCTTGCCACCCCCAACATGCCCGATCCCGTCTGATTTCGGAGGCTACGCAGGGTCGGGCCTGGTTAGTTCTTAGATGGGAGACCACCTAGGAAGACCAGATGCCGTAGGCATAGAGCAAACAAATGAAAAAGATATATACCTTTTTACATAAAAATGCTTTCAGACGCACACCCAATCACAGAGGTCATTTCTCTGGGTGATTTGAGACGCACACCCTGTGGGTGAGTAGACAACGTCATAGCTTCCGTTTGCACAGATCCAGGGGGCCTTAGATGTGAACTCAGCCACCTGTTTTCCTAGTTGCATTGAGTGTGACTTTTTAAAAAGTGAGTTGAGCAGAAAGTGAGTTTGAGGCGTGGAATCGTCTACTGTATTCAGCCGGCAGAGCGGGTGAGGGGCTGAGGCGGGGACCGTCCGGGCGGGTGGGGACCACAGGCAGGAAGAGGCGGCTGCACCTGGCCACTCTCCTCCAGTCTTAGGCTTTTCCTCTGAATCACACAAATATGCACTTTCCGGGGACCTTCCAAACTCATGCTGAAAATTCCCAGCCCCAGACAATAACTTTAATTGTTTATGTTACAGTATTTATTTTGCGAGCCGTTCTGACCTTCACCTCTGCACAGTGTGCCACTGACTCCACCGAGGATCCACAAGCAGAGCGTCCCACGGTTTGCTCTGTGACATTTGGGTGGAGAGCGCCTGTCTCTCCTGAGCCAAGGGGCAGGGTTTTCCTCCGCTCTTTCCCTCTGTGTGTGCCTCCCCGCCGCCACCCTCTCTCTCTCTCTCTCTTAATTTCCTGGGAGTCAGAGGAACCTAACTTTTTATTTGCTTCTTTTTCTGTTTGTAGTGAAAGACGTCTTATTACTCGGGACAACAGTCTACGTATAACAGGGTAGCACAGTGGGTGCTGTGGACAGGGGCGCAGCCTCTGGCAGCGGGGTCTCGGGGTGTCGTCTGTCTGGGGCCGGGGCGGGTACCATGCAGTGGTCGTCACGTGTCGGCCCAGCATTCCCGTCCCCCACCCGGGCCCCTGCGGGCGGCCCAGCGGGCAGCGGCCGCTCCTTCCTCTTGGCAGAGCTGCCGGAAACGGAGCAGCGATGCTGATAACCCCAGGCAGGAAATGCCTGTGCCGGCCCCAGCCCGTGACGCTGCCACTCTCATCATGGCGCCTCCCTGATCAGGAGCTGTCACCGGCTGCTGTGCCATGTCACTCAGAGGTGACACCGCATTCGATGGTGGCTGCCACGCATGCCCAGCCCCGTGACTTCGCATTTTCTCGTTCTCGGGCTCAGGCACGTTTGTTCCGCGTTTATTGGTCAAGTTACAGGGTTGAACTTCTCCAGTGGGGACTGAGGTCGTGCTGAGCGGGAGGCATGGTGGACGCGAGGGGCGTCCTCCGCCATCGCGCCCGCGTCTGCCGGGCCGTAGGTTGGTGGCAAAGAGCAGTGGTCTCCAGTCTTCTTGGCCCCAGGGACTGGTGGTCCCATGAGAATCTAGTGCTTGCTGATCTGAGGTGGAGCTGAGGCGGCGATGCTGGCGCTGGGGAGCGGCTGCAGACACAGATGAAGCCTCACTCGTTAGCCCGCTGCTCCCCTCCTGCTGGGTGGCCTGTTCCTGACAGGCCAGGGACTGGGGCTGGTCTGCAGCCCGGGGATTGGGGACCCCTGGCATAGAGGACTTTGAGCGAAGCCACCAGGCAGAGGCACAGAGCGGGGGAGGCAGCCCTACGTGGGACTGCCTCCAGAGCAGAGGGCTGGGAGACTCCCCCACCTGCCCCCACGTGGGAGCCGTCCCTGTGCTGAGAGGCTGTCCTTGACCTCGCTCCCACGGCCGGGCACTCGGGTTGCTGGCTGCCGGCCCGTGTCTGTGGGGGTCCCATTACGATCTGGAGGTTCTGGCTGCATCTTCGCTCAGACTGGGGCGCCTGGCCAGGGGTCGGCACGGGCAGTGGAGCTCTTCCCTGTCGGGACCCTGCAGCACGTCCTGTGGGGGAGGAGAGGCCCTTGGGGTCATGCAGACCTGGCTTCGGGCACCTGGCCCACCTTGCAAAGCCCAGCCCCTCACCTACAGAATGGGCCGTTGTGTCTACGTGCAGTGCCCTGGGTTCTGGGGACACGTGCCACACTCTCTCCCTTACCCCTCGCCGGTGCCAAAACTTAGTGTTACCTCCGGGTGACATTAAGTAACAGACAAGCTCAGAGAGACCTACTGGCTGCACAGCTGTTCCCTTGGTCCCCACTGGGCAGGCTGTCTTGTTTGTCTGCACGAGTCATGGGGTTTGGGGGCCGCCAGTCCCAGAGGGTGGCGGGGGGGGCGAGAACCAGGCTCGCGAGGTCTCAGACCCGGCACGGCCCTCCGTGATTCCAGAAAGATCTTTGATTAGCGCCGCACCCTGCCTCAATCTTACGGAGGTTACGTAATTGATGGGGTCGTGTAAGGCGCGTGTGGGAAGTGTCTCCCTCAGCCACGTCGCAGAGACGGCCGGGCCCTGGCCACACGCGGTCACGCAGACGCCGGCTCCGGAGATTTCTGCGTCGCTGCGGCGGGCCGGGCCCTCGCGGTGGGGGCGCGGGCGGCTTGAGCGCATGACGTCTAACGCTCCGTCCTCCTTCCAGCCCGACCCTGCCCGCGCTGGACTGGCAGCTGCCGTCGCACTCGGGACCCTACGAGCTGAGGATCGAGGTGCAGCCGAAGTCCCACCACCGAGCCCACTACGAGACGGAGGGCAGCCGGGGGGCCGTGAAGGCGTCGGCCGGAGGACACCCCAGCGTGCAGGTACCGCGGCGGCGGGCGGCTTGGTGGGCACGCCCTCTCCGAGCGCGTCCCGCGTCCCGACGGGTCTGACGGTGGCTCCACACGCTCAGGCGCGCCCCGCCTGCACCCTCGGTGCGTCCGCTGGCCAGAGCGGACATCGCGGGCCGGTCGCCGCAGCCTGTCCGTCAGCTGCAGCCACTGAACCCCGGGCTGTGGGGAAGTGAGAACCCCTCTTCGGCGAAGCTGCGCTTTGGGCACACAGGCGCTGGGTGTCTGAAAACCTGGCCGGGGCCGGACGTGTGGCCCGTCCGTGCGGGGGGCCGGCGTGGGTGGCGTTGCTGACAGGCAGCATGGCCTGTGTTGCGTCCCTGAGTGACGTCGGCCACCAGCCCTGCTGCTCGTGGCCTGGATGGACACTGTCCACCTGTCCCAGCGGCTCTGATGCGGCAGAGAGCAGGGAGGGAAACTGAGGTTGAGGAGAGCCGCGTGGCCAGGAGGCCCCGGGGCAGGGAGGACCCCCCACTTCCCGGGCGGGGCCAGCGGGCAGTGAGCTGGGCGCCCAGTGCCTCGCGGTGGGCCTTGGGCGCTATTTAGTTTTTGCGGTTTGTTAGAATAGAAAACGCAAAAGAAAATAAGTATAACCTTGACGTAAAGTGTTTATTTTGAGGAGCTTTTTTGTAACGAATCCGCGGGAAGAGGTTTATCCCAACCGGGGAGAGACGCCCGTGTCCGCTGGGAGGGGCCGCACTCTGCTCCCAGTGGCCTGGCCGCAGGGTTCGGCCCCGCCGTGGCGCCCACGTCCATGTGGGGGACACAAGGGTCCTCGTGACCACGCCCCCACGCGGGGAGAGACAGGCAGTGCGCACAGCGGTGTCCGGTGTGGTGGTCAGGGCCAGGCGAAGATTGAGGCCCAGGGGTCTGGGGCTGCGGGTATTTCTGGGGGTGGCCTGGTGCTGTCCCGCAGGCTGAGGGCCCTGTGTGGCCCGCGGTCATGGGCAGAGCCCAGCAGAACGGGCGGACGGCCGCCCTGCCCGGCCCTGTCAGAAACGCCCGGTCCCGCCACCAGATGGGTCAGGTGGGTGGGGAGTGTGCGCCTGGCCCACGGCAGAGCCCTGGGCCTCTCCCTCGGGACCAGCCGTGACCCTGGACCCCGGCCCTGTCCCCGGACCCCCGCCCTGAACCATTGCCTCCTGGGCTGCTTTCCGAAGTTGCCGAGGCCAAGATCGGCTGCTCAGGCTCTGGCTCGTGTCCTGACGGCACAGCCGACCGAGACTCCTCGGCCACCACCAGAGGTGTGCCACAGTGCGTCCCGTCCCCACGCACCAGCCTTTAATCTGGACGTCTTCAGTGGTCGACTTCGTCGACTCCGCCTCCCTCTGTAAACTGAAGTTCCTGGACTGCGGCTCCCGCCCGGTCTCTGGGGGCCACTGACAGACGCGAGTGTGTCCGGCGGAGCTGGGGCGGGCGCCCAGCGTCCATCCCGGTGGAGGGCCCGCCCGAGGCGTCAGGCCCAGGGCGGCGGGCGGGCTCACGCGGGGGAGGCTGACAGGCATGCACCGTGCAGGGTGGGGGGCCCCTGGGGGTGGCCCCGCCTCACAGCGCTCTGGGGGCACCACTCACCTGGCTTCGGAGTCACTGCGGTCATCGCTGCGTGTCGCCCCCCGTCTCCAGCTGCACTGTGAGCCCCCAGACGGGCTGTTTGGCGGGCGTCAGAGGTCCCTTTGGCCACGTTACCTAATGAGCTGCACGTGCCCCAGACCCCTGACGTGACAGTCGCGAGGGGGTGAGTTTGGCCCCGTCCCAGAGCTCCAGGCCGTGCAGTTGACAAAGGGTGCTCCTCCCCAGTGTGCGCCCCTCCCCCCCGGCGGGGTGCCCCCCCGCCCCGCCATCCAGGGAATGCTGCAAGCGAAAGGGGTGCCCGGCAGGGCATCTGGTTTTATTAATTTCATTCCATCTAGGTAAATAAAAAGCCTCTGAGGCATGGAGGGCTCGGAGGCAAGTGGCCGTCCGCCCAGGCGACAGCCAGCAATAGGGCAGGTGCTGGGAGGGCGGCCCTCGGCCGGGCTCGGGGACGCCGGCGGGTTTTTGTGGCTGTGCGCTAGGTGCCAATTACTACCTGCTTGGCGAGCTGCTCGACGCGGCCCCGCGGCTCGGTGACATTTTAAGCCGCCGCCTTTCCAGGCGGGGGAAGGTCAGGTAGCGCTGCGTTCGGCCGCATGTCACCACAGGCGTTTAACTCTCTCTCGCCGTGGTTTTCACGGAACGAGAGAGCGAGGCGCGCTGTGGAAGGGACGCCACAGCGGAGGGAACAAGAGGAGAAATGAAAATGAGGCAGCAGAGAAACGGTGGCCGCGCCCTCACCTGCAATCCCGTCCCGCGGCGCTGGCCCCGAGGGGGGAGGGGCGCAGGCGCACGGGGGTCACCGTTCGTCCTTGGAATGCAAAGTGCAGCTCATGGTGGCCGGCCATCTGCACGTGTGGCCGAGGACTGCCCAGGCCGAGCGAGAGGAGGGTGGACAGCCCTGGGGTTCGGCAAGGCGGCCCCCCACTCAGCCGGGGCCCCCAGTGAGGTGCCGGCTCCTGCATGCAGGGTGACAGGGCCGCACAGCGCGGTGTCTGTTCCTGCCGCCTATCTCTCGGGCAGCCGGTGGTGTTCGCCACCCGTGTAGACCACACACACAGAACCGAGGCCCTTTGGAGAAATCAGCCCTTGAAACTGAATTTTAAGTATCTTACAAACGTAACCTCAGAAATGATTCCAAGTCAAATGACAGCAAAATGGGGAAGGCCGGCGAAGTGCTTGAGCAGAACACGCCCCCTCCCCGCCCCCTCGCAGCTGAAACCGAAAACCAGCGGAGCTCGTAGCTCAAAATGTCAGGCCGTCCCCATCAGGGGTGCTCGGTCGTGAGAAATTAGTCACCTAGAGTTTTCTGATCCATCAGCGGCAAAGTGAGTTTATGTCCATGCAAGTGTGAGGTCGGCAGTGAAAAAGAGGGGGTTTGGGGGGTTTGTTTTCTTTTTTGGTCGGAGGACCACATGTTGGGTAAAAATAGAACTTGCACATAATTATAAAACACGCGAAAATGGAAAACCCGCCCGGTCGCCGTGAAAGCCGGTAACCAGGACCCTGGCCGGAGCCGGTGATCTTAGCGTACCCCGCGGCCGCCCAGTGCCCTCTCCTCCCTCTTCAGAACGGGCCGTGGCCACCGTGCGGGGGGCGGGTCACAGCTGGTCCGTGTGGCCGGCCAGAATCACCCCTCCCGTGGGGCACTCAGGAGTCACTCGTGTGGCCTGGACCAAGGGGCGCTGGCGGGGCAAGCGGGCGTCTCCGCGTGCACGTCCAGAGTCTGCGTGAAGCCAGGGCCTGCAGAGGGGAAGTGCTGGGGTGCCCGATCGTGGGGGGCTGTGAGAACGGGTCGTGTGAGGATGGGGGGTGAGGACA
>CM053504.1:87124039-87140782 GCA_028627145.1 Eidolon dupreanum | reverse complement strand
CACGCTCCCCACGGCTGGCGTGTGCTGGCAGAGCCCAGGGACTGCTGACGTCACCGAGGTTTGTAAACAAAGATGAGCACGTGTCAAAAGACTCGAAATTAATGAAAAAAGCTTTTAAAAAAGTCCAAAGTTTGGAAAGGCTGGCTTCAAGCAGGCTAAGCACGTGGAACGGCTCTGCGTGTATGTTGGGGGGGCGGGGGGAGGACGGGCTCCCCGGGTGGCAGGTGGGCCGTGACGCCTGACTGCGTCCGCGGGCCGAAGCGCGTGGCCAGGAGCCGCCACCGCCCAGGGCCTGGAGCCTGCTGCGCCGGGAGAGGGGACGCGGGGAGGGGACCGCAGAGCCTTTGGCTCTGGCTGACTCTGTCCCTCTGAGGAGAAGGGCCCAAGCCAACAGCGCTGGGGATCGGAGCCACCTGTCTAACACACAGGGACCGAAAGACCGACAAAGGGACACAGAGCGGGGGATCTCTGGCTCTCTCTACATATGAGCTCGACCTGACCCTTCGTTAGGAATGAGCCCCAGTGAACGGAAGACAGAGCAGCACCCAGCACCTAGAGACAGGAAGCGCAGAGCGTGTGACTGGGTCCCAGCGTGCGCGCACTGTCCTGTGAACTCCCTTCTGCGAACTCCCAGCGGAGCGGTGACAGGCGCGGCCGTGCGGGGCGGCACGCCCGGGTCCGCGTCTGGCTCTGCCGACGGCGGCAGGCCTCGGTGCCAGGCCTCGGTGCCACCGCCCTTCGCCCTCACCAAGCTGTGGGAAGGCGGACGCGACCTGTGACCATCAGCAAGGCATCTTGGTCACGTGGAGGAAGCGTGAGGACGGACCCTAGACCGCCGCTGGCTGCAGAGCGCCCCCCCCCCGTGGCGGCTGCGGGGCCCGCTGAGGGCGACACACCCGCAGCCCGGCCCCCGAGGCCTCCACACGGCTGCTTCCCTTACTTCCTCTCGCTTTTTATTTCAACCAGCTATAAACACCCACCAGCATGAAAAACATCATCACGCACCTCACAGAATCCCCCCATCAAAATGGCCACTTCTGCCACCCGGCTTTCTTTCCAGGTAGAAGACATCAGGACAAAGTGAACCCCCTTTCACTCTCCACCCTAAAAGGTCACCCCGCTTCTGCTGCAGGGCCGGTGTCACAGCCGCACGCGGAGCGGCCTGTCTCCAGCCCCAGGCCCCTCAGCGCCAGGCCTTCCAGGCCTTCGCCCAGGGCCCGCGGCCACCCCGCCCACGGCCGCGAGCCCCCTGCCTCTGGTGCGGTGTCTCCTTCGCAGCCCCGAGCAGGGGCGTTTTCGGCCTGTCGGTTTTCAGGGCCCTGGACTTCGCTGGGAGACCCGGGACGGCTGACGCTGCCTGTCTCGTTTCAGCAGCGTCTTCCTTGCCCCTGGCTCCCGAGGACAGGGCCCACAGGACTGTGTTCCACACTGTGTCCCCAGGGCCCGGTCTGGAGCAGAGGTCCCAGACAACACCGTGAGGAGAGCAAGTGAGCTCTAGAGAGGAGGGCGGCCACCCACGGCTGCCACCCACGGCTGCTCCGGGCCTTGTGGCCACGGTGCAGAGCAGGGAGACGGCACAGCCCGCGCCCCGGGCTGGCCCGCGCCCCGGGCTGGCCCACGCCCGCCGAGCTGCACAGAACGTTTAATAAGGTCCCCACGTGATGCAAGCGACTTTGACAAACACTTGTTTGGGATCACCCCAAAACACAAAGCGTCCCCTGTCCGTGAGCATTCACTCCAAAAGCAGAACGTGCTACTTACCGGACGCAACGACGGTGCTCGCCCACAAGGTGTTCTCTATGCTGAGACTCTCGTGAATGGGCGGGTCACTGTCATCCTGTGCACGGGGACAAAAGGGGGACAGCACATTACCAGGTTTTTATTACTAGCGTATCAGATGTCCGCCGCGTTAAGAGGTCCGCAAGTTGGATGCGCTGACCAGCGGGGAGAAGGCACTGCGAAACGGGTGACAAACAAGGGCGTCTAGACTGAGGGTGCTGGGAGGCCGAGGAGCGGTGAGCAGCAGGTCACCGCCCGGGGGCAGAGTCTGCCTGCTGGAGCTGTGACGGGGCTCTGAAATCTGCTGAAAGTGTGCCACCACCTCCCGGGGAAGCGCGGCTGGTCGCTCTGGATGACCTGGGTGGGTTTCGGGTCTCAGCACGCACAGCGCCCCGCCCCCGCCCCCCAGCTGCGCGTCTGCAGCACCTTGCACACAGACCGTGGGAAGCGTGGAGGACAAAAAGAACCTCACCCCCCAATATTGAGGGTCTGTGCTCCGATGGCTGATGGCTGCTGCTGGTCACAGAGGCGCAGGCCCAGAGGTGGGCGGCCGTTGCTGCTGCACCAGCCCCGCTATAGCGAGCCCCTCCCCCTCCGGTTCAAGGACTTCCAGGAGATTCGAAGCGGAAGCGCCTTTACAGTCCCTTTGTTTTTCTCCTTTTTGGAGCCAGACGTTAAAGACTAGGATGTTAAACAACAACTTCATGCATGGAGAAAAACAGTACACTTGACCCAGGGACGGCTCAGAAAAGACATCAGACAACCTTACATTTACACCTCAGGCTGATCCTCAGCTACAGCCTACAACAGCTACAACAAAACAATGACGAAAACCCAGCAAACTGAGGAAGGAGAATTTGAATCTAGAGTTACCACCCTATTACATTTAAATGCTCAGTGTTCAGCAAAAAACAAGACATAAAAAGAAACAGAAAAGTATGGTCCATTTAAAGCAAAATATAAATCAACAGAAACTATACCTAAAAAAGACCTGACGGCAGATATACTAGACAAAAACTTTAAGAGAAAAATATTGAAGATGTTCAAAGAAATAAAGATGTGGAGAAAGTAAAGGATATGTGAACAAAACAAAAGCGTGACCGCAGGGACAGAAAGCCCACAGACAGCGAAAGGAAGTGAAGAGCTGAGAAGGACGAACACCCACTGAGTGCGCGCCACGCAGGCTGGCCTCGTGGTCTCAGCCACGGCCCCGCAAACTGAGCTCGTACTGGGGATGCACGCATTTGTTTTTTAAGGTGCAAAACAAAATAATTCTCTAACACGAATTCTGAATTACCTGCAGTGTCACGGTGATCCCCGTGTCTGTCTACCCCAGACTGCGAACTGTGTGCTTGCGGCTGACCTTGACCTTGGGAGCACCTAGCACAGAACAGGCGCTCAAACGTGCCTGGCAGTGAGCGAACCGAGAACAAACACGTGTGGGCTCTCCTGACTCCCCACACCCCTTGCCGTGGCCACCCCCCCTTGCCACACACGTCTCGGGGCTCCCGTAGGCCACTCTGCTTGCAGCTGCCACCCACCACCAACTGACCAACCACAAAAGCACAAACAGGTATGATTTTATTAGAGTGAAACTCTCCCATGGTTCCCCTAATATAGAAATTTAAAAAAGATCAGCACAGGCACATATGTCTTTTAGTATTTTCACACTGTGTCACACTTAGCTGGGAGACAGCGCTGGCTCTCCCGTCGCTCTGGCGCCACCTCCCATGGCTACGGGTTGAGGGGCGCGCGCTGCCTGGGCGGGTCCCTTTCGGTTCTGGACAGCAGGGACCGGTTTCACACAGCCAGTGCTCTCCTCCCACCGGGAGAATTCCTGAAAGATGGCTCCGTGCCAGGCTCGCAGAGCACAGGGCAAGGGCCGGGGAGATGGGCAAGAAACCATCGCTAAACTTCCTCTTTGGGTTCCCTTCTCCTATAGTTTCAAAAGATAAAATTTGCCTTGAGGAGGGAGGATGCAAAATGTTACAATTTCAAGCTGTTTTCTCAATAGTATATCCTATTTTAAAAACAAAAGAGATTTGCTTTTTAAGAGAAGAGCATTTTGATTGGAAAAAACAAATAGTGATAAGTGTGCTATGATTTACAAAAGAAATGAAGCAGGAAAATGCATCATAAAAAAGATGAAATGTGACTATGATGTTCAAAGCTGGCTACAGTTTTAAACTCCAAGCCTCAGAGAGAACAGCATGTCTTGAACAACAAGCAAAATTAGTATCAATGATAATAATATGAATCATTTATATAGAACAAAATGCCATAGTGACTAGTCAGCAAGTTAGGTTCCTCGTGCACTGTTTTAAGGTCGGCTGAAGCAGAAGTTACTCACAGTGTGCACGTGTATCAGACTCTGCATAGGCCACAAAAGCCGTAATGTGTCTATTGAATTAATTTGCTCTGATTCTTAATCACTTAGACCAATAAAAAATAAATATATGTTTTCTCCTTCGTATACTATATATCTTACACTATAAAAAAAAAAATAAGCAGATATTACTTTTTAAAAGGTTCAGTTGATATTTCAGTAATTAAACTGAATTTCATTTTCTAGTTACAAAACTGGTTATTAGCACATTTTTTCTTTCTTATTTTTAGGAAAATAAACACAAAAATAGATTTTCCATCTGAGTAATTCAGAACTCAAGACCGATCTATTTAAAAGGAGTGGAAACGAAACCTTGCTAGGTACACAAAATGAAGGCCATGGAAGGCCATGCACTTGAATTTCACGAAGGCCGTGCTGCGACCCGCCCCGGCGAACACGCCGTGAGTCACCACACACGCCCTGGAGTCAGGGCCCTCGGCACACGCCGCCCCTGCTCTCCCCCGGCCTGGGCCGGCTGCACCACCGAGGCGCCTCCCCCACCTGGCGTAACTGCGGGTGGCAGCGCTGTCTGTCTCGCGTGGCTGCTGCGTGCATGAGCCACAGGGTCCCGTCACTCGCGCAGTTGCCTGCAGGGTTTGGGGAGACTGTGGAGCCATAAAGAAACCCGGGGACCGCCAAAACTCTAAGGGAGCCAGGAAGTGTAGAGAAATCTTTCACAAACACCGTTGTCATCATTTCTTCTGAAAACCCTTCCGTGGCTCCTGCCTTCTCTCAACAAGACCTTCATACCGGTCGTCCCCTCTCCCCCTCATCTGTGCCCTCGGTCACACACGCGGTCCCACACGCTCAGTCACACACTGTGGCACATGGTCACACGCTTAGTCACACACACTGTGGCACACGGTCACACGCTTAGTCACACACACTGTGGCACACGGTCACACACTTAGTCACACACTGTGACACACACAGTGTCGCACACACTCAGCACACAGTGCCACACAGTCACGTACTAGGTCACACACTCAGTCACACGTACTCAGTCCCACACACTCACGGAAGTACTTAGTCACATACTCAGTGACACGCACCCACTCACGCACTCCAGTACCGTCAGGCGCGCTCACTGACGTGCTCGGTGGCACGTGTCCGCACCCCGCGGCCAGGGCTTCCAGCCGCACTTCTCGCTCGCTCTCACTCTGACCTGTGTGCTGCCACATGTCGTATAGCCAACAGCTCTAGCTTTTAGCGAGTGACAAACACTATGACCCTGCAAAACGGGACGAAAGCCAGTAACGCTCCAAAACGTTAACAGTGTTAAGGTAATCACTCTCAACTGATGGGGCCAAGGGTGCCTTTTTATAAGACTTTTTCTCACGTATGCTAAACTGTCTGTAATAAGAACATGCTTTTTTCGTAAACATTTTTACAAACACAGACAGACCTTAGTTTTCTTCAGAACTCATTACAAAGAACTTATCCCCAGGACATCTCTGCCTCTGAGTCCGCGAACACCTGTCTTGCACATGCTCTCACTGGCGGCAAGAGTCGCCAGGTGACCCCTGCACTTTTGCATCCCCAAGGTTTGCACTCCACGTGACCAAGACTGAAACGGCGTCGACCGCACCAGCAGAAGCCTCGCCAAGCTGCTGCAGCAACTGAAAACAAACCACAGTCACACAGGAGCGCCCCTTGAGCGTGACAAAATTGGAAGTCACTTAGTCCTCCGGGTCCCACTGGATAGCTACTGGAAGAAGGGACTTCAGGCTGTGCCAAAATCCAATGCAATGAAAACGATGGAGAATGAAACATACATATGCATGGAAGGAGACGGCAGACAGACATCCACCCCGCTAATAAAAATCAAGAAATGATGGGGTTATCGTTGAGGGTTAACCATTATCCAAAGCCAAAACCGAAACAGCTAAATTACTTCATTTTCCTGACTCATAATATTTTAAAGGAGAAGGATCTTTTCAAGTGTCACTACGATAAAACAGGGAAAATGTTCTGAATGTATCCCAAAGACATACCTGATAAAGGAAAATGTAAGAACTTGAAACGTTTTCTAGGTTTTTCCTTTTTAATCCCGAATTTCAATTTCAATTTACTCTTGATTTAATTACTCTTTCAAAATAAAGGTTTGCTATTTTTAATTTATATACGTGATGACTATGTTTGTATTTAATAAAAGTCTTGACTTACCCTGGTAAATGTGCCTTCAAAACTGTGAATATCCAGTTGTGGCTTCTGAGCATGAACGTAAGCACTGATAGAAAAAAGATCCTGGAATACAAAATATCTAAATTAATTACTCGTAATTAAAATCTCTTGAAAATTTTTCAATTACCAATTAATACTTTTACATACTATTTACCAAAAGTGTCGGTTTGCTTATGTGCTGTGTGCCCACATTATGAGTTCGGATGGAGGATAAGTAAAGAAACCACCTTTCAGCTCAGCAGGTGGTGGCGTTGCCGGCGCGTGTCATAGCGCGGGAGGCGAGGGTGCAGAGCGTGTGGCCCGGTGGCCCCACGACGCCGGCTCGCGAGGCGGAGGCTGCACATGAGCATTTGGCGTTCGCACGAGACCCAGAGAGCTCCAGCCCCGGCGGGGTCTGAGCTTTACAAAGCGCTCGGTGAACCCCGACACCTGTGCAAGCGCTTCCCCCAGTGGCCGCCTCAGCTGTGACACACTGTCGCCTTCCTTGGAGCCACGCCTCCTGCGTGCGGGATCACGGCCCGTGACCACAGTCGTAAGACTGTGGGGAGGCTGCGCCTTCCCCCACGTCGCAGCCGCTCCGCGGAAGCGGGTCTGCAGCAGACCAGACACACGCTTCCCGCCACGCCACGCCACACACCCACGGCTCGGCCGTCTAAACAGGTCTCTAGAGATGAGGTCTCCAGCCCCTCGCTTCAAAATAATTATGAAAGTATCTTCACTGGTCCAGAAAGTTTAGGTTGTTTTATTAACAAAACAGAGTTATGTCAAGCAAACAATACAATAAATTTCAACTTTTTAATGAGACGTGATCACTTTCACCAGGAGGTCACAAAAAATTTACAATACTGAAAGATCCCCGTCTGTCTGGACTTTGACAAAGCCATACCCCACGTGGGATTCTGACTGGGCTACGCATCGGAGAGCCCAGGAGGAGTGACTTCACGCGGCGGCCTCACACGTGCTAAAAGGACCAGCTTCCACTCGACACTAAGACAACTCCAAAGCACACAGATGTGCAGCACACCTGAATTCAGTTGCGCAAGTGACAACGTGGCTGGAAAGTGACTGAACCGGTTTATGGGGACTCAAGTAATGTTGGGTAAATTACACCCACAGACAGAGATTATTTATACTTGGGCATCTTCTCAGGGTAGTCCTAAAAATCTTTTAATTACTGATGTTTTAGTTGACGTGGCCCTCAGCATCCTTCGCCACGTCTGGACGCAGGCCCTGGCCCTCTCCAGGGCCCTCTGCTCCTGCCCGCCAGGCTGGAAGGCCGCAGACATCCGGGACAGCTGAAAGTCACATGTCGAGGATGACGGCGCTGTCTTCTCAGCCTTGGACCACCCACCCCTGCGATGCCAAGCGGGGTGGGGAGGGGACTTCTCCCGCAACACGGGCTGGAAGAGGGAGGCTCTCCGGACCTCGGAGCAGAGAGAGATTCAGCACACGATGTTAGGCGCCTCCAACGTCACCTCCGAAAGCTGCTCCCGGAGGCCACCGCAGCGATCCTCCCCGGACACACTGCTGCAGCCACTAGGTTCAAGACACAGAGACGGAGCTATGACTGGAGGCGTGGAGGCTGCTGCCTGCACGGCGACTGCACCCGAGCCCCGCGGACACCTGCCAGTGAGAACCAGCGGGCGAGAGACGCCATCCTTGTTCCCGACGCGCTGAGCCTGGGAAGGCACACTGCGCGCGTCCCAGGGGCCGGGACGACACGCCTGACGGCTTCCGGGTTTCCAGGGAACAGAGACGCCACTCCAGATGAAGGCCGACGCCCCGCCCACCGCGGGGTCTGCTGCTGCAGCGGACACTGTTCGCTAACTCATAAAAATTTAAGCTAACTAAGCCGAGCTAGTTTACACAAGAAGAAATACATTGTATAGTAATTTTAGACTTTTGAAAATAAGACTAGAACGTTTAACAAGCAGCCAAAGGACTCCTGAGACAAGGTGACTTCTGAGAGCCACTCATCATTCAAGTGTCACACTCTCAAACACTTCCAAAACTCAAACGCTCATGTAAGACTACCTTTGAGACACAGACACGGAGACCACGCCAGAACAGTCCTCGTTTCCACGTGCAGACGGACGCTGAGGGGAACGCGTTTCATCTGGCATATTAGACATCAAATGACTGAACGATGGCAGAATGATGAGAATGTCGTTGCAGCTTTTCATGATCATTTAAAAATCATTCTGGAGTTTCCAATAATGTAGGAAAGCCTCTGCTATTAGGTCAAGGGCAACATTTGTTCGCATTACTTAAAGGTCATTAAAATACATCCTTAATCATAACATGTGGTTCATTACAAATAAAATTGCTTTTCGTTCAATAAAACTAATTAAATGTAAATGGTATTGTTTACTGCTATATGGATCTTTTGAAATAAATCAGCAAGTCATGATTTATTGAAAATTACTGCGACCTCATTGTTGTTCATAAATCTGCCTGATCACAAAAGCCAGAAACACACTCCCCAAACGTCTGCGGTGCGGGCACGCGTGCCTTCTGACGAGGGGCAGGCCGCCACGCGGGTCCGCGGCGCGGCCTCCCCCAGGGCTTGTGGCAATGTCCGTGCTCTGGGCACACGGCAGAACCGGACACGTTGCTCTTCATGGCGTCCTCAGTTCCTCACAAGAGCTCTAAGGTCTGCGGGTTCCCTTACGCCCGGTGTCACGATCCACACAATGCTCAACTATAATGTCACAAACAGTGAGCGACACCAAATGTTCCCCAAATCCATTACATTAGGCAGAAAAGTCAAAATGAGCGACAGTTACGGGCAGCATGAGCTATTAAATGAAAAACCAAATTGCCTTGCCTATATCCTTAATGAAACCAGAGCTTTATTTTCTAGGAGAAAAATCTATATGTAATATGTCAAATTATACGAAGCTACAAATTTAATTTGATTAAAGAATCAGAAATTCAGTTAAAGTTCCCTTTAAAATATATATGTGTGTACATACACACACACACACACACACACACACACACACACACACACACTGCTTTTTGTTTTTCTGGTTAAAGGATTTTCATTTACCATACAGTTACTAAATCCAAATGCTTAATCACACACCCTATCAAAGTGTATCAACCATGAAAATTTTAAATTAGCATGACAGGACTAGCAAACTACAACTTTGTAAATAATTTTGAAATTCATATACTTGTCACTAATAAAAATGAAAAAAAAATCTCATAATACTGAATATGATAAAGTATCACTTCCTGTGACCATGAGAATATTTGAAAATGTAGATAACAGCAGTACAATTTTAACTACTTTCTTAAGACAATTTACATGCAGTAAGTTGTGCATGTTTTATGCATCTTAGTACATGCATATGCCTATGTTGCCACCACCACCGCTACATGGGACAACCCCACGGCCCCCTGCGGGCCACCTGCCCCCCCCCCCTGCCGTCCCCCAGCCCCGTGCTGCCGGCCACCTTCCCAGAGGCCGCGGCGCACGGGAACGCACGCATGCTCTGTCTGCCCGCTTTGTGTTTGCTCTTCTTTCCGACAAATTCTTTCTAGTAGTGTTTTAACTCTGCACTTTCTTTTCTACCACCCTCAGCAAAACGAAACCTACTACCAACGGTTGTTCAGTGCCACTGTTTGCCGGTGTGCAGTCCGGCGATGCTAGAAGTCTTGGAAGTGAGGCTGAGAGGGCCAGACTCGGAGCCAGGGCCACCATCCAAGCATGATGGCACACAGAAAGCCTTCCAGTCACTTAAGATGTGTGATATTTACCTCCCCCTTTAACCCTAAAGAGATTGGGGATTCTTGCTATAAAAAAAAAAAAAAAAAGAAAAAAAAAGAAAATGAAGGAAAAAAAAACACAAACTGAGCAATAGAAGCACCTACCCAACAATCAGCTCAAATTATGTTAGAGAGTCAACAGGCTGCAAGAATGTCTCCCGATAAAAACTAACTCATTTAAACAAACGGTATGGGAACTGTAAGCCGGGTGTCTTAAGGAATAGGAGACGGCGCACGAGATGTTGTTTTGAAGCACACAGGAAATACCAGCTCAGGAAACACCGGCTCAGAGGACCACGTGCGGGGCCAGATCACAAGTCGGGGCACGTGAAAGGGCCAAAGAGGACTGAACACACTCTGCGCACGTAACAGAATTAAATGACAAATAAATTATAAAAGACAGGAAAACCCCCAACTATCTGGTAAATAAACAACATATTTCCAAGTAAATGAAGAGTGAAAAAGGAACGCATAAAGAAATTAGAAAACATTTCTAACGAAATGATGATGAAAACGCAGTATATAAAAATTGGTGTGATACAGGCTGGGTAATGCTTAAAGGAGATTTATAGCTCTCAAAGTTTATAACAGAGAAGAGTGAGGTATAGTCAAGAGCCTAACTTCTACTTTAAGAAATTAAGCAAGAAAAGAAAATTAAACACTAAGTAGAATGAAGGAAATGAAGATTAAAACAAAAATCAGTAACACAGAAAATGAACATACAATCAATCTGAAACCAAATGCAAGTTCTTTGAAATTATCACTAAAATTGATGAAGCTCTGGCTAGACTGACCACCCCCCCCCAAAAAAAAAAAGAAAAAAAAGAGAGAGAAACTACCAATATTGAAAATAAAAGAGGAGACCTATGGCCACTAAAAATAATAATCAAATATGGATTTTATGCCATTAAATTTGGCAGCTTACATGAAATGGATAAATTCATTGAAAACCATAAATTCCCAATGAACAGAAAATTTGATTAACTCTATTACATAACTCAGAAAGTTAGTTCACAATTAAATACTTTCCCACAAAGTAAACGCCATTGGTTTCATACGTGTATTTGTTTAATATTCAAAAAGGAAATACATCACTCCAATTCCAAGTACTTCAAAAAAAATCTAGGAGGCAAAAAGACTTCCCCACTCATTTAATGAGGTCAGCACACCCCTACACATCACACCAAAGACATTACAACAAACACAGTACAGACAAATATCCCTCACGGACACGGGACAAAACTCCTTCACCAAATCTCGGCAAACCGCACACTGCAGGACATGAACAGGACACCGCGCACGGGCAGATGGGGTTTGGCTGGTCCCGGGAATCGAGGCTGGAGCCCGATCAGGCCGTGGGAGTGACAAGATTAACAGTTGATGGAGAAAACTTCCGTCCTCACAAGGTGTTTTTCAGAAAAGCCTTTGAAAACTCCAGCACAGGGCAGAGCAACACGGCAGTAGCGAGCTCTGCCAAGGCGACAGGCGAGGGAACGGCGGAGGCGGCTGCGGCACGGGGCGAAGGGGCTGACGGCCTCCTCTGCACGTGGCACGATCGCACAGGGGGCATGCTGGGGTACCACGTAAAAGCCACGAAAAAGACACGAACAGACATTTATTTCATCAAAGAGGATACACGGATGGTACCCAAGCACAAGAAACAATGTTCAGCATTATTAGCCATTACAGAAACCGAAAACAAGACATTCCTACACACGTACCAAAATGACAAAAATAAAAAATAGTAACAGCAAACGTTGATGAGGTGTGGAGAAACCACACCCCTCGCCCATTGCTGTGAAACGTTTCGGGGTGCGGCCACTCTGGAAAGCAGGTTGCACTTTCCCGACACCCCGTGTGAAGAGGTGCTGCGTCCCTGACTTGGGACTGAGTGACTTCCTAGCCGCCACGTGTCCCTGCCCCATGAAGGGGAAAGGTAAGCTGGTCAGTGAGAAGGAGTCGTGGTCAAAACCGACTTTT
Organism: Eidolon dupreanum; assembly: GCA_028627145.1. Taxonomy (NCBI): domain Eukaryota; kingdom Metazoa; phylum Chordata; class Mammalia; order Chiroptera; family Pteropodidae; genus Eidolon; species Eidolon dupreanum. The sequence continues at coordinate 87,128,679 of CM053504.1, read as the reverse complement.
CTATCCCCTTCCTCAGTTGGCCCAGCGGATTCTCCCTTCCCTCCTTTGCTTTAGCCCAGACCGCGTCGATTATACATAATAATCTACGAAATTTAACTAAACATCGCAGAACACAGGACTAACGGCCCACGAAAACCAGCGGCCTGACTGGTGTGCTACTGGGCTACTGGGCCCAGGACAGCAGTTTGAGGAATTTTCAAAAACAACTTCTGGCCTGAGGACTGACGGAGACTAGAGATGCACTAGCATAAAGCAGGAGATATTCGAGCATTCGTGTCTAGAAGGTGACCACGGTGAGGGCCCGTGGTTTAAACCTAGCAGCCTGCACTCTGTTCTCTATGCCCCTTGGGGGAAGAATGCTTTAAAAAAATTGTTTTTAAAGGGTTGAGAAAACGGGGGGGAGGAGGAGAGCTACAACGGTGACCCTGGGACAGACACGTTACGTGGACCACGTTATTGTGTGATAATAAATAAGGGGACGAAAGGAAGAATAATGGAACTCTCATCAATGACGGACAGGTTTTAGAGAAGATGTATAAAACAGAAGAGGATGGATTTTAACCCAGGACGGCCTGAAGCACAGGAAACCCAAAACAGCCGAGGAGTCAAACCTCTCCAGGTCTCAGAGAGCTGCACAGCTTCTGCGGGCCCGGCACACGGGAGGACGGGCCCGCAGCCCGGGCGATGAGTGAGGAGCGCAGGCGGCAGCGGCCGGCGGTGACTCCTGTCCTATCCGAAGCCGACCCACCTATGGGAAGCGGCCAGATCCATGGTACCCAAACGCCCTCCTCAACCAACAACCGCATGGGTCAAAGGTCGTTCTGAGACAACCCTAATCTTTCTTCACTCTCCACGGAATTATCAGCAAATCACGTAAAACAGTTTCTCTCGTTCAGATAAATACTACCTATAACACAAAATAAACACTAAATGGCCACAGCTGCGGTTTTGTTTTAAAAAAAAAGGCGTGTCCCAGTCGAGGAGTCTCGGCATTTGGGGGTCTGAAGACGTGAAGCCCAGAAGCCCGGCTCCCTCGCATGCCATCTCTAGCTTGTTCCCCAGGTGCACAGAAAACTCAGCAAAGGCCAAGCCAGGGGCGGGAAGCGTCCTCCCGGGCTCTAGGAGACGCAGTAACACACCACTCCCTCCTAAGGGTCAAGGGCAAGGCCATGCACAGGGGGGTCTCCGGGGCGGGGCGGGATCAGTCCAACCAGTTTCAAAGCAGTGTCTGGACAAGCCTCCTAGGGAGCAAGTCAAGTCAGTTAGAAACGGCAGACTCACCTAACCCTCGCCAGTTCTCCATTTTAAAGATTACACAACTGAGAGGGTTTAAAAATAAAAACAAAAAAGAAAGGGAAAGAAAAGCAAGAAAACCTCGGTGTCAGGCCAAGAGGAACACGTGAAACTACACCGAAAACGGGTTACATGCTAAGACACCATAGGAATTATTCTGCATAACTTTCAAGGATCCTTCATTAGTAATAAAGACGTTATTTTTTAAAATTGTCAGTGCATTAAATAAGAATTCTGTAAGCAGAAATGCGCGCCCTGCACGGGCACGATCACGACACGTAAGGACAGCGGTGCTCACCCCCAGGGCCGGCAGCCTCTGCGTGCAGCTCACCGCCACTTTCAGCTTCCAGTCCGTCTCGCCGTCTAGTTGATCAGTTCGAATGAAACACGAGCCTTAGAATTAGAGAAGAAAAACTCCTGAGTTATAGGTGCTCACGAGCCAAAATTCCACAGCACAACAGGATCCGGAAGTGACGTATCTAGAGTCCCACAAACAGAAATCCTCAGAAGCCTTTATTTGATTCACAAAATGAGTTTATTAGAAAGATCGCGGTCATTTTCTATTTACTCGCTTATCTCCTATTTGGTGTGCTTGTCTAGTACAGTTTAACACTAATTGTGCTTTATTTGAGAAAGACTAGAGTGATCATTTTTTACCTTAATTCATGTTTTAATAACAAAAGTAAATTCTCAAAAAGAACATGATATAACTTTGCTGATAAAATATCTGATGGACCATAAAACATACAGTCGATAATAAAAGCACAGCTAAAATGCTAAACCCCGGAAAGAGCAATTATCATAGCAACACCTTACCAAATCTTCAATGTGAAAAAATGTTAAATTACGAAAATCCATTTGCCCTTTCACCACGCTATCATACTATTTCCTGCAACTGTCCTCAGAGAGACGAGCACATTTTACATGCACAAAATGACACGCACAGAAGGCCATCGTGCAGCACTGTTTATAACAATGAAGAGTGGAGAACATGACGATGGAGCCAAGGGTATTAAGAAAACGTGCAGCAGTCACAGAGAGAGAAATGAGAAAGACCTCCAGACACGAGGAAAGATCTTTAGGACACTTACTTTAAATGAAGAAAGCGAGGTGCTAAACACTGCATACAGAATACGGCCTTCTATGCAAGAACGCGTGTGGGGGGGGAGACGTGCGTGAGTGTGTGCACGTGTGCGTGTGCACACGTGAGCGTGAGGCTAACAGGAGGGAGGAGGGCATGGGGAAGCGGCTGGACAGAAGCTGCCCCTTTCTGAATATGTCCTGCTTTGTACTGTTCACTTTGAAACATACACGTTTTCAATAATTTAAAAGCCAAATTAAATCAAACTTTAAATAAGCAATCCCCCAGAATAAAATCATCTGAGAGGAAATAGCAAATTAGTAGTTAAATCACAAACTGATTTCCAGCAATCTTTGATTTTTAAGAAGTTTGACGTTTTAAGGAATCGGACTGTAAAGTACGAGCCACAGCGCTGCACGAGCGCGTGCACCACAGCGACACCTGTGGGCCGCGCGTCCCAGAGGAGACTCCGCTCCCGGAAAGCAGCGCTGTGGCTGCGGGCACGGGCACTGCCTTTACCGGCTGCGCAGCCCTCACCCGGCGTGCCCTCACCCGGCGTACACACCTGGACGCCAGCGTGAGCTCCGCCTGTCTGGGTGTGCTTCAACGCCACTCGCCACCCGCGGGCCCTCCCCAGCCCCCGTCTGATCTGTCTGCTGAAAGGCCCGGGTCTGCATGTTGCTAGCTAAACACGCGTGGTCCAGGCCGAACCGGCACCCTTCCCCTTGTGGGCCCGGTACCGCCAGCTCCTGCACCCAGTGCCCAGCTCGAACGCCACTGGCCGGCGATGTGGCCTGCTTCCAGCCAGAGGCACAGTGTCCAGTGTCCGCTCTGATGCCAACAGCCCATCGCGCTTGAGGCCCACACCCACCGCTGCTCTAGAGCAGGGGTCCCCAACCTTTTCGGGACCAGGGACCAGTGCTCCTATGAGAATCTAATGCCTGATGACCTGGGGTGAAGCTGAGGTGGTGATGCTGGTGCTGGGGAGCAGATGCGAATATAGATGCCTGCCCCCCACTCACCGCCTGCTGTGCAGCCCCATTCCTAACAGGTCACAGACCCAGACCGGCCCCGGTCCACGGCCCAGGGGCTTGGGGACTCCTGCTCTGGAGGACACAGAAGGCAGTCGGCTATCCATCCTCTCCATCGTTTAGCTGGACTAGAACGTGAAGGACAGGCTCCTGCTCTGTGGGTTTGGTCTGGTCGCCTGGTGCAACACTCCCTGTAGAAAGCGGTGACTTTCTTGTTTACCCACATTTCAACACAATCAGTGGGTACCCTGTAATCCTCAGGAGGACACCAATTAGATGTGTGTGTGTGTCCACACATGCACACACTGGATGAGCTGCAGTATTTCAGGGGTCTTACTCCACTGCCGTTACTATTATTATAGAGTTGTCATTTCTAGAGTTACCACATTATTAGATTAAAATGCCACGTATTTGACAAAAGAAAAAAACAAAACAAACAAAATAAAAACCAAAAACAAAAAACCCACAAAGCATACAAAGAAACAGGAAAATAGGGTCAATATAAAGGAAAAAATTAATCAACAAATGCTGTCCCTGAGCAAGACCTGATGGCAACTGTCCAAAAGATGTCCAAAGAACTAAAGAGAAATGTGGAGAAAGTCAAGAAAATGTATGAACAAAATGAAAATATCCATAAAAAGAGAAAAAAAATTTTTAAATTAAAAAGAAATTCAAGGTCTATGAAGTATAATGGCAATGAGACAAAATTCACTAGAGGGAGTCGAAGACAGATTTGACCAGGCAGAAGATAGAACTGGTTATCTTGACAATAGGACATTGAAAATGACCCAGTGTGAGAAACAGAAAGAAAAAAAGAGTTAAGAAAAAGTGAACAGAGCCTAAGGGATCTGTAGAATACCAGCAAGCAGACCAACACACACATGATGGGAGTCCCAGAATAGAGAGAAAAGGTCGAAAGAATACCTGAAGAAATAATGGCTGAAAGCTCCCCATATGTGATGAAAGACATGAATATAAACATCTAAGAGGTCCACTGAAATCCAAGTATGATGAACTCTAAGACACCCACACCGAGACACGCTATCATTAAACTTTCAACAAAAGCGAAGACTGGAAAGCAGCAAGGGGGAGAAGGGCCGCACGCGAGAAGTCCTCAGCAGGAGCGTCTGCAGGTTTCTCGTCAGACCCTCTGGGGGCCAGGAGGCAGTGGGCCGACACAGTCAAAGTGCTAAAAGGGAAAGAACTGTCAACCAAGCATCCTGTATCCAGCAAAA
>CM053504.1:87095341-87123539 GCA_028627145.1 Eidolon dupreanum | reverse complement strand
AAATTGAGTGCCTCCTTCAGAAACAAACTAGACGATCATTATCCAACAGGTACCTCTAGTTCCCGAGGCGAAGCAGGACAGCGCTCGGGTCTTCTTAAAGCACCAGCGCTTTCGCCCGGTCCTGCAGCCCGGATGCGCTGCCCGTTGACTGAACGTGCAGCGGCCACTGACACCCCCTCCCTCGTGCAAATGCCATCAGGGCTCCAGTCCCTGGGGATGAACTGATTTTTGATAAGAGTGGAAGGTAAATCTCGTGAGAAAGACGTCCCCTCCCGTCCCCACCGGAAAGCCATACAGAACAACACGCCTCACGATCACGCACATGCAGGACATTCGAAGCTTTAGATGACAGATTACAGAAGTTTTACAATATGTCGGAGCTGGAATTTTTGCCAAATAATAAAAATGAGAAAGCAGTGCTTAACCCATGAAGAAATTAAAGCCTACTTGGTCCTGGAAGAAGAATTTTAAAACAGGCATTACTACTCAAAGAATCTACGAATGCAGGTACACTGGAATATTTACCACTCATTAACATTAGCTGCAACCTGCCCCGAATACTCACCACTCATTAATTATGCTATCTACCTTCACTGCGATATTCGATATTTTCCTCCCTCAATTAAACTAAATAACTCTATGTATCTTAACTCTGATGTATTGTCTAATGTTAATAACACCAAATTTTATATGCCTGCTATTTATGATATTAAAAAGTAGCAAATATTCAAAACTGAAAATCTGTAAGAAATAAAGACAATAAGATCAGTCCAAATTGCTACATGTACACTCTGCTCCGTACGGTGTAGTTTTTAATTTCATAACCATTTTCTGGCACAGCAGACACCAGAGAACAAGAGAGACGACGTCTCGGGACCTCTGTCATTCCGTTTGGCAGGATGACGTGCCTCGCTGCCATCTAGACTGAGTGAGGCCGCCGAGATGGCGCGGTCACCTTTGCCACAGCACTGCCATTCACTGAGACTTTATACACACAGCTAGTGTATTTTACTGAGCTGTTTTAATGTCCCCCAAACATGACTGTTTTTGCTGTTGACATCCACATTTTCAAATATATTCTTAATATCTTCCTTAGGAAAAGAATGCATTACAAATGAAATCCAAAATCTAGCTATATTCCATTTGGTAAAAACAAAATCCTGAAAAAGACCAAAGGTACAATCCTCAGAAGAAAAAAGCAATTCATTGGACTTCATCAAGATTAAAGACTTGGGGTCTGTGGAAAACCCTTCCAGAGAATGAAAAGATAAGAGAGAAAGGAAATCCCTGCAAACCGCCTACCTTACAGAAGACCCAAAGGTAAAACACATAAAGAGCTTTCAAAACTCAACAGGGAAAAGCCACCGATCCAATTACAAACTGGAACAGACAGAAGAGACATTTACTGAAGAAGATACGCGAATGGCAAATGAGATGTGTAACCTCACCAGTCACTTGGAAATGCAAATTAAGACCATGACAAGCCACCACTACACGCATGTTGCTAATAACAGCTACAGTTAAAAACAGACAATAACAAAGGCTGGCCAGAGTGACAGACACCGGAGCTCTCACACACTGCTAGTGGGAATGTAAAATGGCAGTTCAAAAAGACATATACTTGGATATTCTCATCTGTGTTTTAAAAAACACGCAAGAGCTCGGCATTCCTTAAAAAACATGTACTTACACACAGCCAGCAACCACGGCCCTGGACACGCGGCAAGACCTGCGCACGGCTGGACCACAGCGTCACGCCTACCTTCCCCACGCTGGAAACCACCAGAAAGCCCCGCGGCCCGTGGCGGGTTCAGCAGCACCGCCCGCTCCGCGGGCGCCGGTCAGCAACGACGGGCACGACGGCCGAAATGGATCTTGAGGGCATCGTGTGAACTGAAAGAGGCCGGCATCAAAATTCACGCACGGAATGAATGGTTCAGTTATGTAACACTCTCTAAGTTCAAACTATAGAGCTGGCCACTGCCCGGTGGCTGTCGGGGTTAGGGCTTTGGGGGAGAGGGCGAATGTGACTACGAAAAGCAGCACAAAGGGGACCTCAGTGGTGACGGACAGCTCCATATCTAGATGGCAGTGGTGGTTACACACCTACATGGGATAAAATGACAGTGAACTACACACAGCCATGCTGACGTCAGCTTCCTGGTTTGATGTTATACTGTAGTCACTGAAGGTGTAATCACTGGGCGGGGGCGCGGCTGGGTGAAGGGTACCCTAGGAGACTCTGTACTGTCTGCAACGTCTTGTGAATCTATAATTATTTCAAAATAAAAGTTTTTAAAAACAAAAGGATGAAAATGATATATCACGCAAACACCAATCAAAGAAAGCTGGTATCGTTTTAGTAAATTTAGACATCATAAGCCTTCACAGAAGAAATATCACTAGAGATAAAAAGACACTGACAATAAAAGGCCAACCCAATAGCAAGCTAAAAACACTAAACTTGCATCTAAGAACATACCCTGAAAATACATAAAGCAAAACCTGATATAATTTAAAGTAGACACAGCCATAATGACGTTTAGAGATAATACAAGTCTTTCATAACTGATACAATAGAGATGCAAACTCTGAATATGAATAAAGAAGATTAGAACTGGACAATTAAATATGACTCATCGACATACAGAGCAACGCTCTCAACAACCAAATTTACAAATTATTTTCAAATACACACAGAAAACTTATTAACGTTTTTCCTATGATGAACCATAAAGCAAGGGTCAACATGTTACAAAGACTAAAATTTTAAAAATAAGTATGGTCTCTGGCCACAGTGGAATTAAGATAAAAGTCAACTCCAACATATAACTAGGAAAATCCCCAACTATGTGGAAATTAAGCGGCACAGTTCTAACTGGAAATGGATACAGTAGAAATGGTGATGGTGATTAGAAAATGTTTTGAACTGAATGCTAATGAAAACACCACGGATGAAAACGTGAATGCGTCTATTTTTAAAATAGATCAACGCTGGTGGTCTGAGAATACATCTGAGGAAGCCGGAAAAAGAAGAGCAAGCTGAACTCCAAGGTGAGAGAAGAGGAAGGGGAGCCCAGAGGTCGGGGCGACAGGAAGTGCACGCCAGAAGGGCGCAGTGAGTAGGGCGTGACGGCACTCCACGGACAGTGCTGGCCCCGAGTCGCATGGCAAGGACACGCCGGGAAAACCCAGCTGAAGCAGTCAATACCTGTTCTGTAGTCCTCAAAAATGTCACTGGAACGAGAGGCAAAGAAGTGCTAAGAACGAATCCAGGTTCAAGGAGACTCGACGGGCATGCCACCTGAATGGGATGCCACATCTGGCTCTGAACCGCAGCTGGCACTAGAGACAAGGGACACTACCGGGACCCGGGTCAAAACTGGGACACGGGCCTGACGCAGATGTCAGAGACTCTATCAGTGTAAACTTCCTGAATCTGCTAACTGTGTGACCGTTACGTAGGGAAACACCTCTTTCCTAAGACACACGCTGAAGTAGTAAGATGTAAAGAGGAATGAAGTGAGCAGCCTGGTCTGACATGACTCAAAATGTTACCGAGACGTAAAGGGAATGACAAATGTGGCAAAGCATGAAAAATCAGTGAACCTGAGTCACGGGCTACGTAAATTCTTTGTACTACTCTTGTGCTTTTCTGTAAGCTTGAACTTACTTCAAGATAAAAAGTGAATTTATTTCAACTTTGAATTTATTTCAAGATAAAAGTTTAAAATTTCAAAAATGAAGACATCAAAACCTTGGCTCTTTGAAAAAAATAAAAGTGACAATCTCCTATCAAAATTAATGAAAAAAAGGGACCGAGACAAATTACCAATATCAGGAATACAAAAAGGTGACATCCATACAGAACCTCATACATTAGCTAGGTCAGCAGTCCCCAACCTCGCTGGCACCAGGGACCGGTGCTCCTGTGAGAATCTAATGCCTGATGATGAGGTGGAGCTGAGGCGGCAATGCTGGCGCTGGGGAGCGGCTGCAAACACAGGTGAAGCTTTGCTAGCTCGCCTGCCTCTTACCTCTGCTGTGGGACCTGGTTCCTGACAGACCAGGGAGCAGGACCAGTCGGCAGCCCACGGGGTTGGGGACCCTTGTGCTAGATCATAAGAAGATAAATATAAATTTGAAATAGATAAACCCTTAAAAAGCAGTAATCATCACAACTGACACAAGAATAATAAAACAAACAAACAAAAATCTGCACATCTGGTAAAGGAATTAGCCCAAGAATTACATATGTCCACAAGGAGCATTCCAAAAACACTGGCTATTTCACCTAGAAAATGTTTTTAAAAAGCTCCAGACTCATTACATTAGTATCACAAGTCAGTAGTTTCTAAAATGTTGTTTAGCCATAACATTTTCTTCTTACGGAAAGCTTACGATGTATGAGAACAACAATGACAGAGACCACGCTGACCCTGCTCAGCCTCACCACCTGATCCCATGTTGCCAACACCCGCAGGATTCCTCGGAGTCTTCTGAACACCACATGAGCTGACCTGGAAATCAAATTACTTCCAAAAACCTCTTTCTGCAAACTTCTAACAGGATAACGAGAAGGGTGATGAACAAGGTTTTTTTCTACAATTATTTACATGCCTCTTCTGGACAAAGGGACGTGAGTGCACGATCGTAACCAAGGCACTGACTACGGACTGCGGTCAGCACAAAGCCTGCAAACGCTGTAACCTGCCTGACGTGCTCTGCTCGAGTCACGACAGCATCAGTCAGCTGCAGTCTCGTCCTGCCTGTCCCTACGGCGGGCAGCACAGCCAGTGAGCGGCAGAGTGTCCCAGACACGCCATGCGCTTCCACGTATCAACTCTGAAGGCGAAGCGAGCAGAGCAGAGCGGATGAGGTCCCGCACCTTGACCGGTGACCTCAAGCACCAGAGAGCTCGCTGACACCACGCGGCGTTCGCCTTCATTCCTCTCCCGTTAATGAACAGGAGAAGCTTATGCCAAGCAAAGCACGGGAGTTCTGTAACATACACAGCTACGGTGTGATTCAATTGCACATCTACCTTTTGGGATGAGAGGACTGTCACAGGTGGCAGAGAAGGGAAGTTATAAAGGTCGACACGAGGACCAGAGAAAAGGTGCACTGCATGCACTCCTGACGAAATCACCAACTCCCTCCATCTTTTAAACACTGAAATATGTCACAAAAAAGTGAACGTGGCCCTCCGTCCCTTTCGAAGCAGCACCAGGACCTGGCTTGGGCTGACGTCCCCGTGAGGTCACTGAGGGGCATCTCCCTTGACCTGGCACAGAAGGCTGTCGGGAGCGGAGTGGTCCGTCCCTCCCCTGTGCCCTCGGCACACAGGACTCAAGCGCACCGCGTCACCGACCTGGCGCAGAGGGCCTGCCACCCTCCGCAGAGAGCCCGCTCCGACCGTCGTCTCCTCCGCGTGGCCCTCGCCCGCGGCAGTGTGTGGTAGTCACCTTCGTCATTGTCACAGCCCTCCTCAGACATCATCAGCGGCATTTCATCCAAACGGGCGTACTCATCTTCCAGCAGGGACCTGGGCAAAGGAGCAGAGGGCAACGTGTGAGGACGCAGCAAAGGCCTTTTCTCGGTGATGGAGGTAAACTTTAACCGCAGACTCTGACTATGCCGTGGAAATTAAAAATGTAAACAAGACTTATCTACAAAGGTGACCATGCTGTGCCATTTAAACATGCACTCAAACAGCATGGGAAAACTTTAATAGCAACAGTCAGATGTGGTTAAACACCTAAGTACCATACTGTCACCAAAAATAATGAGGTAGCAAAACAAGACCTTTGGTGACAATAAGTACATTAGAAGAAGCGGGGACTTATTTCACATCTCTTTTTTTAACACCTTACTCCACAAAACAAAATGCTACTCAGTGTAGCCTCTCCATATGATCTCTACGAGCAACTCCGATACCGTCCACACCACCACACAACTGCCCTACGGCAAGCGACAAACCATTTTCGGTGACTTAGGCAAAAAATTATATGATCTGTGAACAGGCATAAAGCAGAATTAATGTCTCCTAATTCCTTTTTTTTATTCTCTGTATAACACCACTTCTTTAAAAACAGTCAACTAGAAACTGAATATTTATACAAAATGCAATTAAAATTCAAAATACCACTTAAATATAATACAGTATGCAAAATGAGATTTTTAGTCTTTTTCATTAAGTTCTTTCAGGGACTGTTCCATTTTAGCAAAAGTCACAATCTTATCAACTTTAAAGCTGGAAAAGCAGTACAATGAGTCTGAAAGATAATGAACATAAGCAACCTCATGTTTAGTAACCTCGACTTGGGAAATGCAGCCTTTGAACTGGCAAGCAATTTATTCCATTTCCAAAGCAATTTTCCTATTGTACTGAAGATTTTACCTCAGTATTTAAAAACAATAAGATGATGAATAATGGATTTTTTCAGAGACAGGCTAAGCAGAAAATCTTAAATGTCTTTGTTGCCTGGTGTCATACACACTTAATTGGTTTGTCACTCAAGAAAAATCAACGTTTCCAGCAATTAAGTATAATTCTGGAAACATATTTTTAAAACGAGTAAAAACAATGTGAACAAAGACGACAGAACAGACGATAGCAAACCCAAGAGTACCCCCGTATGAGAAGTGAGGGCAGCCATCTCAACTGCTGCCGAAGGTTTAAAGAAAATTAGGAATTTTCAACAAAACACTCAAGTTCTAGAAGGAGCATAATTTACATGTATCCAAGTAAAAGTAGATCAATATAATAACTGGCTTAAACTCACATTTTTATCTTAAGCATCTAACAGCCTTATTGATTCCATTTTGATGGGAACATTTCTGAGACGTTAACTGATATTAAAGGGAGTAAAACATTTAAAATATGTCTAACGCTTACACCTTCTTCAAGAAAGATAAACATTTCCCCCTTGGCCTGCACGTTAATAAAGTACGAAAGTGCTGTAAAAAATGCACGTTTCCTTCATCACATAGGGCTTCTAAGTTGAACAGCCACTGACGTGTCCTTAACAACAGCAAAAGCACACGAAGGGCCACAGCCCCCGGGACTCGCGTCCGCACGGCAGAAGCGGCGGAAGTGGCCGGGGAACAACGCGCTGGGACCCCAACAGCTGAGGAGGGGGCAGCACCGGCGTCGGTCGCCCCCGAGCCCAGGGCCCCGGAGCGGGAAATGTGCACGCAGTCACCTCAGAGCCACTCACTCCTTTTCTAAGATGTTCTGTAAGAAACCCAGAAACCAATTTCTTGACATAATAAATTACAGAAACGCTACACGTAAGTTGAGACAAACCTTTAAACTACAGTTAACAGTAAAATATCTAATGTTATGTCAAGCCAATCCAGAAATTCAAAGGTAAGTGGGCCAGGTCCCAGAAATTCAAAGGTAAGTGGGCCAGGCAGCATGGGACAGCTGCCTAACACTGTCATATTCCCGGTCAGCAACTCCATCCCGCGCTCAGTCAGCTGCGGAAAACCGGGCGAGACAGCTCTACTCCCGCAGGCCTGCACAATGTCGGCAAACTGAGGGGACTACAGGTCCCCTTGAAAGGTAATTCTACAGACCTTAAGAACATCCCTGGGTCCAAGAAGTCCTGGGCCCCGGTTTTGATAAATGCTGCCTTAAGAATCGATGTGTAGTCTAAAAAGGCTTTTCAACTATAAGTCATCACAGCAAAGAAAAAGTTTCATCTTTACAACTAATAAAATATTTTTAGATAATTATCACAGTTAGAAAAATTTTTAAGATTTAAAGAAAATTGTGTATAGACACTATGAATAAGAAATAGCATTAAAAAAATTTGTCTTGCCTCTAGCAAGAAATACGATAGAGATAATCAGACAACAGCCATCTGTTCCCAGCATGAGTCTCTTTAAACACTAAAGTTTAACTATTATAAAACTGCAAATACCTCTAGGCAGGGCCAAAAGCCACACTACAAGGAAGCAAGAAAAAAGTACTAACAGACATTGATAAACGAAATACTGTCCAGTGTCATTCTTCTTCTATCAAACTTGGAAGATAATTTCAATGACACAGGCACCATTTAAAAAAACAAATAAAAAACATCAAATTAACAAATACTTAACTTTTACTCACATATTCATCATGCAAGAAGAGAAACTGATGTCTTGCGTGACTGTATAAAAAATGACCTTAACAAGTAGTTGCATTCCTAGGAAATTATTAAAAACTATTTGTGATACACAGCATTTCATTTACCTAATAACATATTTAAAAAAAAAAAGGAAAATCGTCATCCTTTATAATAAACAGTGTAATATTTTTATTTTACATTAAACCGTATGCAAAACACATCTAATTCTTCCCTTGAAAATCTTCATAAAATAAAAACCTGATGATAAAAATTTTTCAGTAAGTTGTAACAATTTACCAACATATTTTAAATATATTGTGTCCTAAACTAGTACGATTATAATGAAACAGAATCATTTCATTTCAAGGAAAACCTGAGAGCCTTGAAAATAAAGCTACTGCAAATCCTTGTATGTAACGAGCACAAATGACTTTCACGTGGTCAAGGAAAGAGGCTCTCAAAATTTAGAGCAAAGCCCGTCAACGCTGGTTTGCTAACAGCCGGCTAGCTTCCCACTGCCAACACAGTGAAAACGGCCTCACGATATAAACTTGTTCTTGAAAATATAAGACTATACTAACTTCTAGTTTTTACTTTTTAGTTGCATTCTAATATTTAGCATAATAGAAATATTTTTCCCAATAGAAAAACTAGAAAAAATTCATAATTTTTTATAAAGCTTATTCACAGTTTCAAAGTACGAAATTTGTGATTTATTCTACGTTAACTTAAAAGCATACTTAAAAATGGTTGGTTTTGTTATGTGCATTTTACCACAATAAAAGAAAACTAGAGAGAGGGGCAGGGGCGGGGAGAGGAGGGCGGGCGGTGGGCGCGAGGCTCCCTTCCCACGAGATGCCGCGTGGTCTCTGTGCAGACACTAAAACGATGGACGGCCTTCACGCTCCGAATGGGAGACTCACACCGTACGTGAACTGTATCAGAAAAGCTGTGAATGAATGGGTGCAGGAATGAATGAGACTTTAAAATAAAAAGAGGAAAGAGAAAAAGAACAAAGGCAAATCTCCCCTTCCTTCCAGCTTCACACCAAGACCCAGTAGATGTCCCGTCCCCCACTAAACACAACGACTACCCCGGAGGTGACATATGGAAAGGTGGAGAGAAGAGGGGTGGCCAGGGGGGTACCTCTGGCTCCAGAAGTCACCCCACAGGGAGGCTCGGTGTTCTGCTTCTGCCTACGTACCCTGCACTGCATGCTAGAGTCAGTGGGCAGAGAAGCCACGGGCACAACCCAAGAACAGCCTGGTCCTTCCTGCTGAGGACCACGAGGGGCAGCCTAACAGGAAGGGGACTTTCAGGTGGCAACTGCCCTTCCCCCAACACGACAGGACTGACCACGGCCCCACACAGGGCAGCAGACATGGGGGCAGCCTAGATGCCAACACGCCCAGCTTTAGGGTGACACCCCCACTGTCCTGACGCTGCCAGGGAAGGCCCGGGTGGGGCATGGGGGCGGGGACTTCACCCCTGAAGCACTGCGGGGCTCACAGGAGTCTCAGACCTCCTCCCAACCCACAGAAGAGGCAGGCCTGGCCACCCGACCACTGTCAGAAGAGGCCGCATGAGAAACAGGAAACCCGAGCACCACCCAGAGGTAACAGCCCTGCTATGCGATGTCCCAGGTCACAGGGTACACTAAGCAGACACGCCTCCCCTTCCTAGACACGATGGTGTCAGCAGAGCGCAGTGGGGATCCTCAGACCCCACCTCCTCCCAGCAGTAGCGGGGCACCTCCCAGGTGTCAGAGGAACCTGGCCTGTCACCCATCCAGCAGTCACGAGGTGGCATCACCCACAGCCCCCCAAAGTGGTGTCAGAGGAGGCCCAATAAAACAGAAGACTGAAATGAGGTCCAGCGCCTCATAGCATAACACCCAAACTGTCCAGGACACAATCAAAAATCACACATTATATCAAAAACCAGGAAAAGCTCAACTCGACCGAGAAAAGAGAATCAACAAGTAACAACATCAAAACGATGCATATGTTAAAATTATCTGATAAGAATTTTAAAACATCCACCATAAAAATGTTTCACTGGGCAATTATGAACAAGCTTGAAGCAAATGAAAAGAAATATAAAATCTAAGCAAAGAAACAGCTAATATGAAGAAGAATCAACCAGAAATTCTGAAACTAAAAATGTATGGTAACAAATTAAAAAATTTAATGGGTAGGCTCACCAGCAGAATGGAGGAGACAGAGGAAAATTCAATGAACTTGAAGACGGAACAAGAGAAATTGCCCAATCTGAACAGAAAATAGACTTAAAACAAATGAGCAGAAACTCAGGACCATATGGGACTAAAGATCTCACAAGGTGTCACTAGAGTATAAGAGATGAAAGAGGGTGGGGCTTAAAAGGTATTCAAACAAATGGCTTCTAATTTGACAAAAGACATCAATTTATACAGTCGTGCGCCACTTAATGCCGGGGCACGTTCTGAGGAATACATCATCAGGCCATCCCGTTGAGCCAGAGTCACAGAGGCACGCACACGAACCGAGACGGCAGAGCCAACTACACACCTAGGCACATGGTACAGCCCACTGCCCTGCAGGAGGGGGAAAGTCATTTTCCCTTTTCCCTCTATCCCTCTGCTCCTGGCTGAGATCTGCTGTAATAAAAGACATTCATTGACAGGAGAAAAACAAACAGAAGTTTAATAACACATATCCCTCCTGTATAAATGTCTCCCCAGGAAAGCTGAGTAACTCATCAGAAATGGCTAAAGCCAGGCCCTTAACTACCACCTTTGGCTGATGATAGAAGATGCTGGGGTGGGGGAGTCAGCTACAGGGAGAGCACATAACAAAGGTAAACTTGTTCTAAAGGAGACCCAAGTCCTGTCTTCCTCACAGACAAGAGTTTCTAAGGACAGGATCGTGGCCCTCTTCCTAAAGCAGAAGACACCCTTACACGTGGGGTTTCTCTCACGAATGTCAGTAAGTGTCCCTTACCAAGGCTAGCTACTGGGTTTCAGAGCTTCGCCCGTGTCTGCTGTTTCTTAAAATTAACCAGCCTAAAATCATCCTCATGCCTAGGAAACACGTTTTGGGGTGACAAACCCTGTTCTCCTACGGCTCCTGGGCTACACGTCAGCACGGCATGTTACTGTACTGGGTGCTGCAGGCAGCTGTGACACAGTGGCACATATCTGTGCAGCCACTGAGCTTCAACGCTGAGCTGGCTAGGACATCACTAGGCACCAGGGATTTTTCAGCTCCGTTACGATCACGTGGAGCCATCGCCCTTTACGTGGTCTGCTGCTGACGGAAACACTGCTACGCGGCACAGCGCCGTGGGTGCAACAGGCTAAGTAAACCCCAACAGAACGAACTCAAAGAAAGCATGTCAAGACCCATGACAATCAAACTACTGAAAACTAAAGACGAAGAAGAAAGCTCGAAAGCAGTGAGAAATGACATCTTACTTACGGAGAAAGAAACATTCAAACGACACCAGATTGCTCATCAGCAAGCACTGAGGCCAGAAAGTGACATAAGCTTTTTCAAGTGCTGAAATAAACTGTCAACCCGAAGGTGTGTATCTGCTGAAATTACCCTTCAGCAACAAAGGGAAAATGAGACACCTTCGAATGCAGGAAACAAAAAGAAAATTTGTTTCCAGCAGATCTAACTTAAATAGAATAGTTAAGAAATTGTTAGAACAGAAATAATAAAATACGGAATTCTGGGACATCTGGGACGGAAATAAGGACAGAAATAGTAAAATTGTGGGTCAATACAACAGGCTTTCTTTCTCTTTTTATAAATTATGTTTAAGAGATAAAGCAAAAATTATAATACTGTCTGATATTTAGTTCTAACTGTAAGGAAAATATTTATGTACTTTTATGTATGTAAAATATACATATGATTTTACGAAAAATTATATTACCTATACAGAAAATTAAAGGATGTAAAAAGGTAAGGATTCTATCCTTTATTCAAACTAATGAAATACTGACACCACTATATTGTGATGAGTTATGTATGTATAATACCTAGACATATCATTAAATAATACCTATACAAAGAAATATACTGAAAAATGCCATAGATAAATCAAAATAGAATTTAGAAAAATGTTTGAGCAATCCACAAGGCAGGGGAAAAATGAAATAAAAAACACAGAAAACAAAAAGTAAAATGGCAGGCATAAGCCTTAACTTATCAATCATTACGCTAAACGTAAATGTTCTAGATACATCAATCATAAGACAGAGATTAGCAGTGGATAAAACATATAAACCAACCATATGCCAACTATGAGAAACTCACTTCAAATATAAGTAGGTTAAAAGTGAAAGGATGGAAAATCATATGCCAGGCGAATAATTAAAAGAAAGCAAGAGTGATTATAATAAAGTCAGAAAAAGTAAACTTCAGAGCAAAAAATTTACTAGACAAACAAGGAAATAACGATAAAAGTGTCAGTCCATCAAGAACACAAAGCAATCCCAAATATGTACGCACCAAAAAACAGACCTGAAAAAATATGATGCAAAAATTGACAAAAGGAGAAATAGACAAATCCACAATTACAATTAGAGATTTCAACAACCTACTCTCAACAACTGATAGATCAACTAGACAGTAAACCAGCAAGATGGAAGTCAGCACCATTAGCTAACAGGATCTGATCAACATTTCAGAACCTTTTGCCCAACAACAGTACAATACACTTTCTTTTCAAGGGCCTTGGAATTCTTGCCTATGCAGACCACATCTTTAGTCACAAAACAAACTACACGAAATTAAAATAAGCCAAATCACATAAAGGATGTTACGTGACCAAAAAGGAATCTCACTAGAAAAGAAAGAAATAGGACCCACATTTTCCTAACATAATTGACAGAATGTCCAGGACACAATCAAAAACCATCGGTCATACCAAGAAAGAGAATATTCACAACGTGAATCAGAAAAGACAATCAACTGACACCAAAATTAAAATTAACTCAGATACTGGAATTGTGTTACAAATATTTTAAACAGAAAACAAAAATGCTTCACCAATCAATTACAAATTCTCTTGAAACAAATAGAAATTATAAAACTGAAAAATACAATAGTAAAAATAAAACATCACTGGGTGGAATTACAGTAGAGTGCAGATGACAGAGGACAGAATTAAGGAACTTAAGAACAAATCAATAGAATTCACACACTCTGAACAACACAAAGAAATGAGACCAAGGGGGGGAAAAAAAAGAGCCTAAGGGAATTATGTGACACTAACAAAGATGTAACTTTTGTCCTGGAAAGAGAGGAGAGAGTAGAAAAGAAAGAGTGCTTGAAGAAATAACAGCTAAAAACTCCCTAAATTTGGTAAAATGAAAACGGATTCAAGAAGCTTAAAGAATACCAAACAACACAAACCTGAAGAAATCCCCACCGAAATAAATAATTAAACTTCTGAAAACTAAAGACAAAGAAAAAATTTGAAAGCAGCCAGAGAGAGATGACATGTTACCTAGAGAACACCAATCCAAATGACAGCAGACTTCTAATCAAAAACCAAGAAGGCTGGAAGAAAGTGAAAAAAGAGTTTTCAAGAGCTAAGATGAGAACTGTAAACCAGGAATTCGACATCCAATAAAACTATCCTTCTGGAATGAAAGAGAAATAAAGACATACTAAGGTAAAAGAAACGAAAAAAGAGAACCCTGGAACAGAAAGGAAGAATAACAGCAAAAATGTGGGTACATACAATAGACTATCCTTATCACGCGTTTTACTAATTATGTTCAATTATTTAAACAAAGTATAACACCACCTGATGCTCAGAAATGATTTTAAAGAGTGAGGGAAGAAGGTGGATAAACAGACTGAAATGGAAGTGAGGTTTCCACCCTTCAATCCACGTGATAAAATACTGATACCAACACACCATGGTCAGTCACATGTATATTCCAATTCCCAGAGCAAATACTACAGAAACTATACAAAGATCTCAAAAGTACTAGAGATATCAAAAAAAAGTTCAAGTAACCCAAAGAAAGGCAAAATGAGAAACAGAAGAATGAGAATTAAACAAAACAAAAAACAAAACAATAAAATGGTGCACTTAAGCCCTAATGTATCAATAATTACCTTAAATGTAAATGGCTTAAACAGCGTAATCAAAACATAGAGATGAGGGAGTACATAATAGAAAAACGCTGCTCAACAAAATACTTCATTCAACAACAAAATTCAACGACATAGACTGAAAGCTAACACAGAAACCAGGAGTGGCTACGTTCATATCTAAAAGACCTCAAGCAAAGAAAGTTACCAGAAACAAAGAAGAACTTCAGAGCATCCGAAAAGTGTGCCCACCAAACAGCTTAAAATAGGTAAATGCAGAAAGTGACAGACACAAGCTGCCGAAGAAACCCGCAGTGCACAGGCAGCACACCTCCAGACCACGGCCGCCTACACCAGCCGCTCGGTCACTGCTAGTGCATTCCTCGCCCAGGCAGCACCAGGCCGGCAGGAGAAACCGAACTTCTGCAGAACCCATCCCATCCAACACTAAATACGGGCTTCTGGAACCCTCGACGACCCCGGGAGAAGCAGTATTAGCCCCCATTAACAGCCGAAGAAATTAGGGCTCGGTTTCAACAAGCCACCCAAGACCAAACGGCTCGTGAGCCGACCTGGACTCGTCCCGCTCTCCAGCTCCGGGCCGCGGACCGCGCGGGGGACACGCCTGTCAACCGCCGCACACCAGAACCTCCTAACGCCCCCGACCCGAAGCCACTGCCCGGGAAATCCGCCTTTCCCCGCTGTGCACTTTGATTGCTTCGACGATTCCTCCGGAAGAAAATTTAGATAACTACAAAAGGCACTATTTCCCCTTTTTCTAAGTTTCTGTTTCTAATTACTGTACCATTTATAAAATGTAGTGTTCTCTTGGGTGAGAAAGAAGTTAAATGGGAGTTAAAGACAACTAGGAAATGAGACTTCCGTTTTAAATCAAAGGTCTGCACATTTCCATTCTCCCACAAAACTGTGGTCCCGATAAACAATTTAACCTGTCTGAATTTCCGTTTCCAATTCCTAAAAGCAAATATTCTTCTCAAAAAAATACTTTGTAAATACATGTTTAAAGGGTGTCTCCACTTGTTCTTCACACTTATGAAGCTCAGCGATTTTCCAGAAGGTCCGCATTCTTAACTGCGAGCAGGCCGCACCCAACCTGTCCACCGCGCCCGCAGGAACAGCACGTTTCGGACACTGGTCATCCTGGCGTGACATCTCGCGCGCCGCACGTGCGGGCTGCACCCCTGAACCAGGTACAGTCTCCTCTCCCTGTGAGCATGGCGGGCAGAGCCGCGGGCGCCTCCCCGCCGGGCCCTGACCCTGCGCCCCGAAGCCTTTCCAGAGGGCGCACGCTCTGTGGGCCCGCAGCCGGGCTGTGGGGGCGGACCCCACCTGGGCGGACCCTAACCTGAACCGACCCCCACCTGGGCGGACCCCAACCTGAACCGACCCCCACCTGGGCGGACCCCACCTGGGCGGATCCCACCTGGGCCGACCCCCACCTGGGCGGACTCTACCTGGGTGGGCCCCACCTGGGCCGACCCCCACCTGGACGGACTCTACCTGGGTGGGCCCCACCTGGGCCGACCCCCACTAGGCGGATCCCGCCTGGGCGGGCCACACCTGGGCGGGCGGAGCGGGCCGTCGTTACCTGCTGGGCCGCTCGGCTCCGGGCCCGCGCCCCGCCGCGCTGTAGTAGGCCGCGCGTTTGCGGTTGGCCGCGCTGCGCACCGGGCGCAGCGGGATCTGGTCCGCCATGTTCCGGCCGCTGCCGGCCGCCCCACCCCGCTGCCCCTCGCTTCACCGCCTCTCCCCGCCCTCTGCCCTCAGCGCCGACCCGTCGGCTGAGGCGCCGCCCGCGCGCCCTCCCCCGCGGCCCGCGCGTCGCGGCCTGATGGCGTCTCGCGCGTCGCGGCCCGATGACGACACCGCGCGGCACGCGCGCACGCTGGAGGCGGAGTCGCCGGTGGCCCCGCCCCCGCGCGCCGGAGGCGCCGCCGCCGCGGCGCTGGGCGGCGCGCGCCTGCTGCGGGGGTGCTCCCCTGGGCACGGCGGGGCACCTGCGCGGCCCATCGCGACGCGCGCGTCCCGCGGCGCCCCCTGCACGGACGCAGCGCGCTCCGTGCTCCGCGCGGTCGCCCGGGCCGGGCGCGCCGCCACGGCGAGGGCCCGGGTCATCGCGGGCGGGCGGGCGCAACCTGCAGAGCGCCCCCGGGTGCCGCCCTCGCGCTCGCGCGGTGAGGACAGCCGCCCTTGCGCTCCCCGCCGGCGCCGGCCCCCGTCCCCGCCCCCGGCTCTGTGCTGTGTGACCCGTGTAGTCCGCGGAGCTGCTGCACAGACGCGTTGCTTTCACGTTTTACCGTCGTGTCGGGGCTCTCGCCTTCCTCCCCCGGCCTCTGGCCCTCGTCCCGTCTCCCGAGAGCCCACCCGGGGACCGAGCCCCCTCCGCCCTGCATGCCCTGTCCTGTCGCCCTGTCCTCACCCCGACGTCAGGGTGAAGCAGGCTAGATCCAACACTGTTCTTACGTCGTCATCGCCCCTCTGTGCTTTGGAGTTCTGGTATTTTTTATTCCTACTTTCTCGTTCCGTCGTCTACATGCAGATGCGCTCAGCTTTCTCCTATACGTAAACTTCTCTCCTGTGTTTTAGTATTTCCTAAGATTCCTTTATTCCCATCAATTGCCTCCAGAGAGTGCTCTAACAGTCAAGTCTCCAGAGAGTTCTGAACTTTGGTGTCATAGAGTTAAAGATGGTTAGTAATTTATAGCTCAGAAATTCCATCTGAACTCAGATTTTTTAAATTTGAGGTTTTCTTCATGGCCAAATATGTGGTCGGATTTCTAAACTATAAATATATAAATATATTTATGTAGGTTTTATATTCCAAGATCGTATCAGTGCTATCCGCCAGTCACCCTCCCGCCTATAGCTGGGCGTTTTTGTAATGTGCCATGGGAACTTGGAACGATGTGTGGTCTGTTTTGAGACACTGCTTGCCATTCAGTCACATCTCCTGAGAACACTCACTCTAAAAGAGCCCCTAATGTCCCCCATTTGTTCTAGGAAGCAGCTAGCCGCCCCCCCCCCAACATGGAACAATGTCCTCAAACTGCTCACTTGACCCCTTCAACTAACCAAGGACTGTCAGAAGTACCTGAAGCCCTGGGCGGCTGTCAGCAGCAGGGTTTGGGTGGTTGGTGGGTTTGGTTGCTTGGTTTGTCCTACGCCAGGTAGGACAGCCCGACCAAGCCCCTGCAGCCTCTCATGCCATCACCTGCTTCCAGACCCCGAGATAAGGCAAAGAAGAGGTTGTGTAGCGTTTCCTGTTGTAGAAGAGCACAGGTCCCCCTGAAAACGCAGACCGCACGTAGTTCAACTCACTGTTAATTAAAAGTCCCCCACATGGTGAAATGACACATTAACTTGAAGATTTTTGCCAGTAGAGATACAAATAATTTCTGTCCAGTAAGAAAATATAACCCCTAAGGATATAGTTGATTGTCCTTTGGGATGTTAACCAGTTTGGTATATAACCCTGCAATCTGACCCTAATATTCCTCCATGAAATCACCTGTATAACCCTAATCCTTGAAATACAATCCAAACCAGCCTGACATCTTACTCATCACATCTTCCTTCACGATCTTTTCTCTCACGTAGTGAGTTGAATACAATTTTTGGCACTTGTTCATTATCTGCATGAGAACTTTTCTGCCTCTTCAAAAATTATAATTTGGCAAAAGACCAATCTTCAAACGTTAAAGAACTTTATGTATTTTAAAAATGGATGACAGCGAGTATCAAATCATTGTGGAACTTAAATGCCTTTGGATACATTTGAAAGAGTGATGTCACAGTTCTATTTTTAAATGTAAATACTATGCCCCCCAAAATTCATCGTATCTATTTACATTTATAATGAAAACTTTTAGCTGACAATATAAAATGTGTGAAGGGATACATACTTTCCAAAATTCTTTTACGGGGTCAATGAGCAGAAAAGTTTGCAGACTGTTGTAATGTGTGGTTAAAAAAAACTACCATAAAAGATAAATCTTGTAAAAGACAATCTTTAAATGCATTTTAAAGGCCAATTTGAGCATTCATCATTTCTCACTGATGCTTTCTTAGCTTTGCTCTCATGAAACTCTCCTTTTGAGAGATGCTTACTCTGTCACAGCAAATGGGGACAGAAAATGTGAAGATGTTAAGCAAAAATTATCTTTATTCCTACCCCTCTCGTCCACAGACTGGAACTCAGAATATCTCAGCATGGAACAAAACAACAGGATTTTCAACATCATGTTCTACTCTTTGAACAGAAGTATGTTTCAAAAGGGAATGATTAAATACCCTCCAGATTTTTACTAAAGAATAAAAATGTAACTGCAATAGAATAAGGTTTTTATTTCAATTGACCACACAATGCTCACATCAATTATAGCAAGTTCATAATTTAAAAAACAAAATTTTGGGTAGATATTTATTCTATCTTCTCATTTTCTGAAAAAAAAAAATTAAGTTAACCACAAAAATTCGCATGCAAGCATGCGTACATGCAGGTAGTGAATGGGTGTGGGTACACGTGGCATCTATGTGACACACGCAACTTCAGTCATGCCCGAGAAAGCCCGAGAACTTGGAAAGAGTATTCTGTTGCTTAGCTTAGGCTGAAGTGCATTTAGATCAATGTGTTTAGAGGATTCAAAGTGTCCTCAAGCCATTTCTTCAGTTCCTGCTTTGTAATGTCCCATAGATATCGGGGCTCTCTCACCCTCGCCGCCCAGTTGGTCACCACCCCGAGTTTCAGTGTCCCGTTTGTGAAGCTGATGGCCACGAAGAGGAAATGAAGAGATTTGCCGTGGACACCCACCAGGCCGAGCCTGCCAGGCAGGGGCCCGGGTGCTCGCCACTGTGAGCCCCCGCCCCCAGCCCGCACGACCACCCCCTGCTGGAGCCTGCCCCTCCTCCCAGCCCATCTGGCCCTGGCCCCCCCGCCCTGCCACAGTCACGACCCCCACGCCATCCCGACCTGCGCCGCCTCCTGTGCCCGTGGCGGGCTTCTGGGACGCCTCCTGGGACTCCTTCTGGTGCCAAGGGCCCCGTCTCCCAGCTTCGTGCTGAGGGTGCCGCCTTGCCGCAGCCAGCCCGGCAGGGACACCACACCGCCCACTGGACGAGGCAGTGGGAGCTGCGTGGAGCTGCGCCCACGCCTGACAGACCCTTTCTGCTGGGCACCCAGCCCCTGGTGTCTGCGCACAGCCCGGCCCAGCACCCTGTCCCACAAGGCTCTCCTGCCTGGCAGCGTCTCCGGGCCGGTTGGTGGCCCTCTCCTCTCTCGGCCATTTCCTGTTTGCTGCGTGGACTTGGTCATCGGCGGTGAGCTCCTGGAGTCTCGTGGAGGTGGAGGGACGACCACCGCTTGGCTGTTGACAAAACGCTGTGGGAACAGACAGCCCTCCCCCGTCCACTACGTGCTACCGAGTCTGCAGCGTACGGCCGGCTGTGTCCCCCTCGGAACCCCAAGGTCTCCTGCGCTTCCTAGCCATTACCGTATGAAAAGCCGTGCGCCTCTCCTGCGACAGCCCAGTGTGCGGGGCGCAGTGTGGGAGCCGCTCGCCTCACCCTTCCCAGCTCCGTCTCGGGGGCCGTGCACCTCAGGCTCACAAGGGCTGCTGTCGCCAGTCCTTGAAATCACACCTCTGACTTCAGCAGGGACGAGCGGGGCTGCATCCGACGTCCCTCCCCCGGCATTGACAGGTCCCGCTCGCTCGGAAGTGCCTCCTCTCGCACCCCAGACTCACTGAGTACGCGGGAAGGGAGACGCAGCAATTATCCACAGTAACTTCGTCAGGTATAGGGAGCTGCGTATTGGACACCAGTGCTTGTCCTTGACCGTGGCCCCATCTGCTCGGCACACAGCGGTGTCCCCTTCTTCCAGGGAAGGATGGGTGCAACTCGTCACCACACCAATTACTCTGTACCTGCTGTTGATATTCTTTCATCAGATCAATTACTTGTACTTATTATGCTGAGGGCAGTTTCCATGAAGACTTTACATCGTGAAATCTTGGTTTAAGGAGACCAAGAAGACTGGCCATCCTTAAACAGCGGACACAGGGCTGTGGCCCTGATTACACATGCCCGTGACTGTTTTCCAGAAGAAAAGCCAGGACTGCTGGGGCCCGTTCGCTTGCAGGCCGTGTCGACGTGCTCCGCGTCTCCGCCTGGCTGCCACCCTGCGAGGTGGCAAGGACGCTGGCACAGCCTGGCTCCGCATCCAGGTGGGACAAGCAAGGACATGGCAGGAAGGAGGTCACTTCCGAACGTTACTTTCAGAATGTTTAGGATTTCATTATAACAAGGTTCATGAGACATATGGCTGGTATTACAAATCTGCCTCTGAAAGCCACACACTCTCCATGAGAAAGAAGCACAAAATTTAAGGAAAGACTCCCCAAAAGCGCTTGTCAGTGTTTTTCTTTTTCTTTTCCTTCCAAAGGCAAATTTCCTTCCATCGTGAGAATAATACATGTTTGTTTAGGGAAGAACGATGAGGTGCTTGAGGACTTAGAATATGAGTGCTCTCCCCCTGGATCGGGGTGATATAAAGCAGGGGTCCCCAACCTCCGAGCCATGGACCAGTCCTGGTCTGTGGCCTGTCAGGAGCGGGCCACACAGCAGGAGGTGAGCAGTGGGCAAGCAAAGCCCCCCTGATTTGCAGCCGCTCTGCAGCGTTAGCATCACCGCCTCAGCTCCGCCTCAGGTCATCGGGTGCTAGGTTCTCATAGGAGCACCGGTCCCTGGTGCCAGAAAGGTTGGGGACCGCTGATAGAAAAGATGTTGTAAAGAGCAAGAAAACAGAGACGTCAAGGCTGAGTTCCCCTTGGTGCCTACTGCAGGGCTGGGGATGCCAGGAAGACTCACAGAGAAAGGGGGTACCTGTCACAGAGCAGCTGGGGCAGGAGGCCGCGTGACGCTGCACAAAGGCCTGGGGTAAGAACGGCTGCTCGACGAGCGTCCTCTGACGTTTCTAAGCCCTTCAGAACGCGAGACACGGGCACACACACTGCAGACGAGTTGCAGGCCCGCGGCTCCCGGCCACTGCAGACTCACGCTGCTGTGCTGTCCAGAGTTCCAGGGGCCTGCTTGGCGCCGTAACGACTCGGGTTCAACGGACTTCGAGCCATTTTCAGTGATGTGGTATAAATCACTTCTTTTAAAAAAAACCTTTTTCCAAATTGAATGAGTGACAAGTTAGTGCGCTACCCATAAACTGATTTAAAGACAGAATCTCAGTGTAAGTGACTGTGGGAACATGTTATCAAAGACAGTAACTATTGTAATAATATGATAATTTCCCACGTGGACAATAAATTTATTGTGTGTAAAACTACCTTCATGAGAAATATCTGATCTTAATTCCTACTCTGAGAATAGAAAATATATTGAATAATTAGTGATAATTGTTGCATTGGTTGACACATTAGAAAAATTCTAAAGGCCTGAAAAAGTAAAAAGATAACCAAAATATATACGAAATAAAGATTTCTAACTAAAAATAACAGCAAATGAAGATTGTAAGCTCGTCAGGAAATATGACTGATCTTTCTTCTAAGATTGGTTAGACTTTCTTGCGCTTTAAACCCTGTGTAGTAAGAGGCGGAATGTCTTTGAAGTGACAGCAAGGCAACACATCCTGTGTCGGGCAGCACATGGGGGGCTACCGGCTCCCTGTGTGGGGGAAGCAGTACATTAAAATGTGTGCACACATGTGTGCGTGCACGTGTGCACGTGAGCACGTGTGTGCATGCGTGCATGTGCGTGTGTGCGTGCATGCATGTGTGCACATGCACACACGTACTCTAAATGGAGGTGTGTGGCAGCTGTTAGAAAATGCACACGTAGGATGTGCCCAGCAATGCTGAACTTCTGCAGTCTGCGGAGGCGACTGACATCACAGCTCCATGGACGAGCGAGATGGTGACGCCTGCACCACCACGTGGTCACGTGGGCACGGGTGGCCGGTGCGCGTCCTCACACGGGCACTGCAACGCGGGGGCGCAGCGGCGACGGGCCTTCTCCCAGACCGCAGTTTAGATGCCGCCACGGCTTCTGATGGGGCTGCTTTCCCGCTGCTCCTCATTAGGAACAGCATTTTAAGTTGCAGTATAAAAAAGTTCTTGCTCCGGGTATATAGCTGTTAAAATTACAGTGAAAAATCGTCTTTCGCGGACCACGCGGCGTGCGATTCCATTTACGCAGGGCGCGCGGCGCTGGCAAGCGCGTGGAGCCGGCCGACACCGAGCGGCAGGCGGGGACCGGGGTTCGGGTCGCCCCCGCGCCCCCGCATCTTCCTGCGGAGGGGGACACCTTCGCTGATGAGACCCGAGGCAGCCGCGGCGCTCTGCGCATGCGTTAACCCTGGATCGTACACTGCAGAGGAGCGAGTTCTTCCGTGTGTAATCTCCACCTCAGTGAGGACGGGAAGCGAGTGCCCCTTCTGCCGAGCATCTGTGGGGCCCCCGGCCTCCTCTGATGTCATCATTTACTTTAGCAGCCGGCAGGCCGGTCGAGTATTTGGTCCAGTCCCTGTGATGGGTTGTTTGTTTACAGCTGAGCAAGTTCCTGGGCAAAATTAAACGTTTGAATTAATTGTGTGCAAAACGCATGGATGCATTGACGTATCCTTCATGTCAGATGCAAACATGTTTACCGGCTTTCATATTTTAAAACGAAAAGGATTGGTGTATTGCGTTTAGATATTTCACGGCAGAAAATGTGACATTTACTCATTCCAGATGCTGCCTGGTTCCACGATGGTAATCTGAGAGGGAGACGCAAAGTCACGGTCCAGCTTCTGCGTTACCGCGTGCCCAACAGCTGCTCCCGCCGTCGTGGCACATTCTGATGACTCCCGCACCGCAGGCCGGCTGTGCTCGGGGCCAAGGCCCGAGCGCCGCGTCGCGGGCCCTGGAGCCTCAGTGGCACAGGCTGGCCGTCTTGGGGCCCCAGGGCTTGCTCAGGCCCGGAGTCACGTGATGGCCCCCCCTCGCGTTCCTGGCCTACAGCCCTTCGTATTTAAAAGCCAGACTCAAAAAACTGACTTAACTAAACACAGAGAGTTTCATACCCCCAGAGCTGTTTCCAGCCTCACCCCCTGTGCCTGCTTGGTCCCTGCACCTGGGACCAGCGGCCACTTCCCTCCCAGTCCTCCCTTACCTGCCCCCAGCTCCCCTGCCTCCCCCCTGTGCCCCCAACTCTGCCCCAGCCAGGGAGGGCCGGCGACAGGCCCTTGAGTGAGACTTCTATGAAAACATTATAAACACCGACCTACGCGGTCGGTTCACAGGCTGAGACCACGCCTCGGACCGCGGCAGGGCCTGTGTGTGGGCTCGCAGGCCAATCCCGGGGGGCTGTGCTGGCACGGGGAGGAGCCCTCGGCCGCCTGGGCCCCACACCTGCCGCCTCGGCTTCGTTCGCCTGCCCTCCCGCAAACCTCCTCGTGCCCCGAGCTCCGCCTCCAACCCAGCACGCAGCGCTCGGCCCTTCCCGTCCCAGCCGCTGCTGGAATCGCGACCCGAGGCCCCTTTCAAATGCCACCACCTTCACGAGTATCCTGTGCTGCAGACCCACTGTGTGCCCCCCTCAACCGCATGCTGAGACCTAGCCCTCGAGGTGACAGGACCTGGAGGTGGGCGTGGGGTGGCTAGGTCGTGAGTGCAGCCCCCATGGATGGGGTCCGTGCCCTCTCGAAGGGCACGAGAGCCTGTGGCGCCCCCCCCCTCCCCCCCCTCCCCCGTGAGACGCAGCGAGAAGGCGGCGTCCGAGAAGCAGGAGGTCGGCTCTCCCCCGACGGGGACCTGCCCTGGCCTCGGCCCTCCAGCCCCAGAACGGGGGGACCACACGTCCGTGGTCTAGGAGCCCGTCTGTGGCGCCCCGGCGTGGCCCACACTGCCCGGGACGCCTTGCGGGGTCCTCCCAACTCGATCTCTTTCTGCTCTGAAATCCACGGGCTCTGGGCGACTGCCCCAACCCAGTCAAATTCACACTGTGCTCGGTGTGTCCTGTTTACCTCGTTTTCACTGGTGAGAACCAGGTCTCACTCACCTTAAACATCCGAAAAATACTTGTCGAATTACACCGTGAAACTTCCATCTTCCTCCGTCCGCTCCCGCCGGCACTGATGCCGGCGCGGAGCAGGATCACGCCGGGCTCCTCACGTCCAGTGCGGGCGGCTTCATGCGGTTATTGTTTCCTCGAATGCTAGCTTTTGTCCTGTTAATTTTCTGTATTAGTTCTGGATATGTTTCCAGTATTAGAGTCAGAGTATTTCTGATTTTATTTTAATAGAATAAGCCAAATGCTTAAATTCTCCTCTGGGGTTTTCAGAAAGTCTAAAAGTAGCAGGTGTCGCCTGCATGGGCCCTAGAGTCCGCCTCCCCGGGCCGGTCCCATGCACGGGCAGCGGCTGCTGCGTGCCCAGCCCTGTGACAGACAGCGGCACGGCGTCTGGAAGAGAACAGTGCCATGAAGACACATCAGTGCTCAGCCACCCTCGACAGCAGGACGCCTCACGCCCGACAAAAGCCCCGGGCGTTCACCAGTTGTGTGCCCCATTAGGGAACCGCTGGCGGGTGCTGCCTGCGTGGAGGACACCCCAACCCGCCCCCACACTGGAAGACGCCCCAGCAACCTCTGCCTTCCCACAAACTTTGTTTGTTTGGTGAAAGCACACTATACAGATGCTTATCGTTATTAACGCATTCATTACTTTTGATTAATAACTCTTCTTTCTGCAAATTTTTGGCAAAACATTTTGCCAAATGGGTGTCAAGCTCAACACCCAGCCGAGAGTGTGATGAATTTGCTCTCAGAGGTGTTTTAAGGTGTGGTGATTTTAGACGGAAACATAGGCAGAGTGTAGGAGTCGTGCCCTGGAGCAGGTGCCTGGGGTAAAGCTCCCCCCCAAACCCACCCCACCCCTCCCCCTCCCCCCACTCCCAACCCCTCCCCCTCCCCCCACTCCCCACCCCACCTAAGGTCCTGAGCAAGCTCTCCACTCAGTATCCGTTTCCTCGCCCCAAGAATGGGGGTCGTAACAGCACTGACCTCAGAGGGTGTGGGGGTCGGGTAAGGGGACTTGCTGCCAGCACAGCCTGACGCCCCGCACGGCGGCTTGGGCGGGGCAACCCGGGGCCGTCACGATGTGTCCACGCGGCCTTCCTGCCAGCTCTCCTCCAAGGCAGCCCTTGTCTTCGTTTCTTTGGCTCAGATATTCGTAGGCTAAGGATCATGCCGTACCTCAGGACCGCCTTACACGAGACAGACGGCAAGTCGGGGTGTGAGGCAGACGCGACGACTGAGCCGCGCGGGCAGTCCGCAGTTGCCATTGACCATAGCAACGTCCACTCCTATGAGGGTCCCCTGTGAGCCTCCCCCTGCCCCCTCCTGAAAAGTTGCTAATACACTTTTTGACTTCTCTGTGACTTAGGGTTCACTCATGCTTTGACACAGTGGGAAGGAGGGAAGCAGAGTTCCCTCAAAAATAATAAAATCAAAATGCAAAATCCTCACTAAAGAATATTAATACTCATGAATTAAGAAGAACAAAAGGAGAAATTGCCTGGAATAAATTCAGATCGCCCTTTGATTCTGTCCGCTGAATCGTGTAAAGGACTGCTCCATTAAACGGGGTGGGGGCCAGAGCGGAGGGCGCGGCTCCCAGTGGGGACACTCCCTCGCCCTGCCCAGCCTGTCCCCCAGCCCCCCCCAGCCTCGGCGGGGTGCTCGCCTGTTCCCAGCCCAAAACGATGGCCGTGGGACACAGACCGGCACCCACATCATCCTTCGGTGTATTAAAAAAACACAATATCACATGTCAACAACTCTTTCCTTCTCAAGAGAAAAAAATGTGTGAAAACAAAACAAAACAAAGCTCCAGGCCCCAAGAAAGTCGCACTAAAAGCTCTTGTAGCGAGGGCCCATACTGTTTCAACCGATTTCTCACATAATTAAATACCGGACGTGTACATCACAACATGCTCGCACGGACCGGCTCGAACACCTGTGGACAGAACGACGACCATCAAATGTATTTATAGAAGCTGAGAAAATACACCTTTGGACACAGCTGTGGTTTCCTCTTAAATATCTGAACATGCTCAAGGAAGCCGGCGAGACCGCACTCTCTCTTTTTGGCCAGCCCTGTGGGAAGCACACAAGTGCGTTAACTGTTGTGGCCGAGCCAGCTCATCACGGGGCCCACACAAAACCATGACCTTCACGGTGACCGGGGGGATCTTCGGGATCCCTGACAGCTGTGCCTCAAAAGATCCCACGGCAATGATTAGCACTGAACGGCCGGGCAGCAGCCCCCGCTTTCAAAACCAGAGTCGCTGCGTTCCCGCAGGAGACCTCCGCAGTCTGTGTGCGTGTGGCCTCGGACATAGTGACGTGTGTGTGTGTGCACCACAAGGACCGGGCGGAAGCACGTGACCGTGTCCACAAGCGACGGCCACAGCAGCGGGATCCGAGGTGACTCTCTTTTTCTGTTCATTCATATGTGCCTCTACAATGAGCACATTCTACAATGAGCAGGCATGACGAAAATTAGAAGAAAAAAACTGTTAACATAAAATTTAATTGAGGAGAAATTCACTTTTTAAATTTCACACTTAAGAATAAAATTCAAAATGCAGAAACTCGTGAGGAAACAGTGAATGTAAAGGCCCCTTTTCTGAGACCACGTACGGAGGCAGCCAGGAGGGGCCTCACCGGGGAGGAGCGCCACCTGGAAGTGGTGGCATGTGGCCACCCGGCAGTGGTGGCACGTCAACCCCCGGGTGTGGGGCATGGCACGGAGGCCCGTGCTCACAGAAATGGAATTCTCCGAGGCAGGTGGTGACCTGTGTCCAACCTGTGGTCGCAGGAGGTTCGGGGCCAGGGACAAACCCTGGAGTCGTCCTCATCCGTTTGTCCTATCCCTCCCTGGCTATGTGCATGAAGGTAAGTGCCGATCTTAAACAAGCAGCAGGGGCGCCAGGGGTTGGCAACCATGACCAGCTGGACTGACCGGAAGAGGGGCCGGGCTCTCCTTGGGATGTCAACAGACACCCAGGTACGAACGTGGCATCCAGGCACATGAAAAGGTACCCTTCCGTGTGGCAGTTTGGGCACCTAGTGACGTGCGTGGGGCTGGAATGAGCCATGGAAAGGTGACGTAGGCATCCTTACGTCCACACAGCCACCACGGCCTGGCGGCAGCAGAGGAAGTCACCAAGTTCTCACTTGCCTCATCTTATTATTCTTTAATGTTCTCCATAAGTAAATGAGTAAGCCGAGGTATGAACCGAGGCAGGCGCTGGGCACTGTCGCTTAACGGGCAAGTGTTTGCACAAGGCCCTGGGGACTGGGAGCGGCAGGCCCTCTTTTTGCTGCAGAATTTGCTCGCACGTCACGCGTTTGTTCCCCAGGCCAGTGAGGGCATAGAGAGAGCATGCAGAGTCACAGAGGCCACACTCACAGCTTCCAGGCTCTTCCGCATGTGACGGCCAGGGCCCGGCTGTCCCCAGCCAGAGGCTGAGGGCAAGCGCGGCTGCACATGCCCCAGCCCCGTGTCCGGTTCTGTGTCTGGGCACCTTCTCGCACGCCGGCTGCCCTCTCAGCCCCTGATGCCCTCCAACGAGCTTCCTGAGAGGACCCGCTTCTCCCCTTTTTAGTCAGTCATTTTTATGTTGTTTGTGAAAATCCGCTCTTAGCCCATAAAGGCATTTTATTCTACGTACCTTTCTAGAGCTTTTTCAGTTTACCTTTCCCATTGGGTCTACGTTCACCTGGGCTGATGTTTTTCTTGGTATTGTTGCAGGAAAGTTGCAAAAATCAGACCGATGAGAAACCAAGCAGCACTCGGAGAGTTGGCGAACTCAGGTTTATTATGGGGTCCCAGAGGAGCTAGTGCTCTGGAGATCTGGGTCTTCTGTTGTAACATTCCTTATATAGAACTAATTGGGCATGAGCTGATTGGCTAAC